>CM060255.1:8196846-8796846 GCA_030684275.1 Acipenser oxyrinchus oxyrinchus
AAATGTAATCCTGTAAGCTGCTAGAGAACTGATTTATACTGTGTGTGTGTGCATATACAGTGGTCGTCCAAAGTTTACAAACTCTAATTTATGGAAGTGTAACACCCTACAATTAACGTTGAATACATGTATATAGTACAATCCTATAAACACCCCATAGGCGCCGGGTTTGTGTAATTTTGGTGGTACTCAGCAGGGGTCAGAGTCCCGCCCTCTATACTTGCAGTTCCATAAAATAATAATAATAATAATAATAATAATAATAATAATAATAATAATAATAATAATAATAATAATAAAACAAACCTGTTTTCACATAGAAATTACACCAACACTAATTTCTCCCTGGTATGTTTAAAAGAAAACTGTAAAGAAATGAAAAAGGAAAGAATGTACACTTACATGCCGAATACAGTAATTTAAATGTCCTTTCTCTTGCAAAAACTATCCAGCGTAGATTGCTCCTCACGCCGGTTGCCTGGTTGCAGTTTGTGTGAAGATGACGGATGAGCAACGATTGCATTAGTCATGCATGATTCGTACTACAATAGGTCATCTTTGAATTAAGCGTTATCTTTGAATTAGTCAACCATGGCCTTTGTTTTCACTGAGAGAATAACACACTTGACACTGGAGAAAGTTCAGTGTCAGTCAGTACTGAGATCGTGGTATCCGGGTTGATCCTGTACGTGATCTTTCTAATAGGGCTAATTTGCATTGAAAAATCGTTTCTTGCTGTTGGGATCGTTAAAATTGGCGTTACGTTATAAGAAGGGTTCATATAGTGAAGTTAGAATATATATATATATATATACAGTACTGTGCAAAAGTTTTAGGCAGGTGTGAAAAATGCTGTAAAGTAAGAATGCTTTCAAAAATAGGCATGTTAATAGATTATATTTATCAATTAACTAAATGCAAAGTGAGTGAACAGAAGAAAAATCTAAATCAAATCCATATTTGGTGTGACAACCCTTTGCCTTCAAAACAGCATCAATTCTTCTAGGTACACTTGCACAAAGTCAGGGATTTTGTAGGCATATAGTCAGGTGTATGATTAAACAATTATACCAAACAGGTGCTAATGATCATCAATTCAATATGTAGGTTGAAACACAATCATTAACTGAAACAGAAACAGCTGTGTAGGAGGAATAAAACTGGGTGAGGAACAGCCAAACTCAGCTAACAAGGTGAGGTTGCTGAAGACAGTTTACTGTCAAAAGTCATACACCATGGCAAGACTGAGCACAGCAACAAGACACAAGGTAGTTATACTGCATCAGCAGGTCTCTCCCAGGCAGAAATTTCAAGGCAGACAGGGGTTTCCAGATGTGCTGTCCAAGCTCTTTTGAAGAAGCACAAAGAAACGGGCAACGTTGAGGACCAGAGACGCAGTGGTCGGCCAAGGAAACTTACTGCAGCAGATGAAAGACACATCATGTTTACTTCCCTTCTAATCGGAAGATGTCCAGCAGTGCCATCAGCTCAGAACTGGCAGAAAACAGTAGGACCCTGGTACACCCATATACTGTCCGGAGAAGTCTGGTCAGAAGTGGCCTTCATGGAAGACTTGCGGCCAAAAAGCCATACCTCCGACGTGGAAACAAGGCCAAGCGACTCAACTATGCACGAAAACACAGGAACTGGGGTGCAGAAAAATGGCAGCAGGTGCTCTGGACTGATGAGTCAAAATTTGAAATATTTGGCTGTAGCAGAAGGCAGTTTGTTCAGCCGAAGGGCTGGAGAGCGTACACGAATGAGAGTCTGCAGGCAACAGTGAAGCATGGTGGAGGTTCCTTGCAAGTTTGGGGCTGCATTTCTGCAAATGGAGTTGGGGATTTGGTCAGAATTAATGGTCTCCTCAATGCTGAGAAGTACAGGCAGATACTTATCCATCATGCAATACCATCAGGGAGGCATCTGATTGGCCCCAAATTTATTCTGCAGCATGACAACGACCCCAAACATACAGCGAAAGTCATTAAGAACTATCTTCAATGTAAAGAAGAACAAGGAGTCCTGGAAGTGATGGTATGGCCCCACAGAGCCCTGATCTCAACATCATCGAGTCTGTCTGAGATTACATGAAGAGAGAGAAGCAACTGAGGCTGCCTAAATCCACAAAAGAACTGTGGTTAGTTCTCCAAGATGTTTGGGCCAACCTACCTGCCGAGTTCCTTCAAAAACTGTGTGCAAGTGTACCTAGAAGAATTGATGCTTGATGCTGTTTTGAAGGCAAAGGGTGGTCACACCAAATATGGATTTGATTTAGATTTTTCTTCTGTTCACTCACTTTGCATTTAGTTAATTGATAAATATAATCTATTAACATGTCTATTTTTGAAAGCATTCTTACTTGACAGCATTTTTCACACCTGCCTAAAACTTTTGCACAGTACTGTATATAAAATATTTCGAGTTTCTCCACTTTCTCATAAGTATGTTTGTTGTAAATTTCTTATTAAATCAATTTTTCTGTCTCTTCACCAGTCAGAATTTGGAATCTGGATGTTGTTCTGATAACGTTTCTGCTGTATGGTTTGCACAGCAGTTTTGTGTAGTGAAGGCCGTATTGTTAACTACTGTGCACTTCTTACCCTACAGTTGTGTAAACCTCTATAGTTTCTACAGACAGAACTTTTACTGCTGCTATAACCTCTATATTATTGCTACTAGAACTCATTTCTTTCAAGATCATTTATTTAGTTATACATTTTCAAGAAGCCTGGAATCACTAGAAAAGCATTAGCAATATAAAGGAATGTAAAAGGTCATAAATAAATTGAGTTCAGGTTATATATCATAATCCCAATGAACAATAACATATATAATGTAGTAGTGCTCTTCTGGACTGAGTTTGTGGAGAACCTGGAAGTGATCATTGAAGGTACTTAAAAATATGAACCGCATTCCATAACCTTCACTAAAGTTAGATCATTTTATTTGCACTTTCTGTTCCATTTGCTTTCTGTGAGCTACTAATTCACCTAGTTACATAAATAAAAACAGATATACTGTGCTTTGTGTCTGCTTGAAATCTGTATTATAGACTCAAATTTACTATGCCGCACTATAGTGATGACAACTTTAAAAAAAAGGTCCATTCCGTCTACAGATCAGTATCTGCCAGTAAAGACATGGTAGTGTAAACAGTGAAATCTTCTTAATGTCTAATGCATTAGTCTGCCACATTGTTAACCCAAATGTATTTGAAACTCAAAGCATAGATGTTGGATTACAAAGTTAAGAGCCATGAGACAGGACATTTTATTCAACTAAATTCGTTTAAATAAATGTAATAATGTGCTTCCTTCTGTCGCATGACAACCTCTATTTTTCTGTAACATCAACCAAATTTACTGTGTGGGAGGGCAGAAAGCTACAAAAAACAATGTGTACCCACTGATTAAAACAAACAATCAAGGGTCTTTTTTTCTTCCGGTACCAGTAACTTAATGTGACACTGATAGAATGAGAAGGACTAGTTTTGCCACAACGCAATACAACTTGCTTCCCTAGTGTTTCTTTCCTGATACAGTAGTTTGTGCAACTTTGGGTTTTGTGCCCAACCAGCCCCTTCAGGACATCTAGGTCAGTCATTAATGTCTAATTAGTATACTTTGGAAATGTAGTTCTTCTATCGTGATTCAGAGTGATACCTGTCTTGGCAATCACCAAATAATGAACATATTTCCCACTCAGTCAATCTGTATTGGTAGTAAATCATTAACATTTGAGGTGCCACACCAATATTGGGATGCCTTGCTTAGTAATTCTGTATATGTTGCAGGGGAGACTAAACTACAGTCAACCTCGGTTAATTCGACTGGTGGATAACTCGACACCTTCGCTTAATTCAACAGACAGTCTTGGTCCTGAATTTTCTCCATTTAAAACATATGCATCCTGCCTCTTTTAAAAACCACGCTTTTCTCGTAACTTATTACCGGTACCAAAGGGATAACAACCATTAAAAAGACTAGTGGGTAACTCGAAACTGTCGCGTCACGTAACTGACCTCTGACTGGAAATGGATAGTTCATTCATTCATTCGCACCTACCAAGTGCAGCCGATTACAGTGTAATTCATAATGAGTGAGAAGCGAAACATTTGTTCTCAGCTTTAAAGCTCAGGTTATTTGGGATAACAAGCTTGTCAGCAGAACTTTCAAAGTGCGTTTTTGCATGTGAAACAATCGACAATATTTTGTTATCTGTGTTAAACTGTAAGTTGTTTATTATTGTTCCCTTTCAATTCTAAGACGACCACCAAACAATACTTTTGGGATATGCTTGCTTTAGGTAGGTATTCGCTGAGCATTTGTAGTGGAGTGACGTCCTCGGTCCTGCCTGCCGAAGGAATAAGTAGCCACTCCGCGGAGCTCACTTCCTCTTTTGACTTCTCACTACGGTAAGGTAAGCAATCTGTGTCACTAACCTGAGTGTGTTTTGAAATAGATCCTCTGTTCCCTTGCAGCCATGCATTCCGTGTACGCAAACACCAACACTAGTTGGCAGTAGCGAGGCATCCCTTGTATGCTGTCCGCTCACGCTCCCTTGCAACGGCGCTGGTATACGTTCCAAAAAGTATTGGTTGGTGGTCGTCTTCGAATTGAAAGGGATGCTAGGTTACTTACCGTAACCCTGGTTCCTTGAAAGAGAAGACGACCACCAAACCTTGTGAGGTCACATCACTCCTATTTGCGGGTTCGATGCAAAAGAGGAAGTGAGCTCCACGGAGGAGCCTATCCCCAAAAGTATTGGTTGGTGGTCGTCTTCTCTTTCAGGGAACCAGGGTAACGGTAAGTAACCTAACGTTTTTGTTCACCAAGTTAATTCTGTATAATGTACATTTGTTAACTTTTGCTATTTTAGACAGTAAGCCAATACCTAAAGGTATAGTCAACAGTTTGTGCACAGTTTGTGGTTGGATTTTTTTCATAAAAATAACGCTGTAGTATTTTATTCATTCTTATTTCAATCAAACTATACGAGTTGTACTGAGTTTGTACAGTACTATATACTGTAATCGATTCTTTCACTACAGTTCTTTCAACCATTTTCATAAGGACATTAAACTAAAAATAAACTTGTAAATACTGTAATACTGTAAACGTGTGAGTTCTGTTACTTATATGCATGTTAATGTCATGGCTCATGTGCACCCGTGGTTAACTCGACACCTTGGATATGTCAACACTAAATGGCAAAATGGCAAGGTTAACTATATTTAGAAAACATTGGGGCTTGATTGACAACAGATGTCCCCAGGTTGTTTGACATTCCTAGAAAATGGGTAATATTTTGGGTTTCCACTGCTCCTGTGTGATGACTTGTTCATCAAAATCATTGCATTTATTTAAAGACAGGACTATTATTTATCTAGGGATAACAGCATATGCAAAGTAAAGTTATAAACAGGCAACAAATGTCTTACCCCTAAGCACAAACTAGCTGCACGGGTTGAACACATTTGTACAATATACAAATTGGAGATGAAAATCATATGTATAAAAGAGGCCTGTGGTATTTTGTAATATTGTAAATATGTGTTATTAATGACTACCAACATTTACAAATTCTAAAAGAAGCTTAATGAATTCAGTGACAGATCTTTTCACTTAAAGTCTTTTTCAATGTCTTCGAATTAAATGCTGAACTAAAATGACCTTTAATGAATTAATGAATGACGTGTGTGATTTTATTTTAATAATCCCTGTCTGTCCCTGCATAAGGACTCTCCTTTAACGTTTATAAAATGGAAGTGGAGTCCCAGTAGGTTTCCCATTTAACAAGCCATATATGACAAATATCAATGTAATGTACTAGGTTCTTAATCTGTAATTAGAATGTGAATATCTGTTGGAGAGCGCAGTTAACTTTGACACGTTAAATCTTCTGGTTAAACTGTCGAGCATGGAAGAAACATTATAACCATCTAGTCTCTCTCTCTCTCTCTCTCTCTCTCTCTCTCTCTCTCTCTCTCTCTCTCTCTCTCTCTCTCTCTCTCTCTGCCTCTCTCCATTCACCCAGACAGGCAATAGAGGATCTTGCAATACCTGCTCTGTACTAATTAATCGCTGTGGTATTTAGGACCATTCAAGTAGACAAATATGACAGAGACAGGGACAATTAGAAACCTTGTTCAAGCTACATTAGCTTTACTAGCTATTACAACATGGCAGCTCAAGTTTGCTTGTAAAAGCAGCAGAGGGATTGTTATGCATTAGCAATGCCATTATGAATGAAAGAAAAGGAAAATTGTGTTTATTGTACTTTAAAAATTGCAAAAGAAAAAAAAAATCAATTATCTGCTATGTCACTTTCTTAAATCAAACTTTGATTGAATGTCGCCATACAACAGGGACATAACGAAGGTCATAAAGCAACTCTGTTATTTTTGATTGAATCTTACATATCTTACTGCATGTCTGTATGGATTATGTTTAATTGCTATCAGAGTCTGAGTAATAAATAAACAAATAAACAGCTTATAAAGCTCAAATTTCACAACTGTGAGAACTCAGGCACAGCCACAGTGTTACTTTTATAGCAAATAAAAGCGAGTGACTGCTGATTTCACAGCCCTGTAAAATGGGGAGGGGTGGGGACACCATGGGACACATAACACACATCTGACTAAAATACAAAATAAAATAACTCCCTCTATATAATGCATGTATAGTGAAGCAAAAATGTATCTTTCAGCGAATTAACCATGCATAAACCACCATGTAATCAACGCTATATAAAAAAGAAAAAAAAAGGTAACATTCCCACTCGTGGATCATTTTAATTAGCGGTTTTTAAACTATAAATAGCCTGGATAAATGGTGGTTGGGAGAGCGGGTCAGGTGAGGGGAAGAGGGAATGGGCTCGCCCCAGGTTCGGGTGCCGGAGCGGGGCTGAAGTGTCTTGTCTCCCGGAGAAAGCTGCAGCTCCTCTCGCAGCAAAAAAGAAAATACATTAGGAAAGATAACCACGTACCAAGCCTAATATTTATTTACTTATAAAACAAATGCTGAATAAGTTGTCTGTGTTATAAAGTGCCAGTGCAGCTTTTCTTCAGTTCAGATACTGTATCAAAAGGGAGAGACAGAAACAGAAGTTAGACTGAGAAGGTGTTTACAGTTTGACCAACACTGGTACTTTGAGTTGCCAGCTATTCCGGGATTTTTTTTTTTTTTCCAACATGACGTAATGCCATTAATTGTACTGTTCAACTCGTTCACAATATCAAGCCATCATTTTATTGTGTGTGGGTGTAAAGAGTGTCATTGATTAAAAAATTATATATAATTATATACCACCATTGTGAATCTTGAATAAGAAATATTGCAAAACTAGGTTAGCTCAATAATGTATTAGTTACGATCGATATGATCAAACCGAGATCGGATTTCTACATGTTTACCCATCTTTTTGAGTATTAGTTTGTTAGCTACAAAGCAACAACAATGAATAGCTTTAAACCTTCATACTTAAATACTTATGTTGTTTTTACCTTAAAGCTGAGTCGCCTGCAGAATGTCGTTGCCCTCTGCTTCTTTCCTTTTAAATCTGTATTTCAGTTGGCCTCTTGCTGCTCTAAGCAACTCCGGGTTCTTTTTTTAAGAACTCATGAAAGTCTGCACAGGACATATTGAAGTTCAATTGCACCTGCAGCTCTGCTTTCACAACACTATCACTCAGTCTGTTTCTGTCCTTGCTCCACAGCTGTGCCATTAAACTGAAAACTCTCTCGCAGTAGGCATTGGATACAGGAATGGAAATTGCAAAAGAGACCAATTTCAAAATTTGGCTGTCACCACTTTCTGGCATTTGTCTGAAAACCTCCACCCATCTCTGATCTATTTTCTGTTTCTTTGAGACAATTTCTTCTCTTGATTGCTATAAAACACAGTAGTCATCATACAGCTTGTCAATGTAGGTCTCAATGCAGAGTGCCTAAAAAGAGTCTCAAAATCAGACCATTTCACATCGTTGTCGAGTGAGAGCACTGCCATTTGTTTGAAAACCGATGTTTCAAAATCATACCCTTTCTCCAGGTATTCACCGCACCGCGTCAATGTCTTATCCGTTTCCTCTGATTTTTCTGTTGTCAGATGGAGAGACGTTGCCCAAAATGACTTGGGCTGATCTTCCATAGAATTTGTCCTCTCTTCTTCTCTTTAGTTTTGAACGGATGCCTTCCATGACACCGTGTAGTTCTGTGCAGCTGACATTGGTACATTCCAGTTTTTTCACAGCATCATGAAACATTCCCATCAGGTTGTGCAGAAAGTAAACAAAGAGGGAGAGACTCATGTTCTTCCTCACAGAATGCTTCCCACACAATCTTGACACATTCTTCTTCCCCCTGTGACAAGAAGTATGCCCTCAATGCTGGCCAGCTTTGTAGTACTCGTTCAATAGCGGGCAGAAGTGACATCTATGTATTCCATTTCAACAAACTCGAAAAAGGACATAAGAGACTCTGTCTTCTTGGCTGAGGAGGAAAACTCCCTGTATACTTTGAGGATGTCAAAACTCAATGCTCTCATCCCATTATTGAGGCAATTGTGGATTGCATGACATTTGCACCCCACTTGTATCAGTCGGTTATTAAGTTGTTTGAGTCGATTTTGCGAAGCCAATTTTTGAATGCATTTTCTTTGCACCATTCGTCGTTAAAACAGCAAAAATACTTGTTCTTTTTCACTGTGCTACTGTTCGAATGCCCCTCACCACCATTCATAATTTTTATTTTTAACTGTTAACTAAATAGCTGTTGTAATGTTTCTAGCACTCGGCAAACGGCAACGTTCATGAGCGTCACATACATCACATATTATGTCATTACGCTGCCAAAGGAAAGAAAAGCGCAATCAGATGACACCATTGTGTTTTAACAATGAATGAACGTCTGTATGAATTATGTGCATTCATATTTATTTTCTTAAAATATCCTATAAAAATATCCTGGATTGCTTTCAATAGTCACCGGGAGATCGATGCCGATTCCGGTAGACTCCCGGCCAATCCTGGAGGGTTGGCAACCCTACCGGTACTGTATTTACTGTAGAAATATTGCATGAATCACTAGTATAGGGAATTGGGGGACATGCTGTAGGAGCGTTATATCCGAGACACGTTATAATCGAGAGCCTTATAGAGAGGGAGCATTGTATATGCACAAAAGAAACGCAACACTCAAGTCTAATGGATTTAATCAAATATTTTAAACATAGATATCAAACAAAATCACAGAAAATGTGAACAAAAATACAGATCAAAGAATCATAGTAAGTTTTCAGTGTGAAACGTGACATTACAAAGTTAGTATCGGGTATGACCTCCCTTAGCATTAACACAATCCTGGCAGCATTGACACATAGACCTGATCAGCCTCTGGATAGACTGCTGTAGGATGTTCTGCCACTCTTAATGTGCAGCTGCAGCCAGCTTGCGACAGTTGGCTGGTTGTGGTTGTCTCCTGTGGATGGCACTGGCGATTTGGTCCCACAGATGTTCTATTGGACTCAGGTCAGGAGAAAAAGCTGGCCATGGCAAGACCTTGACATTGTTTTCTAGAAGTTGTGCAATTGTAATCCTAGCACTGTGTGGTCTTGCATTGTCCTGCTGAAAAATCGACACTTCAGGATTGGCTTGCAGGAACAGAAAAACTGTTGCCTCAAGGACATCAATGTATCGCTGAGCAGCAAGGCTGCCCTCAATCTGCACCAAAGGCGTTGTGTTAAAGGAGATTCCTCCCCACATCATCACACTTCCACCACCCCACCGGTTGGCTTGAACAATGCAACAGTCAGCATAACGGTCCTGGGCCGTTGTGGTGACCCTCTGCCTTCCAGGACATGGCCTGTCCCTCACAGAGCCGGTTTCCTGGTTTCTCTGGACTTGTCTGATGATTGTTGAAACAGAACATGTCATTCCTTGGGCAACTCACAGACAGGCCGCCTTCAATCATGCCAATAGCAACCAGGCAATCTTCATTACTCAAGCGGGGCATGGTCATATATTTGCTCTTGCTAATGGCTATTTATACAGATTCTTAATCAATTCATTTTGGCAATTTTAACTCAACTCAAATACCAAACATTGAGTACCTGGTGTTTTTATGAACTCACGTGACTTGAGCTCAGTATTTTGTTATCCCAAGGAACAATAATACTCGAACAATCAACAAACCTAACTGCTCACTATTTAAAATAATATTATGTATGCGACAGGCTTGCCACTGGTACGTGCTGACAGTTCTTTATGACGATACAATTCCTCAAAACACTAGAAGGCCTAGCACCGACTCTGAATTCTTCAACCCAAAGAATATATATATATATATATATATATATATATATATATATATATATATATATATATATATATATATATATATATATATATACACATATATTGTATATACACACACACACTCTCAAATTATTTGTTTAATCTTTTAAACAATTTTCTTATCAGCAAACATGAAAACATATTTAGCTCCTAGGCACTTATAACATTTTAAAAAAAGAGGTAGAGGGAACTGGCAACAAAATAAACTGGCAAATGACTATAAAAAATGTAAAAATAATAACTTACAAGATAGTTCATAAAGATTACACTTATTTCAGGAAATGGGCCAGCAGTGGTGGTGTTTAGAATTCCAGTTGCATAGTCAAGCCTACCTAGTTTGCTCTTCCAGCTGGAAGAATATGAATATATTTATAGTGGCAGGTCACCCAGAACCAGAGACGACACTGGCATTGACTTCTCCCCCTATTATATATGTAATAAGCAGCACAACCTTTACAGAGGAAGGAGGAACCATGTAACACACACAAAATGGAAAGAAATACAAACGGTAGTGCCTATAGTTTTTAAAGTTTATAGCTTAATGTCATGATTAATTACAACTAAATTGCTGTCTGTTTTTGACAGTCTACCAGTTTGTTTACATTCCAAAAGGTAGTTTTAGCTGTAGAGACACATGCTTCCTGCCAGCCCTTATGTCACCCTGTGATGTAAAGAGCAATGCTCTTTGTACAAATTGCAGCAGTAGAAGGTTATAAATGACATGTTCAAGCTGTTACAGCCCAAGAAACAACAGGCATTTAAGTAAGAGGTTACCTTTTTTTTATAAAATTTTGGGAAATAAATATATTTTCAGCACTTGCTTTTAAAGATACCGTAACACTTATGTACTGTAAAATATATTATATGAAAATGAATAAATAAATACATAAAAAAATGTATGGGGCAACTTTTCAACAGTGTTCCTGAAAGAATATGTACAAAGAGATCTAAATTGCACTTTTTTTTCCCCCTTGAGATCAACAAACTCAGACATCAATTGTAGATTCGTGCCGGCTTAGCATGGCACAGATCTACATCCCCACCCCAGAATCTGTTGTTACCAAATGAGAAAAGCAGCTCAGTGCACAGGAACAATCCTCCCTCTCAGCTGAGCTGCGATGATGTCAGCTTTCTGATTACAAACTGATTATTTATGCTTCAACAGCTGCCAAGAGCAGCAAATAAGTGGCTAAAAGAGTGTCTAGACCAGGCATTGAGGCCTCCATTGTTTGGTGGTTGTTACCTGCTTGACAGCAATGGCTACAGCTGCCTGGTGTGAAAGGGAGCTGGGATGTGGAGGCCTTGATTGACAGAAAGGCCTGCGGGGTCAGGCGCAGCCGTCCTCTGATGGCCCCAATGCCTTTTATACTCCCTACTCTATAGGGAAAGCCCTTGCCCCGCCTAAGGGCTGAAGGTTGAAAGGAAATGTTTGGGTGTAATGAAAAATCCTTCGGCCAGTTTGGCGATCATGAGCCATCACCATTAGGAACAAACAGCAGCCAATATCTGTAAACCAAAATGAAAAAAATGTCCAAGTGTGTATCATCCCTGGCAATATTACATCTCAATCTATTTTGACATTTCTTTTTTTAAATCACAAAATATTGGTCGACCTGATTTGAAACAACCTATAAATAATGAACTTTTCCAAGGAGCAGACTTGGTGTCAAAGCATTCCTTGGTCTGTCTATGAACATTCTTATATTTTACCTTTAATCAAAGGTTTCGCTCAATAAATTATACAATTATAAAACTATGTTACATTTTGTGTAAATGTACTTAACTTTGCAAAAGAGAACACAGGGCCAGATATTCAAAAGAGATGCAAGTTTTGCAAGGGCAGTTGCAGAGATTTTTCTCCCTAAATTCTGCCTTCAGTAACATTTTAAATGGGAGTTGCAAAAAAAAACAACCCAAAAAAACAACAACTTGCTAATTGTTTTCTGCTCTGGAGGAGGAGTTATGAATAATTATGGAAGTCCACCTACAAGTATAAAATTCGAACAATGTGTTTTCTGCAAATCACTTGACTAATTTGCAACAAGCTAAAATACAATTTAAATACTATTTACTTCTATCAAGATGGAGATTAGAGCTCACTAAGCTTTGTTAGTTGTTCAGAGGCTG
The DNA here is from genome assembly GCA_030684275.1 of Acipenser oxyrinchus oxyrinchus. Lineage (NCBI taxonomy): Eukaryota > Metazoa > Chordata > Actinopteri > Acipenseriformes > Acipenseridae > Acipenser > Acipenser oxyrinchus. Next base: position 8,209,327 of record CM060255.1, read on the forward strand.
TCGTTAAATATACAAACATGTATTACATTTTCATTATTAAATATGTATCAAAAAGTAAATACCTGTGTCTCAACACATTCCCTCTTAGATGTCTTCAGCTCCAACTGCACCAAGATGATGTTGATGTTCCAGGTAAGCTCTCAGTTTCAGATACTAATACAGTGGCACTGATGGTTTAGCTGTGCCCACAGCACTCCCAACCACTATGGGAATTGTTTGTTACACATTTCTCTGTTACAGTGATTGGCTCTGGGGCAGGTCCTCCACCAGTGGATTTGGCAGATTTTTGAATCTGAGAAGTTTTTCTTTAAGTCAAATTTGAAATTATATATATATATATATATATATATATATATATATATTATATACTATATACATATATATCATGTATATCCCACGGAACAGTTGAAACAGCATTCATGTTATCTAGGGAGTGTGTGAAAGACTGATGAAGGCAAAACTGCCCGGACAGGGCACTAGAACAGTGCGAACCATCTTGAAAACTACTACACAATTACTCAGCCTCTGTATATTAAAAACCATTGTTATTATATGATTTCATAATTCTTTAATTGTGTAGTATAATTAGACATTTCTCATTGACTTAGTGCCCCATCCAGACAGGTTTGTCTTGGCCTGGAAGCAATTTGATGTATTAAAAACAATATGAAAGCTCATATAATAATCATTATTTTTAATATGTAGACTATAGTGATGGAGCAATCGTATTGGTATAGTTTTTAATACTTTTCACAAATCTTATTTTTGGCGTTTTGTGAGCTTTTATTATAATCTCTATTCAGTAAAGTTAACTTTTCTGAACACTTTGAGCCATTGTCTCACCTCACATGCAAATACACCTGCCACCCATTGGGTGCAGCCTACACTACCGGTCAAAAGTTTTAGAACACCCCCATTTTTCCAGTTTTTATTGAAATTTAAGCAGTTCAAGTCCAGTGAATAACCTGAAATGGTACAAAGGTAAGCGGTAAACTGCCAGAGGTTAAAAAAAGTTTAGGTTACCAAAACTGAAAAATAATGTACATTTCAGAGTTATACAAAAGGCCTTTTCAGGGAACAAGTAATGGGTTAACAACTTACAGCTGTTCTGCAGCAATGGAAGTAAATTAAGCCTTGAAGGTTGATGCTAACAATTCCTACAGGTGTCCCAACTTTTGTTGATTACTTACAAACCCTCTGTCTGTATAAAAGCAGTGTTGGAACAGACTGTGTTACTACACCCTCTTAAGCATTATTTGGACAGTATTGTACTGCAGGAAGTAGTATATTGCTATCATAATGGCAAGAAAAAGGCAATTAACAAAGGAAGACAGACAGACCATTATAACCCTTAAAAGTTTAGGTCTTTCCTTTAGAGAAACAACAGCTTCAAGCACAGCTTAACACTGGCCGAAGTAAGCAAGTCTCAGTTTCAACTGTGAAGAGAAGACTTCAAGCTGCAGGTTTGACAGGTCGAGTGGCAGTAAGAAAGCCATTGCTAAGATGGCAAAATAAGAAAAAGAGGCTTGCCTGGGCCATGAAGCACCGCCAGTGGACTACTGAAGACTGGAAGAAGGTCTTATGGACCGATGAATCAAAATTTGAAATCTTCGGTTCATCACGCAGGGTTTTTGTACGCCGTAGAGTAGGCGAAAGGATGGTTCCTCGGTGTGTGACACCAACTGTCAAACATGGAGGAGGAAGCGTGATGGTCTGGGGCTCTTTTGCTGGATCCAGAGTCGGCGACTTGCACAGAGTGAGTGGCACCCTGAACCAAAACGGCTACCACAGCATTTTGCAGCGCCATGCAATACCCTCTGGTATACGCCTAGTTGGTCAGGGTTTCATCCTACAGCAAGATAATGACCCAAAACATACCTCCAGGCTATGTCAGAACTACCTTAGAAGAAAAGAACAAGACGGTAGGCTTCAAATCATGGAATGGCCAGCACAGTCACCAGACTTAAACCCCATCGAGCTGGTTTGGGATGAACTGGACAGAAGGGTGAAAGCAAAGCAACCTACAAGTGCAACACATTTGTGGGAACTTCTGCAACAGTGTTGGGAAGAACTTTCCGAACAATATTTGATTTCCATTGTAGAAAGATTGCCACGAGTGTGTTCGGCTGTTATATCTGCAAAAGGTGGCTACTATGATGAGTCAAAAATTTAGATTAAATTTTGTTAAACTAAACGATTCCATGATTTCTTTTTTTATCTCTAATTGTTTATTTGTTCTATGCTTTAATTTCAGAGTACATTGAGACATTAAACTGCGTAAATTTCAATAAAAACTGGAAAAATGGAGGTGTTCTTAAACTTTTGACCGGTAGTGTAAGTTGCAATTAATTTCCTGTTTAGATTCATTTAAGTGTATTCATTTTTGCAGCCTTGCAATATTAGCAAATTCACTGTAACTGACTTGCATATATCGTACATATTTTCACAATGCAAGCAGTGTTGCATTAAAGTTGTATACTTCTGTTAAATCTTTGAATATGTGATCCATAGATTTTCAGGCTCTATTCAAAAGATGAAATCCTCAAAAATGATTGATTGACAGAAAGAACTTATGCATAGCTGGTACAACCTAGCCCAGATCTTCCTGAACACTACTATTTGCACTCAGAGAAATTAGAGCCTGCTCTTCCGCAGGGTCCCAAGGCTGTACTTTTCTCTCATCACACTCGCTGCCCGGCATGTTGTTTGTCTTTGTGGCGTGTACTGACTGACGCAACGTAATGACAAATATCCTTAACCCCATCCCTGGCTTGGCTTGGCTTGCAGCCGGATTCAGATTTCTGGTGAGGCCGGAGTTTCACAGTTTGGTTCTTGCTCAGCTCGACAAATAGCCAGTCGAGATTTCCATTCTTCCTTGCCTTCATTAGGCATGAGGGTCCTTAAGGTTGCATGCTTGCACCGCTAACCTTGGGTTAGGAGGTTCTGATGCGTCCCTCATATGCTGCTGTTCCTTCTCCCTCGCGACGACTCTGGTATACATTTCCCCATATGTAATGTTTTGGTGGTCGTCTTCGAATTGAAAGGGAACGTTAGGTTACTTACCGTAACCCTGGTTCCCTGAAAGAGAAGACGACCACCAACCGCGAGGTCACCTGTTGTTCGATGCAAAAAGAGAAGTAAATGGCTTCCGTGGAATGACGGTTTTAACCCCTCGGTAGGCGGGACCGAGGATGTCATCCAGGAAGGTGCCTATCGGCAGCTCTGGTATAGAGAGCTCAGTGAATACCTACCAATAGGCAGGCATATCCCATATGTAATGTTTTGGTGGTTGTCTTCTCTTTCAGTGAACCAGGGTTACGGTAAGTGACCTAACATTTTATCTTGAGGTTAATGTTTTTGATAGGCTACTGTAAACATTTTAAACAGCACACATAATTAGGTGGGAAGTAAATAGTAACGTGATAAAAATTTACAGTGCAAACTATTTTGTATTATTTATAATGACTTTGCTCAATAAAAAGTGAATATGAGTGTTTCTTAAATGCTGTCTTTTAATTCTGTGCATCCAAAGACATGTAATTAAGCTTTCTGTCTCAGCAGTTTTGTCAGTCCCAGACTGTTGTGAAAAATTCTATATAAAATAAACAGTAAAAAAAGAAATGTGTTAACCAGATTATTCTGCTTTTTATTGATACTGGTACCAAAAATTGGAGCAAAAATTGTAAAGCTCTACAAAGCTGCCTGTGAAATTTAACTGAAACCTCCCGACAGAAGGGGTACAGTTTCAAAAAACATGACCATTGTGATTTTGCAGGTTCCCATGATTTTAATGTGCTTTACCACGGTTAACTGAGGTTTACCACATGTTTTTCAATATGCTTTATTTCACTCTGATATCCTTTTCACCAAGGTATTCTGCAGCATTTTTAAAAACAAATTTCATCCAAAATGAGTGTTGTTTTAGGTAGTTAGGGAAATGACTGTTAGCTAAACAACCAACATAATATGCCTGACAAATAGGAAAAACAAAACGATTGTAATTTAGATTTTTTAATAAATAAACAAAAACAAACAAATAAATATGTAACAATCTATGATAAAATTGTACTATTCCACTTTCTAGGTATGAAAAAGAAAGTGGCAAAGGACCTTTACTTAGCCACTTTCTTTTCCTTACCTAGAAGTGGGACAATGCATTTTGTTGATAAGCACTGGGCCTGATTTTGTCATGGTAGTACATAAGCGGTAGGATGCTGTAATGAGTGCCTGAAGCCCTTGCTATGGGTGATAAGCCTGCGTGAATTTTACGAGCATGGGTATCAAGGTTGCCCTCGCACTGGGGATTTAACAATAAAAGAAAAAAAGGAAGGCAGATGTGTGAATAACTAGGCATTGTAAATCTTCACCGTGGCAACCTACAGCCGAGAAAAAGTCTGTGATGGGCTCATGACTTGAGAAGAAAGCAACGCAGCAGAATGTGAAAGGATTTTCTTCCGCCAGTTAATACACTACTTATGGCAGCTAAAGGGGAGGGGGGCTGTGGAAATTTGTTAGAAGGAATTACATACAGCTTGCCATCTTATAAATGAATACCGTTTAGCCTGGGAATATAAATGAGTGGATTTTGATTGAAAAAAAATTTATAATAGTGGTGCTGCTTTTTGGGGGGAGGGGGGTTATGCTAGGGAGTAACAATGAGCAAATTGGACCTTCAACAACACATCACAAGGTCACCACAAAAGTCATAAGAGTGGGGTTGTGAGTAGTGGGTGACAGTGAAAAACAGATCATGATAAATGGACTCACATTTTACAAAATGTTGTCCTTAAAAAAACACCATGCTGGATTTTTTTCTTACTTTCTTAAATCCAGAGAGCAATGCATACTGATATATGAAAGCTAAGCTCTGGCACTAATTGTGCAATTATTAAATGGACACACAACAGAGAATAGACAGCTCCATATTACTGTTTAATAACAAGCAAATAATGCTCTAAGGAGACAGAGGCGGCAGTTTCTGCTCTGTTCTCATTAAGGAGCCTGCAACATAGTGTAAGAGAGTGATATTTAATTATGGGATGGACTGATAACGCAGAGCTTGGCCTTGCTGGGAGACTTGCAGACCCCGTGATACCAAGAGCTTCCAGCTTCCAACATCAATTATTGTGATTATGTACATCAGGCTTACCAAATGCATTGGGCTGGGTGTTCCATCATTAACCCGTGTGAATGCTCACTGTGAGCCAGGTGCAAAAGCATGCTCCTCATTGGTGTTTTGGACAGCAGAGAGAGGGAAAAGAAAGAAAAATGTGTCTGCTGCATTGCTGAAGAAGCAATTTATTATAGGCTGCTCGTGGAAGACAGAATTTTTTGCCCCAGTGCTTTCTTTGCCTCTGTTGATTGTCTAAATGAGAAATGGGAACATATTAACAAACTCAAAAGGGTACTGACAAACCACTTGGTATAGCCCCATCAAACTTAGTAATACTGAGTCATGCCATAGGTCAAGAGCGTCTAAGCGAGCAGTATTTAGGCTCCAATGCATCACTTTATTAAAGCACTTCAGATAGATTCAATTATGTTTGGATTATTTGTTTTTGCTTCTGAAGTTCTGGATAGCTGTTAGAGAGATTATGAACATGCATTTCACAACTGCACGACAAGTTGATCAGGAATTTTAACGCATACAGGCTTAAATGGCTTTTAGAAAAACAAATGTTTAAAATGTTTTGGGTACTGTACATAATCTACATTTAAAGTTTATTACACTATATTTATTCTATTTTACCAGGAGTCTATTACGATTTGTAACTAAATAACACTAGATGTACTCATGGATTGCAGGAGCAATAGCAGCACTATCTTATAATAAATAAATACATACATACCCATGAATAAAACAACTCAATAAAACACAGAAACAAGGCAGCTCATTTAAACCCAAGCATTACTGCCAGTATAACAATGGTTTAAACTGTAAGGACAAACAATAAGAAAGGACAAAGTGATTACATCTGTTGTGTCATAATCTGCAAATCGTTGTGATATAATTCTAAAGTGATTATGATTCCTCTTCAAAGATTCTACAAAGTTGCAACAGTTGCTACAGTAAACATATCTAATGCTAAGCCAATCAAAGTCAGAGCAGAGAATGGTGGGTAATGAATACCCCCCCCCCCCCATTTTTAAGAATTTTAACTTGAATAAAAAGTTACGTATTTTAATTGAAAGTAAATAATATATAACAGAGATTATTTTTAAGTATAAGGCATTAAGCAAACTGCATGCTTTAACTTTAATTGTTTTATTTGTGTTTCTTTCTCTTTTTTTAAGATTAAACATGCTTTGAATTTTGTAGCGTGTTTACAGTTTTATAACAGATGGTCCCCAATAGGAAAAACAATGTAGTATTGCCATTTTATCATTTCAGCTAAAGACAATGCCCACTGCGCCACTTAATATTTTAGCTATCTCTAGTGTAATCACCAAACTGCAGGTGCTATTTATCTCACATTTTGCTGCTGGATAGGTACCTACTACTGCCGGCATGACCTCTGGTGCACACACATTAATTTTACCTCAGTATTTCTATAGCATCAATTAATAAAAACTGACTACGTTTTCAGCAAATGAACATGTACTGTTAAATGATGGTCCTGACTTAATTGCTCTGTAAATTAAGAGCTCACAATTGTGACACTGTGTAGTAGTTTTAATATTAAAAAACTCATTAAATGTGTGTATATTTTGCTTAGTTAATTATGCAGTAATTTATGCTCACCTTTTAAGACATTAATGGCTCTATATAATATCTATTTCAACAGTGTACAATTTAAGAATTTCAAATCTTCTTGGTTCTTGTTTCCCATGTGAGTACTTTAGAAAAAGAGCTTTGAGAATAGTATTTTAAATATTTTATTGCAAAATTCACAGTTGTATTATTATTTTATTTAAGGGAGCCTGTACAGGCATGTAAACACCACATTATTAGCCAATTGGAATTCAATACTTTATCAATGGTGTATTGACCAGTTATGAAATATAAACACACGACTAACAGATTAATAGTCATAAAAAGATCATAATCAGTTGGGGTCTTTTCAGTTGATCTAAATATAGGTCACTCTAAATACTGCCTATGTTTAAACCATTAAAAAAGGAGAATTTGTGAAAACCATTATCTATTACAATGAGAGACTTTTGTATATGTTTGTAAATCATGAGTGTAATTGAATTGACCCCCTCTATGTTTAATAATAACTAAATAAAACATTTGAAATTGTCATGTATGCTTATTACATGCCTCACAGTAGAGCCTATAATGTAACTTCTGCAGATACTATTACAGAATACAACCATTTAGAGTAGTGCCTGGGTTACAGCTTCTTTTCAATATCAAAAGTAATGTATAGAAATAAGTATACCAAAGATATGTGTATATCAAAAACTCAACTAAAAATTATCTAATCATCTAATTAACTTAGTTGAATAATGTTTAAAAACAGAATGTATATTTATATCCTTAAAAGTTTCTTGTCAAGACCTATAATAAAACACAGCATTCAAATATAATTATGTTTCAGCTTAACAATGAAGAAAGGCTTTAATGTACCCTAAATTTACAAAATTAGGCTATGCTTTTTATGAAGATATATATGGTGAAGTGAAAATGTTTTTCTATCCTCTGCACATAGATCAGTATGTACACAAAAGTAATTAACTATATTTTATAATGACTATGATGGTGCTATAGAATTGATTTAATCTAGACCAATATAACTTCAAATTTAACAGAGAGCTGGACCAGGGGCCACACATGGAAGCTGAGTAAAAGTAAGTTCTGAATGGAATGTTTAATAGAATAATACATGCATTGAAAGGGTTAGCAGGTTAAGCTGTAAATGGTGGCTATTCAAACAATTAGATATTGCCCTGGGCAAAAACTGTGCTAGAAAAGTACCAGTTCTTAAAGGACCAAAGAACCTCTTATTTATTTCAAACTTTTCATTGTTCTGTCCAAAAATATTTTGTTCAGCAAGGACAAGATGACCCTATCTAAGAAATAACTGAAGTTATTTTAAATATATTTGGCCATGATAATTGCTTTATTGTACAGAAGTAACACTATTTGATAAGAATAATTAGAATTAGAATAAGATTTCAACATCAGACAAGGAGTCGTTATCATGATGGATTGTTTTCACTCATGTCTACAGATTATTACTGTGGAAGATCAATATTTTAATAGTTTTCTTCTCGTTTCAATATTGTACTTCGCATGTATTATTCACATAATTTTTATTATCTTGGCACTTGTTTATGGATCTAATTTATCAGTCTGAAGGGGAACGCTGCAGGTGCTGAAACATTTTGTAACTTTTTGATCTTACAAGCTATTCTTAAACATGCTTACACCACACACCATGACACACAATGCATGTTTTATGGATCAATTTTAACTTGTAAAAATAAGATTTTTGTCAATTGTTTTGATTTAATTCATAATAAAGTTACACTGCTATTTCTATTAGTAAGATCTTCTGTGAAGTTGTGCTTATGGCAATTGCTCAATACATTTTTTTGTTTAAAACAAGATATAAAAACAACATAATATCATTTTGAATAACTTACTATAAAAAGTATATAAAGTATAAGACATTTTATTATTATTATTACTTTTTTATGAAGAAAACTGTACAATGTTCATACGCAGGGAAGGGAATGGTAATATACTGTTTACAGGGTTGATACAGGGCTGTACCCTACCAAACATGCTCAAATGACTTTTTCCAGGAAATAAAAAGAGACAAAGAGAGAGACCAATATATTTATGGCTGTATAGCTTTAGATATTTTATAATAATATATTCTTAATTCTGGCCTTTTAAAGCTCACACTGTTTGAATAATTACACTTGACAATGGTGTTACATATACAAGTTTCTGAAACAACACAAAGAGGTATGAAAAAGGTAATAATTAATTCATCCCACGAGGAACTCTTGATGTGTACCAGCAGTAAGTGAAGTTGATTTATTTATTTAGAAAAAAAAAAATGTACAGGCATTAAGTAAAACAATTGCTTGAGAAGTGCTACAATTAACCCAAAACAAAGAGAAACAAGAGCTAGCAGAATTCAGGGCTCCAACCAAGGTGAAGTCACACACACACACACACACACACACACACACATACATTCAGGGAGGTACTGTCATGTTCATACAATTAACACAGCCTAAACACATCTTGGATTTCCTTCAGCCACAATGAAGACTAAACCTTCTCGGACTCCCATGATCCTTTGTAGTTATCATTTTAAAGCACTACCGTAGTGAGCCAAAATGGTAAAGTTTCCTTTTGAGCGCCTGCAAGTTGATTAGATCTATTTCAGCCTGGTAGTGGTAATGGGCTCCTCTCTGTGAGACTGCTTAGCCTCTGCTCCCCTGGCAGCTGGAGAAACTGGAATTAATCAGGTCTGCTGGGATCTTTTTCTGCATCTCCGCAGGCCAACGACTCCACAATCATTTACTACAGAATCTTACTGTCAACTCTTTGTCATTTAGGCTTTTGATTATGCTTTCCTCTCCACAGAAAAATGGAAATGGGTGACAGATTAGCCTAATGCTGGATTTCACTGGTTACTTTTTATAGCCATCTATTATTATCCTTTGTACTGTACACACAAAGAATAAAGATGCAAAAATGTGATAGTCCATGCTAGGATGTGAAGGACAAGCTCTTCAGGTGACGGTATCTAGTTTAATTAGGATGTGATCCTACTAATGAACCTGAAACAATGACACAGATGTGTACTGTTTTGTCCTGAATGTGACAATAGGTGCCTAACTTTGTTCATCGTTTATAATATCTTACAATACTAACTACCAATTACTGTGGTTTTTACTTTAAGTTGAAAATGAGATGTTCTGATTTTATTGTCATGAACATGTCCCATAATTTTTATAGGTGTGCCCGGGTACAAGCCCAATTGAGTATTCATAACAAGTATGGCTATTACTTATAAAATATATATAAATGTAAAAAAAAAAATTAAAAAATGAATGAGCTCCTGGCTCCAATAGGGCAGTAACGACTGTCAATCTCAAGTCTAGAGATAGAGAGCCAATCGAGGGGGAAGGAGGAGGAATCAGTGTGACACAGTCCCTAACACAGCGGATCCAAATGTCATTCTTTGTTGTGTAGACGTATGGCTCAGAATCAAACTCTTTTCAAAGATGTATTACTTTCACTTTGAAAAATGGATTTCCCAACAACTTTTCTCAAAATATACTATTTAACAAAAAAAAATATATAGTTTTTTTGTTGTTGTTGATATTGGATAACTTGGCCTTTTTCAAGGCTAGTCCTTCAGTTTGTACGTGTGCTTGACCGTGCAAATAACTGTATTTATTTTATAATTTTTTTTCAAATGACTAGGATCTTCTATTTAAATGTATTTTTGTGCTGGATTTCAGCCTTTTTTGTGTTTTTTGGGATCTTCTCTTTGTCTTGCAAGAATAGCCATTTTGTATTTTGTTTTTTTTGTATCTTTAAATGCAGTCTTCTTGTCCTTGTTTTACTTAAAACAAAGTAATATAATCCTTTTCCAGGAGGTGTTTTTCATGGTTTAAATTTTGTTTTTATTGTTATTTAATTTTGTACTAGTCCTATTTAAATGTCCGATATGGGACTACTCCAGCTGTCAAAAGACAGCTAGAGAACAAATTAAATTTAACCTCCTCAACAAGAGGATGCTAACAAGGATGGACATTTAACAACAAAAACGGTTTAAAACAGACTGAAAATTAAATGTTATGAACATAGCTCTGCAATCAAAGAGATAATTTTGTACAAGTAGTACCTGTACAGTTATATACAGACAAAACTAAGCTACATGACTGTAAAATAACTAATAACTCCACTTTTAATTTAATCTCTCCATCACAATAAATCCCCAAATCCCCAAACACTCAAATAATAAATAGTATGTCTTGCAGATTTGTTGTCTTCTCTGATTGATTTCATCATACTTAGCTGATCTCATCATACTTTACGATGTACTGTACACAAGCACCCCCTCCCAATCACAATACTCCCAGAAATAACTAGCAAATAAGTAATACAAAATAAATACATCTTGCAGATTCTCCACTTCACTATATATATTAATTACCCTATCATAGACATCCCATATACTTTGATCATAAATCATTTATTTTGCAACAAGAATTAAAATTGCACATTAGGACTTCACTGTTAAATCAACATTAAAACACTGTATGGTCACTTTCTGAGTGAAAATCAGAGCCAGAGGTACATTTTAATGACACTTCTGATTTCAGCCTAGCCCACCTCCGGTGACATCACCGAGTATCCGAGCACAAGTATTCGTACGAGCATTCTTTTCCGTGTACCAGTACAATTACGAGTAATGGGTTCTCTGCACACCCCCAATCATTGTAGATACAGCCAAGTCTATTCACTTAATGGAGGTAACACATTTCTAAAAATGGGGACATATTCTGAGGGCCCTGCGGGTCTTCCATGGCAAAAGCAATTGGCGCTGTCCGAATGTCCACAGATGCAGTCAACTGGGCATTTAGAAAAAGACTTAGAACTTCAGAACTATAGGCTGAATGCTAAAAAGACTACTGAATAACGATACAATTAAATAGTTTTAAATAATTCTATGACCCTTGTAATGAAAGTAGTATTCCATATTGCCTAAATCAATGAAGTGGACAAGAGTTATAAATGAAACACCACATGGACCAAAACACACTGCACAGTTTCCAGACTGAGGTCGAGGGCAGCTTAGACTCACCAAATCAAAACAGAACCCCTTGGGCACAAAGATTATGGCAATTCAAACATTTACCAGTGCACTTACCAGTGAGTGTCTTTAGTATATTTTTGTCTGCAAATTATGTAAATGTGAATATGTCATATTTTAACAAAGTGACAGTATTTAGATTTGCCGCAATTTAGATAAAGTGTATAGACCCCGAGATGTGATTTGTGATTGTGATTTTCTCATACAAGCAGAAATTAATATAAAAATTACTGAAATAAACTAGTCTATGGAATACAGTATCAGTGGAGGTTGGAGTCTGAGTCTGACCTGTTCAGTATATACTAATTCTGTAGTTGATAGATTGTAGGATATACCAGATTGGAATCCCAATAGAAGCAAGTTGGACAGTCAATGTTAATGTGTCACAATTTACTTTAACCTTTTAAGGACCGTATGATGAAGTGCACGATCGGGTAAACATGATAAAAAGCACACTTATGTTTATTGACTTACTGGGTCACCATACTTTGCCGTGCAGGTTGGAAACGCATATAATTGGATAGGGGAGGGATTGCATTTCACTTCCTGATAGTTTTTTTTTTCTTTGTGTGATGTCACTGAGACAGCCATTTACATTTTAAAGGGCAGAGAAAGTTTACAGCAGCACGCAAATATCAAGAAATGAGTGGATATAACATACAGAAATTGATAGGCACACAATAATAGAAATGTTCCCACTCTACAGTAATTCATTTCAAGTCTACTACAAAAAAAATGTTTTATGAATTTCAAAGATAGAAAGGCATAGGAATAGATAATCCAATTACAATTCAGATAAATTCAACTGTGTACATGGATTTCATTTTTCAGAAATTTTTCATATAAGCTACTGTACCTTATATTTACAGTACTGTACTGTAAATTCTCAATACATTTAACCTAGCTAGAATTAATTTGCTGCGCCAACAGTACAGGCACTTTCTGTGTGAACAACTATATTTCTAGTAATGGAGTTTTCTTTTTATCAAATAATATTTTATTTAAATCCGTAACTAAACAAATGGATCAGTGTAAACTGATCGGTGAATGAAATCCATTTATAATTGTTTTATTGATATTATTATATAACCCCAAATCATTAAGCGGCTGCCATTATATGCCACTTGCCCGCTTTTTATTTCTACCCTTACACAAGATGCTGTTCTATAGACAAGAAAAACTGATAAAGAATAGTTATCATACTTTCCTTAGAATAACAAAAATAAGTTTTTGGGCTGTAATATTTACAAAAAGTACTACTGTACCCAACATTTTGATCTACTGACATTGGAATGTAACAAAATAAAACTTGTTCTTCCAACTACCATTGTTCAGGTCCTAAGTCTCATCTCTGTGTGTCCAAACAGTTTAATCATTACTGCTGCAGTGTTTTTTCTATTCTTTTTCAGGCATAAATATGGATATAGTTGCTTTAACAGTCACGTGCGTGGAAATGATGACAAAGGTTGCACATGTGCAGTACACTGCCAGAATAAGTTTTCTGAAAAAGTGTGTTTACATGACATTAATCATGTTCGTTTTCAGAATACTACTGGAATATTCTAAGTGGTGTTTTCCAAAAACTCACTTTCGGAACTTTCCGATACATTTTTGGAAAACTGTGTTTACATGACTTTTTATATTGGAATTACTTTTCAGAAAACTATACAATGTGACCATTTTCTTTTGTCATTGTGAAAGTGTACCAGAGGTTTAACCCTTTTGCTGTAATAATGTTCAGGCAGGTCAGATAATGATTAGAATGATTAGCGTGGTCTGCATTTGGGATATTTCATTTGTACCTCAGGCTGGAGAACCTGTGGTCCAAAGCCAATACCATGAATTATGGTCCTAGGTAATGTAAAGTAAACTTCTCTCAGTGCTCATTTCCTTCATGCTGTTTCCTACTGAGTATGTTGCTAATTTCAAAGTCTGACATTAAAAAGATGGCATACGGCACAGCCAGGAAACAAGATCTGTTACGGGAACTATATCCACATACTCAAACTAGGACACACGTTTTTGTGAAACAAGCTATGTCTTCCTTTTTGTTGTTGAGTAAAGCACTGGATCAACAAACAGCATGCACTGCTGTATCTGTAATATGGATAATTCATTAACTTGATAATGAATTATCCTCCATGACCTCTCTCTCCTAAAATAGATAGGATGGGAGGCTGTCTGGTCCAAGAAAAGGGCTTGTAACCAGGAGGTCCCCGGTTCAAATCCCACTGACTCATTGTGTGACCCTGAGCAAGTCACTTAGCCTCCTTGTGCTCCGTCTTTTGGGTGAGACGTAATTGTAAGTGACTCTGCAGCTCATGCATAGTTCACACACCCTAGTCTCTGTAAGTCGCCTTGGATAAAGGCGTCTGCTAAATAAACAAATAATAATAGGTGTCTATAACATCAAACCTCTGTTGCCATGCAAAAGTGCATCTCTTTACATTAACTTGTTTTTAAGGGAAAACCCAAGCCTTCTTCTTGATGAAGTAGGTAGATATAACTACCTTTAAAGAGATCTAAAGTTGGCAAAACCATGAATAGGTTGTCAGAACTGTGACTATTGGTTATGTGTTGACAGTTACCATCTAATTGCAAATGTATTAATCCTTAACAGAAGTTAAATCACAGATTCATTAGCATAACAAGATTCTCAGTAGTTATTTCAAGACATTACTTTCAATTTGACAAAGGCACTTTGTTCAGCCACAGCACTATATGGTGATAGTTGCCTTAAACTCTTGCTCTATGCTGCATATATAAACTATGTGTGGTTACATAAAAATATCAGACATTTTGGGGGAAGAGGCCATAGGGCAGAATCTGACATTTGTTATGTTTTAGATGTCACTGCTATCTTCCCCTGGTAAACCCTTCTATGCATTTGCAGTGCTTTGTTGCTTACTCTTCCAGTGGGACCCTTTTGTTCTACTCTCTATGTTACTGGTTTCTTGAGCTAACGTTATCTACACCATTTATATTTTGTGTGCCTAACTGCCTGTCCATATTGGCAATTGAACTACATTATAACTCCAAGGTCCTTTTCAAAATAGTCCAGCTCTATTTGAATCCCATTCATATTATACTTCTATTCTACATTTTATAAAATAAAATAATAAGTCTAGCATTTCCTTCTGCAGTAGCTAGGGTTTAAATATGTACACTGGGAATTAGTCATAAAACTCTAATTAGCACCATAACATGTAGCAGTGTTTCTACTGGAGCTAGAATTAAACAGGCAAACCTTGGTGGTTTTGATATTGATTACCACTGTAACTTCTAAAACAGAGCAATTTAGTCAAAATGTCATAATGGTTTCAGGATTCATTTTACACAACACAGGTACCCTGACCTACCAGCAAGCAACGCATGTGACAGGACGTGTTTGTTATGTCTTGGGCCGGATTTAAAATATATCAGGAAATGTGTATGTTCTGGCAGCGATCAAAATTCTGAAATCTTTATAATGTTTATTGTGGTTATGAGAGTGAGTAGCATACATGAAAAAAAAACGTTTGAATCTGAATAAGGCAGGCCTATTATGTGAAGACATGAAGCAGTGTGTTTTATGTTTATGTTTAGGATTGAGTTTTTATATCATTAGAGCACTTTTGAATCCCTAAGCATGCTATTACCTGCCCCCACCCACCCAACGTGTCTTTTGCCCCATTAGGAACATTTATATGTAATTATTTTTTCTTTAAAGGAAGGCTAACCAGTCCTTTAAAGGAATGTTACTCCTTACTCCTTATTAACTTTATTAACATCATGGTCCCCCTTTTATTATGCCAAGAATCAGTACATTCAGGCTCTGCACACATTCTGGTAACAGCAAGGAACTGGAGTTTGTTTCTATATTGCAAGAAGTTCAAATACTATAGGTCTTTCGACCAGTATTTCCTTCAGCTGTCACCTGTTTCTATATTCTACTCAAATCGTAGTTGGTGTCGTATTTCAATACGACAGGTAGGCTTGTACACGTTTGGAACTGCACCATAAACTCTGCATTGTGTTACATACACTAATAAAGAGTTATTTAATATTTAACTAAATCATTATGAAATATATTAGAACACATGCGACACATTTAAAAAACTAAAAACTATAATGAGCCTAATTTAAGTGAAATTGTGGGCTGTATTAGAAGACAAAACGGGCAGGAAAATCAGTAATGGTATCTGCTGAATCAGCAACAAAAAGAAAACACACAGTAATGTCTTACTCAAAGAGGATTAAAAGGACTAAAATTGCAAATAAAATAAATTCTGCTATCAGGCCATAACATGGGATCAAACAGGTGGAGGCCCCCTCACCCTACACACTCTCAGGAGAAGAAGAAAGGATCACATTTCTTGATCAATTTCAATTATATTTATTTACATAGCATATTTCATACTACAGTATCTCAAAGCGCTTTACATGTTGGTGTGACAGAGACAGAATGATTCTTGTTGATAAATCTCCCTCCCAACCCTTGAGGACGCAGTGTAAAGGAAACAGAGTGCCCTGGATTGGATGGCTAGGCAATTCATTCCCAGGGTTAGGTGGAAGTCGGCCATCTAGAAAGGGGTCACAGCTGCAGTACATTAAGTCATCGCCCCAGAGGGAAAGCAATGTGGCAACCGTGGATTGGAGGAGAAACGGCTGCACTCGCTAACCAAGGGGGCGTGACTGAAGATACAAGAAGGGGACGTGGCTAGGTGATCTGTTCCTTTGTTTATGGTTAAAAGAAAGCTAAAGAATGAGCGAAATATTACTGTGAGTGTTTAGTGTTTGTTTGTTTTGTTGGTTCTAATTGTGCTGCTTGTTATTTATTAGACGGCTAACTCAATCCGGAGCTGTCGCTTAAGGCCAGCACAAACCCAGACAACACTGCACTATTGTTCACAGATAAATTGTATTTGCACCACTAGCACTAATAGCACTCACCCTGGACTTGGACTCGTGTTTGTGTATTGTGTATGTTTAAATACTGTGCTTATTATTTCGGGACTGAACCCTGTGTTTATTTAGCTGAGCAGTACTCATCGTTGTGTAATGCCAGTCCTCCTTTATTGTTTACTGTTGTCATCAGACTATTGGATTACAAATGAAAACCACCATTTCACCATTACTTTGTTGTCTGTCGTTATCTTGAACGCTGCATCACCTCTACACCTGCGCACTGCAACACACCTTGCCACAATCGGTTAAAAAATAAATAAGTCTGCAGTATCAAGAAATAGTAAAAACTACAAAGTAACAATACGTAATTATGATAATAGCAATGTCAGTAAATAATAACAATAAAAAAAGATACCATGTCAAAGATACTGTACATCTTCCGTTGCCTTCTGTCATTGTAATTGTCGCAGCCTATGTCTTAAATACACAGCACAAATTAGAGCAGCCATGTTTCTTAGGGTTCAATGAGGGAAAGGGCTGTGGTGTCGGTGGAATAAGACAATAAGGTAATGCAACCAAGTAGTGTGAGCAACGTTATATAGAAACGCAACTTCTATTATATATTCTGCTCCCAACGTCCTACTAGCCTGATTGGTATATAAAAACAAGCCCCTGATTTTGATGACGGGAAAACGCAAACACTGGGGTATAACACGTTGGCCCCCAATTTTGATTGAATAAATACAAAGAAATAAAAAAAATAGAAAAAACGTGGAGTAAATAGTAACTGCTTTGCCCCATCATTCTCTATCTGTGTTGGTGCCAGTGGTGTGGCCTCAATTACATGCTTTGAACGATTTTGATGATGGCGCAGAAGGGGGCCACTGCGTCTCAAACTAACCAGGTGAGGGGAGGCTTGTTTGAAATGCAGACCTATTTACAAAAATGTTCCTGTTATGAAAATGGAACATAAAATAACAATTGGTAAAGGTGAAGGAGCCAGAGAGAGAGAGAACCCACTTTTTTAAACAATGTTCTAATTTATTTATATTTCTTTTCTAATTAAAATAAACACAAAATAGTGTAGCTATGTGAACTATGAAGTGGAACATGCCTTCATTAACTTTAGGGCTACTCTGAAAGACATTATTATTATTATTATAATTTAGAAGACGCCTTTATCCAAGGCGACTTACAGAGACTAGGGTGTGTGAACTATGCATCAGCTGCAGAGTCACTTACAAATACGTCTCACCCGAAAGACGGAGCACAAGGAGGTTAAGTGACTTGCTCAGGGTCACACAATGAGTCAGTGGCTGAGGTGGGATTTGAACCAGGGACCTCCTGGTTACAAGCCCGTTTCTTTAACCACTGGACCACACATGTAGAGTATTGTGACAGAAATACAGTGATTCTTGGTGGTAAATCTCTCTTCTGACCTGTGAGAGCGCTAAGAAGCGATAACAGAATACTTTGGACAGGCTAGCCTGAGACGTCTTTCCCAGGGTTCAAGGGAAGTCGGCCAGCCAGAAAGGGGGTGGAACTCCGGTGCATTAGCTCATCGACCTGGAAGGGAAATGATGTGGCAGTCGCGGATTGGAGGGGTGACTGCACTCGTTTACAAAGGGGTCACATATGACGGCATAAAAGGGGACGGAGAGACGCAATCTGTTCCTTCGCTTTGGTTACGAGAAAATAACCCAGAAGGACCTGTGCAGTATTGTGATAACTTATCGTGAGTGTTTGTTTTTGTTTTATCTATAGTTGTTGCTTATTGTATTAATAGACGGCTAACACGTTCCGGATCTGTCGCCAATGGCCAGCACAAAACCCGGAACAGCACTGCACTAATGTCACACAATAAACTGTATCACCCACCACAAGCACTACAGCACACACCCAGGACTGGTGACTGTGTTTGTACATTGTGGGAAGGATACTTGTGTCTATTATTTGGACTGCAAACCCGTTATTATTTACCCTGTGCACTACACATTGCTGTGTATTGCTGAGGATCATTATTTGGTCACCAAACCTGGATTGTTAAAAATAAAATACTTCCAACTGGATTACAAATCTCTGTCTGCTAATTACACACCGCATCACTCCTGCACCTGTACACTGCAAACCACTTTGTCACAAGAATATAAAAAAATGCACACACATCACACTGGAAGTAATTTATTTCAAACTGTTTCCCATTTGAATATGCACTTAATCATCTGCTGTGTGGGGTCTTTCAGACCCGACACAAGAAGAAAAGTCAATCTTAAAAAAATCATCTGCAGCACATTATTTCGCACAGGTATGAAGTATGGTTTATTGGATTAGTAGATACATGAATTTATAAAGTTATGCATGCTGCCCCCTTGATCATACAGTTACACAACTTTATTCTTTTTTTACTGATCTGTGTGCACTTGATCAACTATTATGTGACCTAACTCACAAGCCAAATTATTGTTTTTTGTACACAGGTACCCTTTTCATAGACCTATTAGATAAAAAAAATTGCTATGAGTGTAAATAAACCGATGGGACTCAATCTCTATAGGATAATATAAACACAGCTCTGCAGTACGATAGTCTAACAGCTTCATAAACTTTAGTTCTGATCTAAAAAAAATTATATAGGTTTCTAACGAACAAAAACGGTTTTCTTAAATAACGTAAAGCCAATATTTCATACCTATGTGAAGCAATATATTTCTGATCTTTTTTAGGAGCACATTTTCTTTGGATAAATTATTTCCAGAAATTTTTTTCGAGGGAATGTCAGTTGCTCTGGTTTGCTAGCAGCTTTTGACTCCCACTTTTTCGTCATTGGTCACAAACTGAATTCCGCCAGCGCCCACCTCAAACTCCCTTCAAAATCACAACATGAAGGGGGCGGCACAATCCCGCACAAACGTACATGGTATAGCATGTTTGCGTTTTATCATGTGTCATCAAAATTAGGCCTTAAGTAGTTATATATGACTCATGTAAAATAATATATATATATATATATATATATATATATATATATATATATATATATATATATATATATATAGTAACATGTTATTGCAAAAACATTTTAATATTTATATTTTTTCAAATCATAATCTTTAACTGTTAATAGCATAATTAATAACATGCTTATAGCTTTTATATAACCAGTTATAATGGTTTCCTAAGCTAACCAATATTTCTAACCCTACTCTAATTGCAGAACATTTGAGTTGGAACTTCTGTACAACATGAATTGATTGGGCAATAGGAAGCAGCAACAACCTTTCATCTATAGCGTTGTTTTTTTCCAAATGTAAAAGAGGAATAAAGAGGAATAAAATGTATAAGTCCTTGTTGTCATTACCTTCTGCAGATACAGAAAGGCTGCCTGTATTACACCGCCATATAGAATTTAAATGGTGTAGGGATGTAATTGTAGATATTACAGAGCACAGTTCTAGACTAAAGAAGGTATTGTAAGTGTTGCTGTATCAGTGCAAAACTGACAGGAAGTTCACTGCAACCAGGAAATTATACTTATAAGCTGGGAATTATTATTATTATTATTATTATTATTATTATTATTATTATTATTATTATTATTATTATTATTATTATTATTTATTTTATTTTTTTTTAATTCATTAATTTTGAAAGTGCAGGGGGAAAAAAATCTAAACAAGATGAAAAGCATCTTTAGCATGCCAGAAACATCTGGTTTCATATTTGGGAGACCAAAAAGGAAATTGCAAGGCAAAACTTCTGTTTTGATTTATATTATTATTTGAGGGCTATATGCTGCCAGTCATAAGGCTAACATTTGTGGTCAATAAATACAAGTAAAACAATGGTACAGAAGCATTACAGGGCATTCGTAACATTTCAGGATTGATTAACTTAATATCTATGACATAGATTTCTGTCCTACATTTTAAAGATACCAAAGGGGCACTAATAAAATAATAATTTAAAGTACACATTAAATATAAGAGTTATTTCCTGCTTCAGCCCAGCAGCATCTAAGCCACTAAGTGTGCAGTGTTTTCGGTGAGGTGTGTTTTAATAGCTGCAGCCACAATTTAAACAGGTTGTTTGAGCTGGCCAGTAAGAATGAGTTATATTCTAGGAACAAAGTTTACAGTTCTAGTTACTATTCCTTTCCTAAATGTATGTTACTTTCACGATAATAATACTACTGGAACTGTTATATTGGGTAAAGCATTTTTTTGTGTTTTATTAAATAAAATAATAACAGAAAACAGTTAGAAATTGATAAGCATGGTTCCGTTTTAAAATGTGAATGTAAACACTTTGTTTTTCTTCTACTGGGTTGTTTAAAATATTCATTGGGGTAATTAAATTATGTATTTTAATTAAATAATTAAATAAAGTTTGGTGACCTTTGTCAACATTGCTGGCCTAAAACTGAACACATTTATAGAATAAAGTAATAAACAAAAAAAATGGTAAAACTGCCACTGTGTGAATGCTTACCAACAATTACTTGAGGATGTATTTAAAAAAAAGGCACTGCCAAAGTCTTCATTTGGCCCCAGACTTCAAAATAAATGAACTGCCCATAGGCCCAAATACTTGTGTGACTCACTGACTTACATATCTGCTGAAGAATCTCTTCAAAGAAAAAAATAATTGCTTCCAGGATTAAAAAGTAATAAACGTAATGCAGTTTACATAAAAATAATCAAATGTGATGTTAAGCATGCTCTTACTCAATAATATTCACTTAATATCCATCACCAATGATGGTCAGCACCACTCCCTGCCAAGCTGCCATCGGATTCAGGTCAAATCTCTATGGTCTATTGGTATGACCAGTGTTGTGGTAAAAAAAGGAAGATGAATTAAATATGAATACTGTATATTGATAGCATTCACTGTGAAGGTAAAACAAGTGAGATACAGGAATAACTGGAAAACAGAATTTAAAAAAAACTCAGTGGATCTGAACCTTTTTGATGTTGAGCTGATGAGTGCTGAAGCAAGATTCAGTCTGTCATCACAGAAAAGGCAATATATGTTGTTCATGCGATTGTGATAACTGTAATGAAATATAACAGGGAAGATTGCACATTTTAAATTATCTCAATAATTATTACAACTTTCAGGAACTGTCAGGTTTTTTATCACATCAAATGGCTGGATACATTTCCTTTCTGTTTAATAACTTTCAGTAAAAGGCAGTGTTCTTCTTAACAATGGTGTTGATTCTCCATGGTCTCTTCTTATTAAAAGATCACATTAAGGCCAACACCTAATTTATACATCTGCAAATGTTATATGTTACACTGAATTGTTAATGCAGTGCACTTTGAGAAGCTGGCTTCACTGTCACTGTATTCATATACAGTAGTTAAGTGTAATTGCCACCTATAGCAAAGACTTCATAGAAAATAAATGCAGCTTAAATGACTCTTTCCAGTTTTCACTCTCTGGGATAATGGAAGCGCTATGGAAGACAGGAACAAAACCATGTAAGAGGTTTTTAGATAAATGTATTTTTAATGAGAAATAGTTTACATTAAAATAAGCTGTATCTGACAATAATGTAGAATTTGTAACTAAAATGCAATCGCTTTTTTGTACATTCTTACATAGTTGAGCTTTCTGTTCACTCTGTCAGAAAGCAGATATGTGAGGGGCAGTGTTGTGTGTTATACACTGCCGTTATAGATGGTGTCCCCTGTCGGTGAGATGAGATGAGGTGAGGTTAAAAGCTCAAAAACCACAAATGCAGATGAGCCCGGCTCTTTTGCATTGTGTTTAAGACGCTCGCTTGCAATGTGCAGGGTAGCCGGTTCACGCCCAGTTTCTACCCTGCTACAGATAGCAGACCTTGCTGACACTACAGGTTGTTTGCATTTTAGTTTAAACATTTTAACAGTTAAATAATCTATGAAGTAAAGAAGGGGGAGAGGTGATGCAGCCCTTAGAAGACGATTCCCTTGGTTTTCATTATAAAACATCACATCAAATATCAGCTATGTATATAAAATATTATCGGTATGGCAAAAACACAAGTAAAAAAGGCAATTCCTTTACTCATTAGTTTACATTTTTCTATTTGCTTATTTGAGTTTCCAGTTCACATTTACAAGAGTTGCAAGGCTTTGAAGTGTATGAAAGCTTGTGTACATCTAACAGAAACATCCTTTCAGAATGGTCAACAAAGTAGTAAACTAACCAGGGTCACAATTATGATAAAGCAGAGGTAAACAACAGAATGTAGTGCAGGAATGCAGAAAACTTTCATCCGGAAATTATAATTTACTATGTAAAAGAACATGATTGTGGGACATTGCAACTTTTCTAAAGGCATGCCGGCAAGATATACAGTGTATTTACTGTACAGTAATTTCTTTTTTTCTTGTTAATATTATCTTTTACTTGCCCATATTCTTATATGTCACTTTGTACCTCTTTTTGTACATTAACTAATTTAGGTACACAGGTGGAAAAAAGACTGTTTTACTTTCCTTTGCACTGTAATATTTGCACAGTACTTGGCTGAATCCCAACAGCCAGCCCATAATACCAAATAAATACTTCCAAAGAAATACAGTGCTGCTAAAAATGACCTTGGAGAGACTTGATTCCTCTTTGACACCATTTGTCATCCTCTGCTCAGACAGATGAATAGTTTTCAACACAGATCAATATTCTCTTAACCTGGGCCCAATCTAAAGAGGGTTTCCCTGGGCTTCACCTTGGTCGACTGCTAAGCACCAGACCTTTATTCAGCAATAATTCTGTCTGGATACGACAGGGATTTTTCATCCTTTGGTCAAAATTGGTGACAAAGAAGGGAATAATGGTTCCTGACATATCAAATGATAGATTTGGCACAAGGCATGCTGAGCTAAAGAGACTTCATGTGCCAAAGTGCAAAGACAGATAAGCAGCCTAATAGCCCTCCTGACATTGCTCCTTTTTCCCTTCCTACCGAAAACAACCTATGCCTTTTTTTTTTTTTTGTGCTGTATATGGTTTTTCGCCAGACTGGACAGGAAGTGAAGAAATGCATAGCATTTTAACCCAAAATAAATGTTTCCCTGTCTTGTAAAATGATCAATCTATGCCCTCTTTCTCCAGCACAGTGAGGGTAATGCTCCATGCGGCTTCAGGAAAAAATAACAAATATATCTAGTGAGAGAGAAACAGATGGGACTAAGAAATGAAAGCAGTCGATTTTTTTTGGAAAGATTTCAAAATGTACAGTTTATAACACTGGAACAGACCCACTTTCATATTTTAGCATGGATCCTCGGCTAATAACTTGAGAAAAACTCTCATTCCCCCGTTAAAGCAATGGCAGAATGACACAAAAGGGCCTTTTTATCACTATAGTTAAAGTAAATTAAGTCTTACAAAAGCCAACGTCAGTTTAGAGATACAAAGCTTGTTAGTCTCCAAAGCATTTGTATTCTGGGATAGAAACAGTGGCCTGTGTACGAAAAGGCAAAGCTCCAGGCCCTGGATCAAGTTGCATCTTTACACACAAAAGCTTCTTTCAACATCGAAAATAACATAACAGGAATCATTTTTAATTCCTGCAAGGTTTCCTTCGTGGCATGTGTTCACATTTAAAATCCTGACCTATGGTGTGTGGGGCTTGTATCAAAAGCAGCTTTAAAAAAAAAGAAAAATACAAGAAAACTGGTAATAGTTGTCTGATTACTAATGACTAGACCTGATTGTAATCAGTATTAGGAAAGATTTGGTTTCATCTCCCCTGTTTTTTTTCTTTTCTATAATTTTATTACCCTTGACAGATAATTGCATTATACATGTAAAATACATTTGCATTAATTATTAATAAATGAATTCATTAATATAAAGCCATTGTCTTTAATGATCTGAAATAAAGGAAAGCTTAAGATCATATATATATATATATATATATATATATATATATATATATATATATATATATATATATATATATATGCATTTATATATATATGCATTTTGTTGGTGTGGGTAGATCACCCTCCACAACAGCATGATGTCCTCTTTATACCAAATCTGTGACAGGAGGACAAATAGTTAATATAACGTTTCTTGTTGTAGAATTAATCAGATCCATATTAGCAGTAGTAAATGTCATGTTGGCACCTTTCTTTTCACACATACAGTTTAAAATCTTTGCTTTAAGACAATAATGAAGTAAAGATATGCAGTGCCATATACTATGCATCTTCCTGGAAGTGTTACTGAAGGGGTCAAAGGAAGAGCAAGTGAAGGGAAAAAATACTCAAAGAAAAAAAACAAACATAGTTGTTAATGCTTTTTTTTTCTGTACCGGTAATATACAACCAGAGCTGAAATGTTTATGATGCCCCCTATAGACAGTATAGCACTTCAGGAAGGAACTCCACAAGGAAACTTAAATATCTTTCATTCAGACAATAATTATATCCATCTGGGAACATGAAGGAAATATTACAGCTGAAAGGATAATCAGTTCATTAAAGACTAGTATTAAATGTTGTTCATTGATATAGCCTGTATATTTGATTCAGTATGTTCATGTGTCCTACTATGCAGACTGGAGTTAAGTTATAGGTCCCTATTTTAAAGCTAGTGTGACGTTTCAGAAATAAATACAAATATTTTAGTAGTAATAAAATAGCAAGAACCCACTGAGAATTATAATAATATAAATGTCCCTTCCTGCAGCAAGATGTGTCTTGTAAGTTTTATGCCATTAAAATGATGTAATCCTCTCAAACAATTTCTCTTTGAATTTGCACTTGCTTTAAATATGCCCATATTTTTTTTTTTAGAAACAGTTTATCAACAAAATAAAGGAAAACACACAAAGAGATATTGATTTGCTCCTACAGTAATTGACTCCTGCTTCACATATATAGTTATACATGTGTCAGTCTGGCTTTGGATTTTTCATTGAGTGACAGCCTACAGTATCTGGTTTAACACATTGGCCAATGCAGAGCTCTCTATGGGTCTCAACATCCTAATACAGTAATACAGGACTTTGAAACTACCACAAGTTCCATCTGTATTGAAATACACATCAGTCTGTAAGAAGTGATTTGGTACTTCTAAGAAAATGCACACCGTTGTGTACCCAGTGTAAAAAGGGTTAATGACCACAAGCTAAGATACTGCAGTAAATATATGACATCAAGTCAACTTGTTTTCAACTGAAGAACCAGGTTTTCTGTGTTAAAACAGGGTAAAACAGGGATGTGATTTCTAATAAAAATATGTTTAAATACGTTTTTTTTTTAAATTTGCATAGGTTGCATCATCAGGTAAATGTAGGTTTGAGAAGAACATTTTTGAATATGCTACAGGTGTATGCTTTAATTAATACTGCAAGAAGCGTCAATACTCCTGCTGTTTTAAAAAGCCCAGAGTACTGAAATGCCACAATCTCATTGTTCTCAAGCAGGGATTTCTGAAATTAACCTCAACTGTCAGTTATCTGTGCTGAAAGTTAGTAACCCAGATGCATAGCATTAAAGATTAAAGAAGCTAAAACAATGCACATTGCAGAATTCTTTAGCCGATGGGCCATTTCATGAAAATCTAACATTTCTTACAATGGATGCGTCATCAATATGAGCTCAAGGTCTTCGCCTGGTATTATCTGGTCCTGACTAGTAGGTGTCTGTGTGGTGTGGTGAGGTAAACCAACTCCAGTCAGTTTTCCTCCCTGGTACAATGGCCAATGCAGAGCTCTCTATGGGTCTCAAACATCAACAATCCAGCATGACCATGATTTGAACCAGCAAACTCCCAACTGCTTGACTCGCCCCACACGTAAATCACTTGTGCCATTACTAGGTACACGACTTGGACCTGAAGATCAAGTTTTTTTTATGGCCTAACTTTAATCTTTGCACAAAAATCTTATGCTTGCCATTAATCAATGACTTGCCATCAGTGTAACAGACATACATTTTCTATAGAATGGTCCTAGTGCTTTATATATAATGTATATTTATTACTCCATATCATTACCCATATGTTAGCAGAACGTTTCTTCTGTGTATAAAACAGAACATATTATACATCCTATGTAACTGAAAGATTACAGTTATTTAGAAACCCCTTTGTCTAGCACTCCCCTTTTGTTTTTATCCTTTTAGCAGTATTATGCAGCGGTATCAGTTGACCTAATGCTTGTAGTCATTTTTTTTACAGTATATTAACAACAAAGCACAAAGTATTTTGTAAATTTAGTGAACGGACTGCAAAAGGCCTTTCATTACTATGCAAGCATAATCATTCTCTTGACTATGTGAGTGCCTTTTTACTTATTACTATATATAGTGTGTCATTTTTCTGTTTCTCAAGGACTTAAAATATTTTGCTGCTAGAAAGGACCATTGTCAGTTTTAGTAAGGGGGGTCTCGATTTAATGGCTTTTTAGGGGCCCATCTAATGGATGGATCTCACTTATCAGTCTAGTAATAAGAAAAGCCACTGCTCTCAGTTTGATCAAGGGGTATCAGTCATGATTATTCAGTATTACAACTGATACAATTTAGTGTTAATTCTACAGGAAGGTAGGTACGAACACTATTTCTATAGTAGGAATGCAAAATAAACTTCTCAGATGTTACTCGAGAAGAACATTTACAAGAAGAAGTAGAAAATCTTATAGGAGCATCACATAGATCATTTTCCCTTAATGCTGGTGCTCTGCTTGAAATGAATCGCTTGTGGGAACAGAAAATGCTTTGAACATTGTTGTAGAAGGGAGCCTGATCTGGGCACACAATGATAAGAGCAACACAGGATACAGCTAATGTCAAGAAATGTATTTCTTGCAAACACTGCTCAGTTTTAATACAACTTAAATCTGCACTTTAGACTGTTCTCTGGAATTTGGTATTACATGTGTTATTCCTTGTTTATCATAAGTAATGTGTACAGTCCTTAATATCACCTATCAACCAAGCATCTGTCTTGCCCATAATGACTGAAACTGACATGCAACAGGCAGATACTGCTTTTATATTTTATGGAATGCATAGAACATAAATCGGTCATGTAAAGGGTCGCCTGGATACACAAAAGTGTATGCTATATATTGCAGGTATTTTCTATACCCACTACCAGATATCCCTGTGTAAACACAGTCGTGGTGGAAATATTTGCTAACATTTTCTACTTTTGTATGCTGCTTTATCGCCCCATTTCACAGCAGAGCATATTCACGAACAAAAAAGAAGACTTTGCAGTGGAAGCAGGTGAAGGGGGCATAGATTATTAATATCTTTTCAGTAATGTAGTGCTTGATGGTTCTCCAGAAATTATGGAACAAGAAGGAGATAGCCACATGTGACTAATATAGTTTATTTTCTTTTTTTCAAAAGCCATCCCAATAATAATTAATTTACACACAGTGTATTGTATTTAACTGTATAAGACATTTAGCACAGCATGCCTTTTGGTTTGGAATAGAAAATTTCTGGGGGAAAAAAAACAAAACAAAACAAAACAAAAAAAAACATATTTGTCTTTACATCATATTTGCTTATACCTATGGAATTAACATTATTATCTCCCTAAAAAGAAGAAAAAAAACACCATTAAATTTAAGTCCTTACATTATTATTTTTTTTATGACAGGTAAACATTAGTAATGTCAATACAGTCAGTACAGACACTGGCCTAGCATCTAAAGATGTGTTTTATTTAGTGTTATTAATTCAATTAAACAAAATAAAAAGCAAATTGTTCTCCTTTATTCTATCAGTAGAAATATCTACATTTCTAAATGTGCAAAGTACTAGTATACATAGAGCTAGAAATGTTGTACTGTACTTATATACAGTATGTTTACCCATTCCACTAGTGATATTGTGAGCTGCTTTCATACTTTACCAAAAATGAGTTGGAGACAACAGAATTAAAAGGTCAATTGTGTAGGTCCCACATTATGGTAAATAACTGCTTAATTTATAATGTTTTTGTTTTCTCTTTAAACTACTAATACATTTATTGAGGACTCCTTCCAGGTATTATAATCCTGAACTTCTGCTATGTCCTACTACAAAAAAGTTCACATGAAAGAACACAGAAGCACATTGGAAAAGGACAGCTAATGCGTGAAGCTTCTGGAAGTAGAATGTGGGGAAAAGAACGAATTACAGCATTGAAATTTAGTTCATTAGTAGCTTTAAAAAATACATTTTAGAAAACGATAGCCCTAGTGATTACTGTGATTTTGATGACCAAACAGCTGTTCTTTATTGCCATAGCACCATTTAATGAAGTATTTAAACAATTTTACATTTATTGAACAATTTTGGCATATGTGACGGCAGTGTTTTGTTATATTCATAAACATTAATTAATTTTATTGTCCTAAGGTCAACAGAATGTACACAAACATTATTACCAGAGTTTGTTATAGAAGAGAATTACATACTAAGGGAGCTAGCAGCGCATAAAATAAACAAATCCTCAGGGCCCGACGGAATCTGTCCAGGTGTCCTTATGAAAACTAGAGAACAGATTTTTAAACCAATATGTTATATATTCAATAAATCTATAAATAATGGAGCCATCCCAGTGGACTGGAAAATTGGACTGGAATGCTGTTCCTATATTTAAAAAAGGAGATAAATTTGACTCTGGGAACTAAAGACCTATAAGTTTAATATCAACCACATGTAAAATCATGGAAACTATAATAAGGACCAAAATGGAGGAATATTTATATAGTAACAACATATTATAAGTGACAGCCAACATGGCTTTAGGAAGGATAGATCTTGTTTAACTAATTTACTAGATTTCTTTCAGGAGGTGACTACTGGAGTATACAAGGATAGTGCGTATGACATCATCTACTTAGATTTACAAAAAGCATTTGACAAAGTACCGCACGAAAGGCTATATCTAAAGATTAAATCAGTAGGAATAAACGGTAAAGTAGCTGCATGGATTCATAACTGGTTATAAGATAGGAAGCACAGAGTTCTAATTAGAGGCCAGGCATCAAACTGGAGTAACGTAACAAGTGGGGTACCAATCCCAATACAGGAATCAGTATTGGGACAATTGCTATTCTTAATCTATATAAATGACTTGGACCAAGACATAATCAGTAAGCTATGCAAATTTGCAGATGACACAAAACTGGGAGGAGAAGCCAACTCCCAATCAGCAACTTTAATAATACAAAGAGATGTAGACAAGATTCAAGCTTAGGCTGACACATGGCAGATTCAATTTAGTGTGAATAAATGCAAAGTCTTGCACATAGGGTGCAAAAACATTAGAGGCAAGTACAGCATGAATAGTAATGAAATAGAGGAGGGTATGTATGAAAAGGACTTGGGGGTAGCAGTGGATGAATCTCTTAAGCCAACTAGACAGAGTGGAGAAGCTATAAAAAAGGCAAATAGAATGCTAGGTTATATACTCAAGACAGCTGAATTCAAATCAAGAGAAGTTATATTAAAATGATACAATGCACTGGTATGACCACACTTAGAATATTGTGTCCAGTTGTGGTCCCCATATCATAAGAAAGCTGAAGAGAGCAACACAATTAATTCCAGAATGGAAGGGCATGTCATATGAAGATAGACTGAAAGAGCTGAATCTGTATAGCCTAGAAAGGAGGAGAGCCAGAGGCAACTTAATAGAGGTATTTAAATTTGTCAAGGGGGTTAACAAGGAGGCTGTGTGGCCCAGTGGTTAAAGAAAAGGGCTTGTAACCAGGAGGTCCCCGGTTCAAATCCCACCTCAGCCACGTGTGACCCTGAGCAAGTCACTTAACCTCCTTGTGCTCCGTCTTTCGGGTGAGACGTAATTGTAAGTAACTCTGCAGCTGATGCGTAGTTCACACACCCTAGTCTCTGTAAGTCGCCTTGGATAAAGGCGTCTGCTAAATAAACAAATAATTCAAAGTAACTGTCCCACATTGTACTTGCCTGTGTGTAATGCACATGGTAATTGGGTCCCTGTGTTACTGTTGCAATGTGCTCCTTCCCTCAGGGCTCTGATATAAGAATTGAAAAAAAACAGCATAGAGGTGCTTATATAATGGTTTGATAGTGGATTTTAATGTAACAACATTTAAGTAATAGTCATTAGTGATGCATTCTAATAGAAAAAAAGTCAGTTAGCTATTCAGTTAGCGATTCGCTGCAGCGCCCCTATAGGGGGTACAGCAATATGAATGGTACCGAAATGTAGGTGACGTCGAGTATATTTCGAGTTGCTGTACTTTTCCTGTTTTCTCAATTTTCTTCCAGGTACGCTTTTAGTAAATTTATATCACTCACCGTCTTTTTTCTAGTGGCAGCATTTTCCTGATTTTCAACAAGCACGTCTCTGTTTTCATCAGTAACATTTTGAAATCTGGTCTTCATTTTTATTAAACTGTCAGCTTGCCTGCTGTGGTGACGTCAGATAGATGCCCACGCGACCTGTACATTATAAACCTTATAATCTTATAGCTGTACATAATAAGACTATAAACTCAGAGAGCTTACTAGCTTCCACTGCTCAGGCCACAAAGGGTCATTGAACTGCAGTTCATCTCCTATTATACTTTCTGACTGCTGTAGGTATGAGATCATTCTTCTTTCTCTGGTGGAAACCATATAGAAATACCAGTCCTACAGCTACTCTGTAATTCACCAGCACAGCTTCTTCATTTGTATGCTTAAAATATAAGTAACATAAGTTATGTAATTAATTTGCAGTCAGTGTGATACCTCGAAAAAAATGCGCTGAGACGATAAAGAACCTTGTAGAACACTCACGTGGCTGTACAGTAGTTCAAAGTAACATTGCAATTAAAATGGAAGGCTCTTTTTTAATGCCTACCCCATTACCATTAAAGATTGTACAGTATTTATCGAGATTATTCATAACTTCAAGGTAATGTTGCATTTTACTGGAAAGCAAAACAAAAGTAGAAAAAACAAGCACATTTTTGTCTTTTTTAAAAATAATTGCTTTAAAAATGTGTTTAAATTCATAACAAATATCATCTGTGTACTTATGTACATACATATGTTATAATATTAAGGTCTGAGCAACAGCAAAAATGTCAACAACTTTTGTTTCAGAAAAATACTTAGAGCACTTTGTCCAAAAACTATTTAAACAGCAACACGTTTTCAATATAAATAAATAAATAAATAAATACTAAATACTACATTATAATAACAAATATATGAGTAATATACTACATTGGACTAATAATGTAAAAAAAAAAACACTGACAGAAAAGTCTGATGCAATATTGTAATTGTAACACATCAGCCTACACTAAACAATTGGACAATGCACTATCCTTATACACATTAGCATATTTATACTTCTATTGAAAAATAAACAAGTAAAACTGGAACGTTCATAGGGTCATCTACTTCAGAATCTTCATATCCGTGTGTGGAAGTTTGTAATCCAGCAGGACCTATTCTTCTCCTTCTGGCATTCCATCAACATATTCTATAAAAATGTCTTATATCAAATTTCTTTTGAATCAGTAAGCGTTCTGGGTCTTGCAAAACGATTTAGAAACCTCTCCGGTAAAGCATTGCGCTTTGATGCCATGGTCTACGGTAATCTTGAGTAAACATTGCAACCATAGATACTGAAATGCTGCACTACGTCCAAAAACTCAACTCTGTTGGTTAGGAGCTTTAGTAAAATACAGTTGATTGGTTTGTCATGCCTGAAGTTTGTCAGGTAATTCTTTGTATTGTAGAACGCATTGTGGTCACTGAATCGCTCGGCAGAAAAGAAAAAAAACACAAAAAAACCTAACTAAACAATTAAAAAAATATATCGATCTTCAACTACAAACTGCTGTTTATTTGATTGTCTGAAGTCTGACAAAGGTTTTTATGCTAATTTGAAAAAAAAAAATAACATACTTGTCACAGTGCTGTGTGCAACTTCACTTTTTCAGTCCAGCTTCTCCTATTGGATTTGGATTTAGTAGAGTCTCGTGGCCGCAGGCTTCCCTCTGGTTCAGACCTCCCAAGGGCACGCACTCGGGTCATGGACTCAATCATGGGAACGGCTTCTTAGAAGGCTTTGGCTAGCCGCACTCGCATGGCAATGGTGGTGAGCTTATGCCTTATGCCTTGGGAAGGACATGGGTCATCTGCTCCACCACCAGATGCTCGAGGATCTCCGTGCTGGTGTTCTGGTCCGGGCATAGCACCACCAAGTGCAGTTCCTTAAGTTTTTTGCTCCGTTTTTACCTGCCTGAAACTGGACGGTCCGAAATCAGTGTTGGTAGGTGTCCTCAGCGACCCAGAGGCGATGCAGAATGGCTTCTTTCACATGCTGGTAATCCTTAGCTTCCTCATGGTCAAGGGCCCAATAAGCGGCCTGAGCTTCCCCCACCAGACACAGAGCCAACTTATTATTATTATTATTATTATTATTATTATTATTATTATTATTATTATTATTTATTTCTTAGCAGACGCCCTTATCCAGGGCGACTTACAATTGTTACAAGATATCACATTATACATTATCCAGATATCACATTATTTTTTTACATACAATTACCCATTTATACAGTTGGGTTTTTACTGGAGCAATCTGGCTCAAGGGTACAGCAGCAGGGTCCCCTAACTGGGATTGAACCCACGACCCTCTGGTCAAGAGTCCAGAGCCCTAACCACTACTCCACACTGCTGTGTTTAGCCTCTAATTATCATATGCAACAAAATAATGAAACAAGCAACAACTCTATGCTGACTCTTTTCCCACACAGTTGTAGACATGGAAAAGAAAAGTAAAAACAAGCCTTTTGCTGCTTTTAAATTTCTTAATTTTGATTACAAAACAAGTTCTTCTTAACCTGATTTTACTGTCTTAATAATTAAGTACCTTCTGTGTGTATAGTAAGACAAAATCATACTCAGTCTCTATATACACGTAGCATGTATTTGTAGTCCATTTATATAATGAAACATGTATCTATGTTTGTGTGTGGCGACTCAAAAATATCAATCCACCAAGGTAGAAAGAAATGTAATATTGTAAGATTTATACTTCTAAGCCAGCCTAAATCCCATGGAATGTTGACCAGACAATTCCAATGACAAGAACAACTTATGTCTTCTGTTCTCTGGGAAACAAATGTACAACAACAAGCCATAAGTCAAACAGATATGTGCTCTAGTAATACAAGCATTTTCCATGTGCAAATTTGTAATGTAATGTAACATATATGTAGCCACACTGTTCTGTTACACACATACATCTTGGGAATAAAAGGCTACTTTAGGATATAGGACATAGAATCTATGTATAATATGACCCCTAAATCTAAAGTGTGCTGCAAAATGGATCTCTTATGGAACAAAATCTGGAATTCAATTAGAGTTTGCAGTCAAATCATTTTAACTGGATTATACAAATATTTCTACACATCAATCTACCACTATTGATTGTATATTGTTCTAGTTAGTTCTTTACCTTCACAATGCAAAGCAGCAGGGGCAAAAATTAAATAAATTAGAAATACATTGGTTTTTACATCCCATCTGCCTCTTTTTCTCTTCTCAATTCAAACAAATAACTAAACTGGATCTGGCATCCAGCCTTTCAAATAAAAAACACAGGAAAAATAAGCAAGGAAATTATTTTTGCTCGCCAGTTTCACGAAGACAACTGTTCTCCTGTGCTGGAAACCAAAACCGGCCAAATAAAATATCTCTGTTCCACTAGGAAATGGCTAGCTAAACAGAGTGCAATGAATCTGCAGTTGATGAATATAAGGATTTCTCCATGTAGTCCCTTGTGTCTGAAATTATTATAGAGGTCTTTTGTAGTTAAGGACATTCCCCCAACTGGTTTTGCAGTGCAATAAAAAAAATAATAATTTAAGGAGGTGACACGCATTTTAAACCTTTCTCCAGTGTCACTTTTAGGTTCAAATATGTTGTTTTAGGAATATATGCTGTATTTGGTATTCATAAGAAGAATTCCAAAATGAAGAAAAAGTTAAAAAAAAAAAAAAAACTTAAATCTATTGAAACAAAGATTAATTCTAATGAATTTGCAATAACAAATACATTATAAAACAAAGGATTTAGCAATACCTACCGGCTTTTCTCATGTTGGTTTATTGTAGATAGACCAATTTTTGTTCATTTCATATTCAAAAAAGCAGTCGCAGCTCTAGCTATATATAGGGAGTAGACAATCTTGACTCTTACATGGAAGACCTTAATAATGTAATTGATGTTCAGAAAGGTCAGTTAAAAATTAGGCATTTTTAATATTGTATTAATTTTGTAATAATTTTTACCAAGAAACAATTAATTTATGGGATATAACAAGTCATAGCCTAGCGGGACATGCACTGGGGTTATTGGAATTGACATGATTCCTGTAAATAAGAACAATGTGCTTTACATGTTACTATGGAAACATTGTTAACGTTTATTTCTATATTTTGTTTTTTTGCTTTGTCGCCCCCAAAATACTGTTGACTTAAATAGGCTTTTAAGAAGTGTTTTAATGTGTTGCATATATCTTAAGAACCGTCCGACCCTGGGCTAGCACCACCACTGCTAAAAAGTGTTCACAAAGTTTTTTTCTGACACATGGTTGTAACCACTCCCTCTTCAAAGAACCCATACGAGTATGACAGACACAAGCACTGGCTCTACTGCACACCTAATTCATTGTGTGACTTTCTGATCCCATCCTGACCTTTTCAGGATGTAATCTGACCAGAGACTGTAATTTAGAAATTCTAATTGAAATACAGCATTTTACCAGCAGATGTCGCTCGCACTGTTTTGCTTACCTTGTTAGCATTGGCGCCCGCAGCCGTACGCACGTTACGCACTGTGTGTAACATTGGTTCTTAATATTTCAGTAATCACAACGGATATTGTATATATGAAGCGACCAGACAGGCTGTGCGTTGTCTGTTTGTTTACGTTGTGAATGTTTTGCGGGGCTAGAGAAGGGAGGGGAGAATACACGGCTGTCAATCTGTCAGGGTCCTGGACAGGCACTGAGCCACCTGATTTTACTTAGGGGGCGGAGTTCAGCTAATGCCTGTCCGGGATTGTTGAACACTGACGGGGGCGGAGTTGAGAGGATATAGGGGAGGGAAGGGGATTGCTTACTTTGACAGTGTTGGCGTGTGGAGACAGAAAAAGAGCTGATCGATAGAGAAGTGTGAACAATTAGAATCTATCAAGACAGAGTTATTTATTATTGTTATTTAATTTGGCGTGGTCCACAGCTGACAGTAGTCCTTTTTGTTTGCTCTGTGTGTGCATGTTACAATATTTTAAGCTTTTCGAACTGTAGAACAGTTATGAGCAAATGGAAGCCTTCAAAAAGAACAAAACAGGGCTTTCTTCTGATGATCAGAGGAAGGATGAATCGGATCAACTTTGCTGTATAGTAGTACCCTATGGGAAGTAATACCCCCAATTGAATGAAGATGATTAGTCACATGAATGGTGACCAATCGATACGCGTAAATTTCACGATAAAAACTGGGAAGCCGTAAAGTTGCTTGCAACTCTAGTTTTTTTTTTTTTTTCTTCCGCTGAGAACTTAAAAGTTTCATAAAATCAACACCAGTAAATGAAAAGTCACAACACTTGGTATGGTGGTATTCGCTAATAATAATAATAATAATAATAATAATAATAATAATAATAATAATAAGAAGAAGAAGAAGAAGAAGAAGAAGAAGAATAAAGTTTTCTCTTTGGTGTATTCCTCAAAGGAAATGTCAACCCAAGGTATGCACGTGTTTTATAGAATCCTCTCAATATCAGATCATTGTCAAGACCTCAAAAGACTATGCCCTTGGATGAATGACAGCTCTCCTTACCATTTAGTTTAGTGATCAGAGAAATATAGGACTTCTTGGGTACAAAGGGTTTATCTCGCTTCACAATGTCATGGATTTCTTGTTACTCTGCCCACTTGACCTAAAGAAGACAAACCAAAATGTCAGGCTGTTCGATAGGGAAAGATTTATTACCAAAGTACTTTTAAGGGGTTTTCTTTCAAGCATAATTTTATGTTTTTGACATCCAGTTCACGTTTCTGTAAAGTTCCACACAAACCTTTAAAATATCTTCCCTTTACAGAAAAGTTTTACAAATTGGGATTCCGTTAAAATGCTGGTGTATAATCATGTTAAACCCTAACAGAACCTCCAGTTCACAGCACCTCCAGTAATGGCAATAATTAATTTTGAATAAATATTCCTCAGGGGTTCTGACACAGGAGTGTGCTGTTACTATTTATGGTGCCGTGGTAGTACAAATGATAACCAGTGTCTATTAGTGCATTGTAGCGTACTAGTGCTACTGCATTGCTACTGAGGGCCCAATTCTGAGGAAACTCAGTAAAACACCAAGGTAAGGGCAAAATGCTTTACTTGTGCGCTGGATTGCACCGCACCCTTCCTGTTGTGATGTTGAAAGGAGTTTGCTAGGCACTGGCATCATTCTGTTAGAACCAAGGAAGGATGCAAAACAGACATGCAGCTCAAAACAGCAGGCTTTTTATTTGGCAGCAGGTAATCATACAGGCATGCAACACAATTCAACACTCACTGGAATCCTCAACACTCTGTAGGCTGCCTCTTTTATAACCCACAATCCCTTAATATTGCCACAATGTAAATTACCTTTAGCCAATCAGTGGCTGTGACCAGTCCCACTCCCCCGGACTCCTGGCAGATGCACTGATTAATCTCGGGGGCCCCTTTCCCTCGCTTTGGGAGGGGTCAACGCTGGTGCAAGTTGCATTCATAGCCCAGTGTGGTAACCAGTTTCTGCAACCAGGAGGAGGCACTCCTGCACGCTGACAAGCAGAAACCTAATATTTTAGATCGGAACTAAAGTTTATGAATCCGGGATGTAATGGCAAAACAAAGTTCCAGAGCTGTCCTAAATATTAACAGTACATTGAAAACAGCTAACCTTTACTAAATTTCACATTTCAATTAAATTCCAAATGCACATTTACTAATTATTATTATTATTTGCTTATTTAGCAGACGCCTATATCCAAAGCAACTTACAGAGACTAGGGTGTGTGAACTATGCATCAGTTGCAGAGTCACATACAATTACGTCTCACCCGAAAAACAGAGCACAAGGAGGTTAAGTGACTTACTCAGGGTCACACAATGAGTTAGTGGCTGGGATTTGAACCGGGGACTTCCTGTTTACAAGTCCTTTTCTTTAACCACTGGACCACACAAGTCCTGGTAATCTACATGGTAGAGCCTTCATCAAAAGGGCACTATCACTATTATAAACGTTATTTTGAAGAAAAAAAACACAAAAAAAAAAAAAAAACACTTTAAAACCTAGATTTACTATGAACTTGTAATGAGTCATCAGGTACCGTTCCACTGAGAAAACATTTAGGAAAATAGTCCCTAAAATTTTCATAAAGTATCACATACATAATTAGAGAAAGAAAAAAAAAAAACGTTATTGAACTTTTTACTTGAGAAAGTCTTTAGGCTGTGTTGTAGAATACCTGAATCCGAATTCGACAGGGACAATGCAAGCCTTTTGCCAGTAGAATGCTGTTGTATCTGATATGTTCAGTGCCGCTTTTGATTTCGGGTGGATGACCCTTGTTTACAAATTGTCTTTACTTTAAACGCAGATTTTGAGCATAAGTGCAAACCAAAATCAACCCAACTGAAACGAGTTCTCACACACACAGCTTTGGCTGAATGCTGGCACACCTCCAGTAAAGAGAGGCCAGTTCTGTTCACTGGTGAAGGTGGGAGATTCCCACTACCTGGAGTCAATTCCAATCATGGATTTGATCCCCTTTAATCTTCTGTACTCTTCTTATTGTTTTGATTTTAGTATTTATGAAAGCTTTAGTTAATGAGGCTGAGCAGATTCCTGTTAATTTAGATTTCTTGTACTGCAGTTTTTTTTTTAAATTTGAAAACTCTTAAGGCTATTGTGACAGACCATCTGAAGGTCCTAACACAGCGGTTCCCAAACTGTGGTACCCGTGTTTAGGGGGTACTGGCGATCATTTGTATTTTATTTTTATTTGTAATTTTTTTGCCTTTTTCATAAGAGTTGTCATACTCAGACAAAGCTTTAAAACGCATTGGGAATTCCTTTTCATTTCTGACGTGATATGGCGAGTGACACCAGTTAGTTTTAGAAACAAAAAGTGAGGCTGTGCCGTGCCACACAATCAGCTGCGGGACACTTGGGTTCACCGCCCTGGCGTGCACGTTTATTGCAAACCTTCAGGAGGTACCAATGAGAACAAAGATACACAGAGACAATGACGTACAGAGCCCTCACCACCAATTACCGTACAGCGTGAATTATATGTATTATAGTTAGGCATTTTTTTACATTTCGCCACAATTTGCAATTCTGCTTTAATTCATCCGTATCTTAAATGTAATACAGCTTTAAATCCATTCAGAATGAATCAATGATATATACAAGTCAGGAAGGAGGGACATTGCCCAGCTGCACTGGCAAAGGTAGTTTGCTTTTGTTTTTTATGTGTTATTTTTTATTTATTTATTAATTTATTTTATGGGAAAGTGATGATGACGTCAACGTGAATTGAGTAACCATATCCAGTGTTTTTTTAGTGTTTATTGGCTATACACCGATTTCATATATATATATATATATATATATATATATATATATATATATATATATATATATATATATATATATATATATTTGTATCAGGGGTGTTTTATCGGTTTAAACCAAAAATCAGAAGCTCTAATTACAGTAATTTATTATGTATGCATTATTGTGTGTGTATAAATGTGTATTATGAAAGCATACCAATACACCCTCGCTATAACGCCCTTCACAATAATGAACCTGGCCCCTGGATCCCAACTAAACAATAAAAATAAAAATAAATTGATAATCTAAACACACCGTCGTCCCAGTCTGTAGCACGGGAGCCATCTCCACAGTGAAGTTAACTTTTCACTGTCACAAAGCAATGCACACTGTGTGACTATGTCTCTGAAACAAAAATAATTTTATGTTGCAACAAAGCTGGAAATAATTGATCAATTGAAAAAAGGAGCAACACAATATATCTGTTGTAAATATGGGTTGTCAGAAAACACGGAAAAATACACTCTGTTTGGCTCATTCAGCTACCATGCAACAGACGTGGCAAAGCAAAATTGATTAAAGGAAAAAACCTGACTCAAGCATCTGATGAACTTTGATATTTCTAACTTTTCATGTCTGACTGGAATAAAAGCTATTTCAGTTTGGGATTCCTGCATGTTGGATTGAAACAAAACTAAAACTTTAAGAGTTGGTGCACTTTGAAACGTTTCATGTCGGATTGATTTTAAGTAAACGTTCAGTTTCGATTCGTTTTTTTTCTTCTTTTTGTACTGTGTTTTAATTCTTTAAAGAACTGAATTAAGCAAAGACAGAAGGATAGATGTGGCAAACAGGTACATGTAATTCTACTTGTATTCACAATCCCATCTCATTAACTTACTTCAACAGTTTATGGTTCATTTTGATTGTCCTTTCGCTATAATGAACCCCTTGATATAACGAACAAAAGGCTTGCACCCCAACAGGTTCGATATAGCTCGTACTGTATTAAAAATAACATTCAAATATAAACCTGTATGCTAAGGGTATGCAGACAGTTTTTTTCTATAGAGTAATACTTTTCAATTTATTCATACAACTGCCCATGTTTGGGGCTACAGCCTTGTACAAACAGGAAACAAGCTAGGGGGAAGACTCATCATCATTATTATGCACAGTGTTTTTCAAGCTCCAGCAAGCTGTCTTTCTAGGTTTCCAAAGAAACAAAGATTTTGTTTCAAAGCTTACTATGATATCATCTGAATTATGCTGTGGGCTCCTTGCTATAACTGAAATGGCCTAACTGTGGTATTTAATTTTTTTCAGTTTCTGGTATTAATAATCAGTGCCAGATGTTTGGCTAATGCAGATATCTGTGAATCAGTGGTATTTGCAACTGGTCTTAAAGATATACAGAATTTGTAAAATGTTGGTTGTTCTGTATAAATAGGGAGCTAACTAACTTGTTTTCAGTTTTAAATGTGTATCTAATTCCTTTATAATTTAACTTAGAAAGATAACGATGTAAGCTTTTACAGCTAAATGTATAAGTATAGTACTACTTAAACACCAATCAATTATTGTTTCTCAGTTACAAAGCTTTGCAGAAATTAACAGAAGTTAAACTATGTTATGTTCAATTATGACATCAGAAATATATTATTTTAGAGGTTGAAGTACTATTATAGGGTGTTGGGCAGGTCATTATAGAGTAACCGTGGGACACACACAATTCAAGCAGACATAATCTGAATACAAACTCAACCTCTATTTTTGTGTTAAAAAATGTGTACCTCATCATTATTTATCTACAATAGGACTTCAGTTATCCATACTAATTTGGGGGAAGTAGGTGCACTCCTTGGAATCGTAAGTGTAACTGCAGAGACACATGTGTTTCCAGCCACTGGCGAAAAACAACATTGAAATGGGTAAGTGAATTACAGTTAATTCAATATTTTAAATCGGTGATTGCTAAGGTAAATCAGACTACACTTAAAAATAGTAATTTAGATTTCCTTTGTGTGCTGGGCTGTGTTGAATTGGGAGGCTGATTAGAAACGTATGTAAAATATACGGCTCCAGGATAGTATAAATTGGGAATCAGTGTCTTAGAACGCCAGCCATCTAAGGGCCACACGACCAAGGGCAGTCTGAGCTGTGGCAGTCTAAGGGCCACACGTCCAAGGGCAGTCTGTGCTGTGGCAGTCTAAGGGCCACACGTCCAAGGGCAGTCTGAGCTGTGGCAGTCTAAGGGCCACACGTCCAAGGGCAGTCTGAACTGTGGCAGTCTAAGGGCCACACGTCCAAGGGCAGTCTGAGCTGTGGCAGTCTAAGGGCCACACGACCACGGACAGTCTGAGCTGGACCGACCATCTCGCAAGCTACAGGTGTGCACTTGCCGCTGCCAGGGTGAAGTACTTCTCTGAAATCATAACTATGGCACACGGTTCTCTTTAAGACCATTGACCAAATCCTACATCCATCCATTCAAGACATTGAGGACTGGATGTCTGCCAATTTTCTTCAGCTGAACACTAGCAAATCTGAACTCCTTCTAGTAGGATCTAAAACTCAACTTAAGAATCTAAATATAGTTGCCCTGAACCTCGGAAACTGTCTGCTGCTGCTGCCTTCCCCCACAGTACGAAGCCTTGGTGTAGTTCTGGACAGCAACCTCTCCTTTGATGCCCACATCTCCTCCGTGGTCAAATCTTCCATCTACCATCTTTGAAACATCTCGAAAGCCCGTCCCTACCTTTCCCTCCCGGATGTAGAGATTGATTGGAATAAAGAAAGCTGTATTTTAAATAAATCTAGATGCCTCACTATCAGGCTCGGCGCTAAAATTAAACCTCCTTAATTCTAGATAATACTTATTTAAAGAACTTATGATAAACCCTTAGTTACTGGAAAATTGTAGTTTTAAACAGGTTTTTATAATCTACTGGGGAACATGAAAATGAAGAGATTAATTATTTAGTTTACAATTCACTTAAAACAAAAAAAGTTACTATGTGTGAATCTGGAAGCAATTTGTGGTCCCAAATCACGTTATTTAGCTCTAAGATTATTGTAACTATTAA
This sequence comes from Acipenser oxyrinchus oxyrinchus, assembly GCA_030684275.1. Lineage (NCBI taxonomy): Eukaryota > Metazoa > Chordata > Actinopteri > Acipenseriformes > Acipenseridae > Acipenser > Acipenser oxyrinchus. Next base: position 8,251,702 of record CM060255.1, read on the forward strand.
CAAATGCTTAAATAACATTGACCTTTGAGGTATCTCAGGGTCATACAGGTGTGTTTACACAAAATGTTGAAGCTAATGACTTCTCATTAAAATTGTCTGTGGTTACCAGGGAAGTTCCATTAAGCAACATTCGATTGTAACACGAAAATAAGCAACCAATGACCTTTTATGCAGGTGATGCATAAAGAAATATATGTTCTTCTTTATGGTTTTTTTAAATCAATTTATTTTTGATACCAAGTGGAATGCCTTATGAATAACAAGCAGTGATTGTGTCTGTGTTGTTTATAGGACAAAGCCCTACATGTGATTGAGAGACAACAAAGTCCTTGTAATCTGGATATATACATAAACACGTGACAGAACCCCCTGTGACTTAAACAACATTTGCACTTCTTACTGTGGCTGCCTTTTATGTAGCATACTGTACATGTCTTATCCATATTTTGGTCATTCTGCAGAACACTTGCTGATATGCAACTGGCTGCCCATGGCAACCCTACACACTAGTGACAGTATTACGGCAGGTCTTGTAGTTTCTTGAAATTTGCACTAGTGCCAGGAAGTCATAGCACTTCATTGGTAAGAGTTCGTAGTGCATTTTGGGCATATTAATGAGAGTCAAGCAACTGCAAATGGTTAAAACAGAGTCTAGTTTTGCAGTACAGGACAATAAAAAGTATCCACATCTACCTCAGATACAAAGTATAGAGTCTGGAGATCTACTTCAAACAGCAATATAAATATTGACTTTTTAAAAATACATATATTACTTTTACGATCTGTGAGCTTTGGCTTAGCTAAAATTGAATGAATGGGTTATGCGATGTTGGTTACACTGCATTTCTCATCCCTGTGATGCAACATTTAATTTTGGATTTGACCAGTAAATACAAGCAGTGGCATTGTTAGCAGGGGGTAGCATGAGGACCCGCCTGAAATGTGAGTACAATTGTAATTCAGGGGTAACCACTTTTCAAACAGTACCCAATTATTTTACCCCCATTTTTCCCCAAATTTAAAATGTCCAATTGTATTCCCTCACAACATCAACTCCCTGCAACAGTTCAGCTGAACTGTAGGTCAGTGGGCACCGTCGATCCCACCACCAAGCCAATCACCTCTTTACTCCCAGAAGGCCAGCACTGCAGGTGCTCCCCTGACTGCATGACTCACTCTACACCACTCGATCATGCCAGAGCAGTCATTTTGACTGCCTTTTACAATATTCGATTGTATTTTTATACAGTGCTCCCTCGCTATAAGGCTCTTGGTTATAAAGCACCTCTTAAATAACGCTCCTACAGCATGTCCCACAATTCCTATACTAACATTTCGATCAGAAAACTGCAGCAGCTCAACCTGGATTCAGTGCTGCAATGAGTGACACACGCAGAGAAAACATGTTACTTTTGTTTTAAATTAAAAACTACTTTCGTTTTTACAGTTTTGTATGTACATATACCTGTTTAGACCTATTTACACACAGTTTCTTTTTAAATGTTTATTTTATTATAGTTTTTAATTTTTTGAAGTAGTGTTTTATATGTGGTAAGTTAGAAAATACACCCTTCTATGTTTAATTCTTCATTTAAATATGGCATTTCGGCTGTGCAGATGTTTGATATGATGTGCTTGAATAAAACTTTTGAGTTGTATCCGATAGTTTGTCTTTCATTTTAATATTCATGTTGTGTTCAGAGTTTTGTTTGTTTTGTCGTTGTTAGTAATTGTCTTTTAATTTTGTGAAATCACTAGATGGCTAACACATTACTGGAACTGTTGCCTTGGGCCAGCACTACCCGGAGTAACACTGCACCACAGTCACTGTTTAATTGTTATCACCCACCACGAGCACTACTGCACGCACCCAGGACTGGTGACGGTGTTAGTATATTGTGGGACGGATATTTGTGTTTATTATTTGGGACTGTAACCCTGTTGTTATTTATTCCGTGCTCTACACATTGCTGTGTATTGTTGGGGATTATTGTTTGGTCACCAGACCTGGATACAATTAAAGACTGTTCCAAACTGGATTATAACTCTCTGTGTTTCATTACTGCACTGCATCACCCCAGCACCTGCACTGTACCACTTACCACTTTGCCACAGTAATCTATTCTGGTACTTTTATTCCTGCAAGAAAGGAGACAGACAATGTTCCACAATGTATTGCCCTTAATTGTTCTGGTGAAAATGGAGCATGGTACCATATGGTTACACAATACGGTTTGCATAGAACCCGTGGAAATGCAGTAGTAAAACTAGTTAAAATGAAATCTCTATATATATATATATATATATATATATATAAACAAAAATACTGAAGCACAAACATTTATACAAACACAACTAACCCTCTGAAGCTTATTCCAGGGTTAGATCTGCAAAATATTTCCACCTGTATGTTGACAATAATTTAAATGGTCTCAGATAAGGAAAGGAACACATGACAAGAAAGTAGGGGTGGCAGACATGTAAAAGCAAATGCAGCTCAATTTTCAATTTTTGGTAATGGCCTACCTTCAGATTTTATACAAAGTTTTTCTGTGTAATCTAGAATGGCAAACAGAGTCTTCATCAGCTAATCAATGATGTTATCCTCTACTCTACCTTTCTGCCTGCATAAAACAAGCACCAAGGGCTAATATGATGATAAAACACCTGTGTTTCAATATAATTTGTGGTTTTTTTCCCGAACCGTTATGATGATTTTTTTAAAAAAAAAATTCTGGTAACTTTTTAAATCATGCAATTTTATTATTCAACATTTCACTCATAATCATGCATACTCAGTACAGCAGTGCTTCAGCAGGGGGAAGGAGGGTGTGAGTGGCTCCTCCAATTAAAACCAGGGATCAGACTACATCATCTGCTACTGCAAGTACTGTGGTTAATAGCATATAGGAGTTTATATCTGAGACTTGTCTCTTCTGAGGAAAATAACTCTCTGGACTCCTCCAATTAAAACCCACCACATCATCTGCTACTGCTAGTACTTTGATTAATAGCAGATAGGAGTTTTTAACGGAGACTTGCAATTGTGTCCAGCAGTATTTCTGAAAGCTTCTTGCCCATTTCCAACTGTTAGTTTAAACTCTGTAGAGTATGAGTTTATATGCCCTCTTTAATCATGTACTTAATTTTAGTGATTTAGGCTGCATTCACACTGGGTCCATTTCAAATGGACTCGGTCTGGTTTGTTTCATATGAAACAATATATCAATGTGCTTGCTGTTCACACTTATCTGCAAGCAAAGGGACCGAGTTTGTTTGGATGCTAACCAAAGGGGTTTTTTTTTGGTCCTTTTTGACAACGTAATACACCTATCAGAAACTGGTACATGCATTAAAGTGCTGGAAATATGTAAGTACTACTTTTTGGAACACCCATCAGAAACGTGTTCATGCATTAAAACTACTTGAAATACAAATGTACTTTGGCAGCAGAAAAACACCTGTAAGTCATGAACATGTTGCAAAATTTGACACCGAACCAATCTATTACATCACATGGGTCACGTTTTGGTACGCGTACCACTTTCTGACATTACACCGGCACTTAAATTCTGCAATTCTTATGTGTTTGTGTGCAATATAGGATCCAGTAAACCAGTCAAAAGTGTCTATTTTCCACTTTCACTACGGTGAGTAATTACATTTTGAAAACCTGGGCCTGCTTCTGGTATCAGTATTTTTCGGTGGTTATGCTGTATATATGCTTGCTATAATTGATGCAACCAAACTTCTTATTACAAGCTCCTGTATGTAAAAAAAGGATGGCATGAGAGGTTTTTGTGTCAGAAAGTCTTGGCAAATGAAAGGTCTCTAAGACTTTCTCTTATTTCACAGCGGAAGTAGATGAAGGAAGGTTGATTCTGAACCATTGATGTCTAAAATGGGATCTTGCATGCTAAGGACTATCCCCAATGGACTGTAACTTTCAGACATGATTAACTTGGATCTACACACCAAAAATATTTTATGGAAACTACATGTGTGAGCTGTAGTTTTGAGGAAAGTTTAGCCATGTTGAAACATGAATGTACATTTTAGTTTTTAATATAAACTCAAATTGTGCATTACAGCACCACTTCACCTACTGTTTTGTACTATACCTAATTACTTCAGATGCATTATCACATGTAGCTACAGGTAACATAATGTAGTTGTGTTAATTCTGAAACCAAATGCATCCAGTATGAACAGTACTACTACTAACAATATGTATTTTTGCTTTATTTTAGTTTGATGTGCCTGTGTTGCACTAGATACTGCACTAGATACTACTTTTAAATGAAGTTGTTGAGTACCAGGCAGTCAACATGATTTAAACTACTATTGTGGAAAGCTGCACATGGAGTCCAGAGTTAAGGGTGCACTTTAACACTGGAATTTATAATTTTCTAGTCAATTGACTACACGAGTGTATGTATCTAAACATCAGAGAGTTGGGCAATGTTAACATGCGTTAAATGCCTTTTCAAATCCTCAGGCTCTCTGTTTCAATGTGAAAGTTCAGACCCACATAATGGGCCACTTCAAAGCTGTTGATGGACTATGTTAAACATATAGGTTCCGCTTCAAACTTTAACCTAGGCTTTTGCATTTAAGTTCAGATCCTAATTATCCCCAGCCACCCTATACACTGTTTAACAGAATATGACATGCTGTTAGAGGTACTGTATATAGGGTAAGTATATTTCAACATACTTCTTCACTGTTCTTCACTCGGAAAGGCAGATTCAAATGGTACTGTACATGTTAACAAAGCCAGGCTGCATAGGAAAAAACAGTACACAGTCTGACTGGCTTTGTATACGTATGCTTTAAATTACCAGTTTGGTTTAAAGCACCCGTACTGTATGGGGACCATTTTACGAATACAGAATTATTATTGCTACTTGTAATACTTCAAGTTCTAATCTTTCATTAGTTTTATTTTCACTGTGAACAAAAAAACATGTTTTGTATTATGTAAAATACATTATATAGAAAGCCCCTAAGTAACTAAATGAATAGGCAGGCAGTTATTTTGTACAGTGTATTCCTATTTAGCTCCCTTCTGTTCTTGATTGCTTCTTACTTACAATTAAGAGAAGTACAATTCTGCCACCATCTTGTTCTTAATAGTTCTGCATGCCTATAGCAAATGACGCTTTCTCTTTCCTCCAGCTGCAATTTAAATATTTACTTATGTGGTAAGCAACTCCCTTGCAGAGAAGTTAATAGATGAAAGATGGGTTAACCATAGCTAATGAAAGACAATGAAGCTAAATGTTCACAAAAATCCAGTTAAGCCTATTGGGGATTGATTTAAAAAGCCCACATGCTGTTATAGTTTCATCTAATCACACTTTCCAAAGAATAGTCTTTTTTTAGAAAGAATAAATAACCAAGTTTTTAATGCGGCATTGCTGACAGTACAGAGACAATACTGTAGATGGAACACTGCTGACATGTTCTTTGTTAGAGGAAAGTTGAAAAATAAAAAAAATGCTATTGGTGGCAATGTCTCATTGTTTTTTTTTAGAAGTGTAGCAGGTTAGTTCCTCCTGTGTTAGCCTTATAGTTACGAAGATCACTGTACACCCTAATTGGCTACTAAATCTTCCAATGTACAAATAAGGAAAGACCTTAATACACCTTTTGAAACAAAAAATGAAGGTTGTGGTATACAAATAATGAAATAAAAAAAATAATATGTTCCTGGTTCTTTAGAAAACACTGCCAATTTATTGATATGGTAATGTTTTGATATGGTAGGTAATTGTATTCTCATAAGATTCTAAAATGTTTCACACAGTTCCCTTGGCCTTGCTAATCATCAAATCTAATAAAAGCTCAATGGGAAGGACTTGACTTCTCAGAGCAAGGTGACCCCTACATCATTTCCTGTCAGGTCAGGTCCAGGGGTCATAAAGAACAACACTATAAGCTTCCAGAAATGTCAAACTGTGCTTCTAATACCCCAAAACATTATAATATATTCTGAATCCCATAATCTGTTAAAACGTTGAGATTACATCATTAACTCCAATGTCTTTAAAATCATCAAAGCCGAATGTTTGATATCGATAAACTTATCCATTGATAGTTCTGTTGATGGTGGAATTATATGGATCAGTCAGATATAAAACAAACCCAGTCTTTCTATTCCTTCAATGATTTTTTATTTCAAACCTTGTTGGTTCTTAACAATTCAAAACTAGCCTTATTGTGTATATATATATATATATAATTACAACTGGACCATGGTAAGAGGAAATTGAAGTAGTACTTCCCTCCATGTCATCATACCTGTGAAAGGGGGGTTGTGGGTATCTACTGACAGATGTGTGAGACACAGCAATTGATTTTGTTACTCCACACAGGCAATCCAGATTTATTTACAATATTTACAATGTTGCAGTTGTAATTACAAGTTACCGCTGTTATGGTAACAGCAATGGTAGCACCTAGGGTGGGGTAGAGGAGAGAAAAACAAGTGACTGAACCAGCGATTGTACATACATTACAGCGATTATGCATACAAAACTCAAGTACAAACAAAAGAATGATACAGATTTGAAATAAAGCTCATAAAATTAAGTTGCCTATAGGCAGTCGAGTGCTGTTCCCACTAACCCTCAAATATACTTACTGTATATTAAAAAAAAAAAAAATCACTATTCTAAACAGTGGCCTGTGATTCGCATCTAATAAAGATGCCTTGGTTTTCTTTGACCAATATGTTCTAGATATTCAGCTCAGGTTGTGTTAGTGGCTTCTTTTTATAGCAAGAATGCCAAGACATGCCCACCAGCCGGTCAAGAAATCGCAGCCATCCAATCCTTGGCTGCGATTCCCTGTAAACAAAACACAGCTGGTAGTGCATCAGGCAGAGCGCCTGGCTCTTTCCTGCTGACACACGCATGCCTCCAAGAAGCCAGTGACGGTACATTGTCCCTGTTACAATAACTTCTATGTGTTCAAAAGCAGCATTTGTCAAGCATCTAAAAATCTGAAAATAATCTTAGCTCTTTTTCATGCGGTTGACTTCCTTCCAGCTGAGCAAAGCGCAATCTACTGTCCACAAATATTCCCTTCATTATAACCTAATTACATGCAAATTTCATAAAATGAATGAGTTTTAAGTACTTCACAATCTGTCATCCTAAGAATGCTGAAACATTCTGACTGCTAGATAAACAATCAACAATAATCACTCTATGCAAATTTCGTATTTCTGCATCGTACTTCGTATTTCATTATCACAAACTATAAATAACCGGACATTTGCTCAGTTTTGTAACAGATATTGATGCAAACGAACAGTTCTTTAGCATGCAACTGATTTAAAAGGAGCTCTCACCATTGTAGAACATTCTTTTGAGTTTAAAGAGTAGCCATCTGGTTATTAATTATAATTATAACAAATAAGTAAATAAATTCCACATTTTTTTAAAATCCCAAACCAGGACCCTCTCTGGCGTTTTACATATTTTTTATAGATGAAAATACCACGAGGCTCATATGCTCTGTTAGATGCTTTGTTTTCATAACCTTCACACTAACAGCAGTGACGCTGGAACCATTTTTACAGTGGGGGTTCTGAAAGCCATTGAACAAAACTGCAACCCCTGTATATGATGGAAGCCATGCATTCGGTTGCTATTATGTTAAACATGTTAATAAAACAAAGACAACATCAACACCTGTTTTATCTGTTTAAGTTAAATAACCACAATCCTTGCTGCAATATTTACATGCTTACCATAAAAAGTTTGGAGCAAACAAATCGAAAAGTGGCATATACTGTTATGATCCAGTTAAATGCTGCAATTTAGAAATGTCTTGTTTAGTTGTAAAAACAGGTTGAACAGTTGTGTTTTATTTACAGTTGTCGTTGTAGACAAGGACAGTCAGAAAGCTCCGAAGGTTGGATTGTGCTCTGGTGTCATGCTGATGATTTTTTTCATGAGGGAAAGGACATCTAGTGGGTCCAGAATGTCACTGTGTAAGTGCCTTTTTAGTATTGCTCCACAAAGGAGTACCCCAATTAGCGGCATTTGGGACAAGCAGATTTTAGCATGTGGGGCCGTTAAGAATTTACAAAAAAATCTGATATTCTTTTTTGGGATATTTTCAATAACCGTTCTACTGTATGCAAACTTCTATTAACTGACTCTCGTGAGATTAGAACCGCACGATTTATAAACTATCCCACCCGTGTTGTGACAGTCAGTGCTGGTTGGTCTATTGTTGTTCGTTTGGGTTCAAAAGCAGTGTAAAAAGGCACAGTGCACTGCACACACAGCTCATAAGATTCATTAGCAGGATTTATCATTGCACCAGCAGGTGTACAGCACCCCAGTAGTTTAACCCAACACACCCTGTTGCCGCACCCCTGACTAAGAGCCCTAATATTATTACTGTATCAATCTAAAGTTTTTTATTTTTTATTTATTTGAACAGACCCCTATGGGTTCATTAATACATATAATACTGAAAAGATTAATATAAAAAAAGCTTTCAAATATTACAGTAATCAGTCTCATTGAGACATGTTGACTACAGTCTCTGATTATACTGATTGAATTGTTGAGACACAATTTTAGCAGCGATTGTGTAAAGCTGTGATTCTGGTTATATTCTTGCCACTTCTAGGATGGCTTTAAATTGGATTAGGTCTAAAGGTCATTCTTTTTTGACAGTGTAAACACGACTGCCCTACTCTGAGCCTCCTTCAAATTGGCCTACCCCAAGAGGGTACATGAAGTAAGCACACAACAGGTATTGTCCTTATATGAGGCCTGAGAGATCAAAGGATGTGTGAATTGTTTTTGGCTATTCTTTTTTTTAGATTGTCTATTCTTTTCAGTTTAACTCCTACACAGGATCCTGAACAATTATCTTGGTAAATGCTAACAAGAGTCAACTATAAAAGTATGCTAATGCCTTATGACAATTGAGCAGAATAAAATGATACTGTTTACGGTAACTTATATATTTGTTACAATGTGTATTGATTCCATGCTGTATTACCCCTTATCTTAACTTGAATCATGTCCTGCACACTTCAATAACAGCACATGATAAAACGTATTCCCATGCACTCGTTAAAAAAGTACAATAAGTGCAAATAATACTACTAAAATACAATATGAAATAGGATGCAACACGTTAGGATTACAACAAGTTATATGATGACATATGAGGAGTGCAATAGTGCAAGAATAGTGCATTAGCTTAGTGTCCGGTAACGTGGTGCGGAGGTCAGGCAAGTCCAGTGCATAGTAGGAGGGATAGATCAAAAGATCGACAAGTGTAGTCTAAACAGTTGGGTCAGTGAGACACGTATCCTGAAGTTCTCCGGTAGCTGGTTCCACCAGGGGTCCTCTTCTTTTTATGATTTAAATGATGGCGGTATTTACTTTCGCGACTATTTGTATTATTGAATCGACCCTACTATATAAGAGTCTAACAGATAGAGAAAACATATAAACAGTAAACACACGATTATGACTTTGAGGTTAACTTGTAGTGAGAGGGAGTGGGGGTAGAAAGATCTATTACCAAACGTATAGTAATAATAGCGAGTAGACATTAACATAAATCGGTTATTCATTTTGGACGAAATGCTTACACTGTCAAATTTGCTTTTTTCATGCCCACAAGTACGTCTTTTAAATTGGCTTCTTTCAGAAATGATCTAAGCATTGTTTCTAGTTCCTAAACCTCTGGGAGTATTCAGTAAGAATAACAGATGAGTCGGGTTATCAATCACGCAGAATTTTATCAAGACTGATGGCTTTTGACATTAAATGACATGAATCTGGCCACGGCAATCCCTGAGGTAGCACATTGTGTGTCTTTTGAAATGCAGATCAAGTTTTAACCTTAAACCAAGATTTAAATGATGTCTTTGCTTATAGTGGGAGATGCATTTCTCCAGCCTGACCCTCTGAGCTTTGTTTGTAGACTTAATTTGAGAGCATCCTTATAAAAGTTCAATAAGAGATTTCAGAGAGGCCTGATCCACATTAGGGTCAGACAGAGCCTCAAATTGCTTAATTACTGCAGACTCACACAGATAGCTGTGACGAACACATGGTATACTCTCAGGAGGTCTGAACTAAAACAACAACTAAAAGAAAATAATAAATACTGTTAGCTAGAAATGAAAAAAAATGCTCTTTTTGCAACCCGAGGGTGTGCCTGTCTACTAATTCTCTGGCTCAATAAAGTGCAGTCTAAATTTCACAGAGAAAATCCTATTTTGGTTTTTAAAATAAACCTTTAATGTTATTTTAGCTGGATAACATTTACAAGTTTATTTGATAGGTAGAACAAATATGTGATGCTCATATTTATCCTGGGTTTGTCAATTACAGATGATGTTTCTCTGTACTTGTTGATTATTGATATATATATTATATATATATATATATATATATATATATATATATATATATATATATATATATATATATATACACCTTATCTCAACATAACATAATAAACTCAATTGTTTTCAAGAACAGGAACAAAAATAGTCAAAAAAGTCCATATACAACAACATAACAAAATATAAAACCTATTATCTAAATGTGTTAACTGTGAATCTTGTTTCATTTAATTAATTCTATTCAAGAATGACATGAAAGAATAATGGCTGGTGGTGTTAGCATCTCTAAGCATGTTCACCTGATAGAATTGTTTTCTTCCCAAAGAGAAAGGCACGCAAGTAAGGACATTGATATACGGATTCATTTAGTTCCAGTGTCGTAACTGGGTGCCCCAAATTAGGGTTTGCCTTTTTGCAATGCACGCAGTAACTTCATGATGGAAAAGGGAAGCACATTAAGGCAGACATGAGGTGATGCTCTCCAGACATTTCTGTAGGTATAAAATGCTTTAAATGCGTTTTATAAGTAACTGGAGTTTGGCATTTTTACAAGCACTACAAATCATTGCTGTAGTTGGGCTTGTATTAAATAAATTATCTTTCCCATTTCCACATACTGTAGTTATTTGCAAGGATGGGTGGGCAGGCAGCTGCAAAGATTGTAAAACGATGTGTATGTATGTATGTATGTATGTATGTATGTATGAATGTTTGCAGTATTAGAAGTATGTCTTGTTTTGTCAGGAGCAATAGACAGGAAATAATACACAGGTATATTGTGATATTTTAGCTTTTAATTTATAATTACTGTATGCTAAAATGTTATAAAGGTCAAACATAAGGTGTTAAGGCTGTACCTATATTACATTTACATACATGTGAAATCATCACAGTATTCCAAGAGGAAAAATTGAACTCACACATTTTTGCCAGGAAACACATTCTTTTCGATGCCTCATATAATTTCCTTTGATATCATGCTATCATTTGTGTTGTATATGCACTCAACCCCCAGTGTGTCGCGTCTGAGGTGGACAGAAATGCTTTTTCCGTTTTATTTTTCATCACCAGATTAAAATTTTTCACCAAAACCTTTCATCACGACTTCTAATGTCACAGAAGAATTTCACTTATTTCTGTTTAAATTCCCAGGAATTTTTTATATAAACAGTTAAACAACTCCATGCTCATCTAACGGTCCACTGCAGGCTTATACTCAGCAGTAACACTGAAATCCCTTCCTCTCTTTCATTTTCTCAGTAACTATAGCTCTGCTTCATTAAAGTAAAAACACATTAATTTTGCTTTTAGCTTAAACCTCTAGTAAGCCTTGCAGAGCAGGTTACAGCTTGCGCATAACAAAGTAATTTTATATGATACAAAAAAGCAGCTGCACAAGTAATGTAGTACAAAAAGCAGATTTACTTTAGAGAGCGGTCTTCCTAGAGAGTGTATTGATTTGTCTTTACAAAATAATAATATAAGGAATAATGTACATTGATGTCTCATATTGCATTTTTAAGGTTATAATAAATACGGTATGGAAAATAAACACAAATCCACCCGTCACACCCCAAAATGAACAACATGTGATTGCACATTACACACAATATTCCGTCTGTAATGTTTTGTTTTACACTAACAGTGACCCAATTCAAAAGCCCCATGTTTTACTGTACCGGTGTTTGATTATAGTATTTGATTGACCTCGCGAAGTGCAAGAACTGCCAGAGACTCTCTACAAAGCAAGGATAATTTACATGTTTTCAGGGTATTGGCGCACACAAAGTAAATCAGTCAAAAGCACCATTTCACTTTAATTTGTAGTTCCCAACACTCTTAAGTGAAATGTAGAAAAAAAAGTCAATACCTCTCATACAGTAAGAGAAATAAGTCACCAAAGTAAGGTAAAAATGTTCTTTTCCTCCTTCTTTTTCTCTTTTTTTTGCAGATTTTTGCAAACCCCAGGCACTTTTATCCATGCATATGTATATTACAGAACATCCTAGTTTAATGACAATTAACTTGTTTTGTCAACATGGAAATATATTGGGGAACACATTTATTTTGACATCTGTATCATTTATATTAAACAATGTATTGATATTATAAAATGGACTAGTCACACACATCACACACACAAAAAAAAAATATATATATACAGTATATACAGTACTGTGCAAAAGTTTTAGGCAGGTGTGAAAAAATGCTGTAAAGTAAGAATGCTTTCAAAAATAGACATGTTAATAGTTTATATTTATCAATTAACTAAATGCAAAGTGAGTGAACAGAAGAAAAATCTAAATCAAATCCATATTTGGTGTGACCACCCTTTGCCTTCAAAACAGCATCAAGCATCAATTCTTCTAGGTACACTTGCACACAGTTTTTGAAGGAACTCGGCAGGTAGGTTGGCCCAAACATCTTGGAGAACTAACCACAGTTCTTCTGTGGATTTAGGCAGCCTCAGTTGCTTCTCTCTCTTCATCTGTAATCCCAGACAGACTCGATGATGCTGAGATCAGGACTCTGTGGGGGCCATATCATCACTTCCAGGACGCCTTGTTCTTCTTTACGCTGAAGATAGTTCTTAATGACTTTCGCTGTATGTTTGGGGTCATTGTCATGCTGCAGAATAAATTTGGGGCCAATCAGATGCCTCCCTGATGGTATTGCATGATGGATAAGTATCTGCCTGTACTTCTCAGCATTGAGGAGACCATTAATTCTGACCAAATCCCCAACTCCATTTGCAGAAATGCAGCCCCAAACTTGCAAGGAACCTCCACCATGCTTCACTGTTGCCTGCAGACACTCATTCGTACGCTCTCCAGCCCTTTGGCGAACAAACTGCCTTCTGCTACAGCCAAATATTTCAAATTTTGACTCATCAGTCCAGAGCACCTGCTGCCATTTTTCTGCACCCCAGTTCCTGTGTTTTAGTGCATAGTTGAGTCGCTGGCCTTGTTTCCACGTCGGAGGTATGGCTTTTGGCCGCAAGTCTTCCATGAAGGCCACTTCTGACCAGACTTCTCCGGACAGTAGATGGGTGTACCAGGGTCCCACTGTTTTCTGCCAGTTCTGAGCTGATGGCACTGCTGGACATCTTCCGATTGCGAAGGGAAGTAAGCATGATGTGTCTTTCATCTGCTGCAGTAAGTTTCCTTGGCCGACCACCGCGTTCACGGTCCTCAACTTTGCCCGTTTCTTTGTGCTTCTTCAAAAGAGCTTGGACAGCACATCTGGAAACCCGTCTGCCTTGAAATTTCTGCCTGGGAGAGACCTTGCTGATGCAGTATAACTACCTTGTGTCTTGTTGCTGTGCTCAGTCTTGCCATGGTGTATGACTTTTGACAGTAAACTGTCTTCAGCAACCTCACCTTGTTAGCAGAGCTTGGCTGTTCCTCACCCAGTTTTATTCCTCCTACACAGCTGTTTCTGTTTCAGTTAATGATTGTGTTTCAACCTACATATTGAATTGATGATCATTAGCACCTGTTTGGTATAATTGTTTAATCATACACCTGACTATATGCCTACAAAATCCCTGACTTTGTGCAAGTGTACCTAGAAGAATTGATGCTGTTTTGAAGGCAAAGGGTTGTCACACCAAATATGGATTTGATTTAGATTTTTCTTCTGTTCACTCACTTTGCATTTAGTTAATTGATAAATATAATCTATTAACATGTCTATTTTTGAAAGCATTCTTACTTTACAGCATTTTTTCACACCTGCCTAAAACTTTTGCACAGTACTGTATGTATATTATGATTTTAAAGTACTGAACTCTAATGAGTTTCATCCAAAACCCAGAAAAAACCCCACAGCACAATACATATCAGTATCCATATTGCATGTAAGTAGTGTCTTAGCTGCATACAGCTGTGGCCAAAAGTTTAGCATCACCTAGAATTTTAGGACTGAAACATAATTCAAATGTACTTAGATTTATTTTTATCCTGGCTTCACAATTTATTTATTTATCTTTCCTGATAAATGTTTGTGGGTGAATCTGAAATTGGGATATCATGTTTTTCCAGAACACTTCTTGTTAGGCTACTTCTGACATCAGACCAGCTACACATGGTAACATATGCTTAATGAATTGTTTATATTTTGACAGCAAAGTTATTGTAGTATTAGAACATAAGAAAGTTTACAAACGAGAGGAGGATTCGGCCCATCTTGCTCGTTTGGTTGTTAGTACCTTATTGATCCCAGAATCTCATCAAGCAGCTTCTTGAAGGACCCCAGGGTGTCAGCTTCAACAACATTACTGGGGAGTTAGTTCCAGACCCTCACAATGTAGTTCAGGGTTATAAAACTTTCCCCAATAATACACATAGTAAGGCATCTTTTATTCATGCACAATGTAATATTTTGAATGAAGCTTAATGATAACTACAGGTTTTATTGCATTCACAATATTATCTATGTGACCCCTCTGTTTTCCAATATTGGTATAGGTTGTATACAGCTTTCATTCAAAGTTCCACAGTAAATTGGAACAGGAAAGTTGTTAAAATAAAATATTATAATCTAGATAATCTTTGAAAAGAAGGGAAAGGGTCTTAGTCTGCTAAGAAATAAAGGGAAAAAGTGTAAAACTAAAACAGGTCAAAGCAATTAAACCACAGTGGTATCGTTATTCTAACTATAGACAGAGGTCTAATTCACTTTAGCAAGTTACACAGTACTGTCTATATACTATACTAAGGATCTGTTGAAAACTTAAAAGGTGGCCAAAGGGCTGAGCTTGAAGGCTAGAGTGTTAAAATGACCAAGTGAATGATTAGGCTCAGATGCACAGAAACAAAAGCAAAGCTGAAAAGGAACTGGCAGTTGGCAAGAAAGCTTGAGTGCCTCGTGCAGGAAACATGAATGCAAGTTTCTTTTTTTTTAACTGCTGGGAGATACCCGAAGCATGAACTAGTCAGAAAAAAGTGTCATCGTACATAGGGACATGGTAAATTAACAGCAAAGGAGATATGCTTTGCAAAAAAGTGGAAAATAAGGTAATTCACACATTTTAAAGTCTCCAAGGGGTAACCTGTGAAAAATGATGGAACCTTCTTATTACATCCGCATAACAACTTTAAAACAGTAACTGTCTCAAGATTAACCAAAGAGCTGAGAGCTACATAGTCGCTTGTAATGCTTCCTGATTAACCTAATTCATTTGAAGATTTAAAAAGTTTTGAAGACATTTTAAAATTTCCCTGTAAAGTTTAAAAAAATATTTATAACCTTGAATATGTATAACCTGCTACAGCTGCAGGACAGGAACTATTTGGCTCACAGAATTACAGAGACAAGCAGAGTACGAAGATGTAGACCAAATAGTTGAAACAATGACTGAGTGCGCTGGTCGCTACACAATTGGAAAATGAAGAAAACAGACAACAAGGTAATATTTTTGTTTTCTTCCTTCCTTAAATTACAGAAAATCACATTGAAAGCAAAATGGTACCACTTTAACACAATAAAACATTACTGTGTTAAAATTTGAATTTAAACTGTGCTAACAATTTCAATGTATCTTTTTCCCTTTTAATGTATGCTAACTTTATCCCTACTTATGCTAAACGCCACCTTATCCTTCAACCGTAGTTACTTGCACTAATAACTGAGAGGTATTTTTTCTGTAATCTACATTGCACATGCTTAACAAATGTGTATAATAGTACTTGTTTTGATTATACTATGTGCTATGAGAAAACAAAAAGGTTTACATTTTTTTAACTTAACAAAAAAAAACTGGTAACCACCTTTTTAATATATATTCAATCAACAAAGCTCAACTCTAGTACACACATGGTGCAATTCACAAACCTAGAGATAAATAGTACAGTCCATACATTAAGCAACAATTCTACTTTACTTTTTTGACATTATGATTTGTTTGTATACAAGCTTACAAGCCTATTTTTGAAGGCATAAATTTGTTTGCCTTATTTTTGGGGCTTTAAAAAAAAAAATACAGGACAGCTTTGTTCAAATACTGTAAGTTTCACTTTCCAAGCACTGAAAACATTATCCCCCTGTTCCTCTAGGAGATAATGTATTCAACAGCTTCTGTTCACACCTGACATCGATTTCCTTTGATGTTCACAGTCTACACAAGGCTGGTACAGCAGACCTGCCTTTGTGAAGTGTACAGGCTGCCTTTAAAAACCATGGCAGGTATTTTCCTCATTAAAACAGTCATAACAGATTAGGTAAGATATGATGCTGTCCCTCACCTCCCTGTTAATTAATGACTGTGATTGCAACCCAAATAAGATCAGGCAATTAAATGTGATAACACTTCAAAAAGGAAGAAACTGTACAAAGATTGGAGGATAGACGTACCTACAATTAAACCAAATTGTTTTTTTAAGACACACTATCTGTTTAAAAGAGATCATATAAGATACTAAAATAATCTACAAAACATATTTAGTTATGGCTTTTACATTACAATAATATTGGTGTTGTTATATAATATTATTAATCTGCCATATTTTTTCTGGTTTCTGCCAGTAGTTGCTTTATGTCTATATGATGTTAGTTCAGGTGGTTTAACAATCAACCTTACAATATTATTTCATGAAGTGTGTGATTTTATTCCTGATTGTAAGAAAAGCTGTTTTGCAGTACTACAGCTGCACACAAAGTTTCATTTACTGTATGGAACAAAACTTTGATTATATATTAAGCCTTTTCACTGTCAAGCTAAACAGAACATTACTTCATGTGCTATCATGTGATGAAAATGACACCTTAACATTTAAAACTGCATAACATTAAATTATTGATATACAGTAATCTAAAGCCCCTTTCACACTGGCATGCTCTACCCGGGTCAGAACCTACCTAAATATATGGCTAAACAAAATAAACAGAAATAGTCCTTGCGGAAGTGAAACCTTCATGCAGGCGTGGCTGCTGGTTATTGCGTTGACTCATGAACGACCGTCATGCATTTTGTCTCACTGAACCCGGGTCAAAGCGTGTCAACCCACATCCTGGGTACGACCCAGGTACGTGGTTTCACACTACGTGGGATTGTGACCCAGGTAGCCAGGATCCAGGTAGGAGTCCCAGTGTGAAAGGAGCTTAAGAGAAATCAATTTAGTGAGTTTCTTTTTTAGAGACCCCACTTTTTGTAAGTTAAAATCACTTCACAAAGAAACCCCAATTTTGTGTAAGAAAGGATTCTGCTTCATATTGAGATTCTGCCTTCTCCAACAGGCACATGTTTTACTTTTATATACTACTCATGGATGTAGTCCACTACTACATATCACTGAGATAAAATACCATTGGTAACAAACTTCTTTTTTAGTATATCTGAAGACTGTTCATTTTATCCTCTATTGATGTATGCTGTTTTATTTTGAGGTACAAGAAAAGACTGAAGCCAGGCATGTATCCCTCTCCTGGTTTCTGTCAAACATGGTTTTCAACACAACATTATTCCAGAAAGCCAGGCTTCTTAGACATCAACCACCTTTCCATTGAACTCTACAGACTAATCACAATGGACACTGTCAAATCAGCCAGCCTGACATGTTTCAACTACATTTCGCTATCAGTAGCAGGCATCTTAGGATTGTCCATTATATTTAGTACCCTGCACAAGTGGTTGCTGACCTATCCTGGCCTTTTCAGATCAAGTCTCTTTCTGAAAGACACTTAAATTCCCACTTATAGACCACATGCTCCCACTGCAGATCCTTGGAAACTGGGTGCCTTGGCTTTGATATGAAAGTGGTAACATTTCTTTCTTAACTTTATGCAAATTGCAGGGATATCTTACTGTATGTTCTTTGAAGACGTGCTAGCCACCCTATCAATTATACTGCACTCAAGCCATGTCAACCTAAAGAACAACCAAGGCAAATAGCAAGTAATTGAACAGATGCCAGCAATACTGAAAACTCCAGACGGGTATGCATAGTAATGTAACTACATGCTTTTTGCATACTTAAACAATTAAAGTAGACCTTGACTAGGACTGCTGTGCCACATTCAAGTGTTAAAAGAACCCATCTTGGCTAAAATCTAATTTAGAATAGCTTTTATCAGTGTGCACAGTGGACAATGCCTGCTAGTTGGATTAACAGTTACAAATGCAGAGAGGAAATTGAATAATAAGTAAAAACTGGCAACAACCAGAAGCTGAGTTAAATCTCAAAATAGTTTTGAGAGGATGTGATGCAGATGAAATGAATCAGTGCATTGCGGTTTTGTTTACAACTTGTTGAGACCATAAGCTAACTCAATTTTGCCAGAAACTTTAAAACATTAAAGTGTCTTTTTTGTTGTTTATTTTTGTCTTAACAATGGTTGGCAAAATTACTTTTTAAAATGTTTTTTTTTTTTTTTGACAAAATCAACATTACACAGTGTGTCTTTAGTGTATTTTATCTTTAAAGTAAGTACATTGATTGAAGTTTGGTCTTTAGTTAATATTTATGAACTTAGAGCAGCCACAAGTCAATGGAATAGACCACAGCATATTCCACAAACAAAATATGATAATAAAGTATTCCTGGTTAAATTCATCAACAGGTTAATTCCAACCAAACACAGCTTATACTCTTCCTTATACAAAGTGTAGCTCCTAATGAAATGCTACCAGAAGTGGCCTCAACCAGTCAGACTTTTCAGCTTGTAGGAAACAGAATCTCTTCAGTTGGCAAATTAACAAAGTACTGTAACACTTTTGGGAATAAATTCTCTAGCTATCCAATTTCTTCTAATCATTTTCCTCTTTCACTGGCGAATATCCGATTATTCAACAACATATGGAGGAGAAACTTCCTCAGCAATCATGACTGAACAGAGTAATCATTCTCTCATTAACCAATTATTTTTCAGAATGAAATGGAATAGACATATTTGCTCCAACAACTTATTCTAAAATGCCCCCAGGACTTTTCCCCCCTGTCAGTTTTTTGTAATGTTGAGAGATTTTCACTTAGCTAATACCTCTGTAAAACAATGCCTACTTTGTACTGACAACAAGCAGTCTTCTGGGGAACACTTAAAGGCCACTTAATTAGGTACAAAGTGACAGATAAGCACTTCAGATATATATATATATATATATATATATATATATATATATATATATATATATATATATATATATATATATATATATAATAAAAATATTAAAATTCATTTAAAAATGCATATATGATCTCATGATCAAACTATTACTTATTTTGTTTTTATTGTTTACCTTTTTATTGTGTATAAATCAGCACAACCCTTGTTTCTTGAGGCCTTTTCTGAGTGAATGTTACCCCAGTCTGTAATTTATTTTGAAAGGAGAAAAAACTACACATTATACAAAACTAGAACCAAACAACTGAGTAGGTCAATTTAAGGTATAAATCAAGTTGTAACATTAACATATTTTTCTCCCTTACAAAGTAGGAGTGGATTATAGACTTTAGTAAATGGCTTTGAGTGCTACAGTATGTGTTAATAGATGGATCACTTAATTAATCCTGCATTATTATTCTTTATATATGGTGTTGAGTAAGGGATAGGTTTCTATTCAATGAAGGCTGGGAGGGACAGGGCACTTTGGCAGATGATAATGCAGTACATCAAGTAAAGTTAAGCATAAACAGAACTGATACATTGCTGGTTTCTTTGCTGTTAGGAATACACAAGTTAGGATACTAGGAAAGGGGAAGGAAGCATGAAGTCTTTGGGCCTAAATAATTTTCCCCTTCAAAACAATCACCCAGTATTTGTCAGACTTTAGACAAAAAAGTTGTTTAGCCCAAACATCAGAGCATGAAAAATCCTCCCCTGACAAGTTAATCCAAGTCTCTGCGATACTCAATAATTGATAAGTAAACATCTCTAATAATCTGATGGGCTGTCTAGAGACATTACTCTTTCACAAAGAAGTTCCAAATGTATATGAAGCTTGACACTTAACAGTAAATCATTCATTTAAGGTCAAACCTGTTTAATGGTTGAGTGAAGGGAATAAAGCTGGGGCAAGGCTTTTCAAAACACTCAAAAGATATTAGAGGACTGTTGAAAAAATAAATAAATAAAACAGGATAAACATAATATTTCTTCAAATAAGTGACAGTTTTTTTTAAAAATTTTTTTTTAAGAACTTCAAAGGGTTAATTATACCCTCTGTTAAAATGAATGGTAATTATAATTACTGGTACTTTTTTATTTGTGTGCAATCACATACAGCACTAAAGGCCTTTAGAATAATGAATTGTTACAGTTCTGGTTACTGTATATTAACTAAATTAATGCACTTGGTTTAATATTTTTTATCTTTATCTGAAAGTAATGTCCACTCCCATAGATCGAGAAGAAGGCGATAGCCACAACGTCTGTCTTCTTGACTCTTAACACAAGTTACAGTGGAGACTGAATCCTATGGAGGAGTTCATTTTTACAGCTATAACCATAGGATTCTCATGTTATATACTGAAGTAATGTGGTCAGGATTCAACTATTCAGTTGTTTGGAGAGGCTTTGGGCTGAAAATATTTCATGAGAACATATCTGTAACTATAGCATATAACCTGAATTTTAATTATAATTCCTGACTCCAACCAAACATATTTCAATAGTATGAAAATCATTTTAACCATAAAGAGCCCTTTGTATTAATGCAATGATAATGCTCAGTCATCAGTCTATACTCTATATTATTATATTTTATATAGAGTTTATAACTATTTCATTTGATAATTTAGTTGTTTAAATGTTTCAGATGTTTTTTTTTCTTTTTTTTTTTCTCATATGGTATGAGTGTAGATAATGTATTGGTCCACAAATAAAACCTAGGATATATGCATTTTATATTTCAAAGAAACATGTTTACCACTATAAATTATTATATTCTAAATAATCACTACTGCTATGGGCTAAACATATCAAACACATGTATTCTGGAATATAAATATATATATATATATATATATATATATATATATATATATATATATATATATATATATATATATATATATATACATATATATATATATATATATATATATATATATATATATATATAGTATATAATCTTGCAGGACGAAACAATATTCTAAGTATGTGAAAATCTAAAACATTTGCATTATATCTCACATGCTGTTTACAAGTACCAGTATCTTGTCCACGAAGTGCAACCAAATCAAAATATAACACACAACATGTAGACTTCTTCTGTTTAATTAAATAAGGTGACATTCAAAACTAAAATGACGCGACATGATCAAGTGTTTACCCCTGTATTACTATTTTTGTTTATTTGTCAGGAAATGTTGATTTAAAGATGTCTCCTGCCCCTTATGTAAATGCTGCATACTTTTTAGGTATATATATATATATATATATATATATAATATATATATATATATATATATAAAAATAATAACTTGTTACATTTCTATTTGTCAAATAGCAACAGAAATGACTGTATAAATCAAGCACTAATTGCTAGCGGTGCTAAATTTAGTGTGAGATCTAAAATCCTTCTGATCAAAGCCGCTGAATATAAAATCATCCTCAGCTCTCCAGGCAACTTTATCTGCCTTTCTGTTCTCCATCTGTCAGTCACCTGGGAATTTGTGAACTATTCCATATGTCAGACTTGTCAATCACAAAGTACTGTTGGAAATATCTGCCCACTGCATAGGAATTCTTGTTATTGGAATAATCTACATGAATTGGAAGCTGTGATTTATTTATTTTTGGGTTTTCATCATGGGTAGTTTAATATTTCATACTAAAATAAAAAGAATGTGATGAGAAACTATGTTAATTCTTAGAAATCTGCTTGATGACTGTCATTAACTCAACTCAAGATTATCAAGTGGGTTAAGTAGAACCCTTTCTTATTTTGCACATACAATATGTATTGTGGTACATTTTATAATTATTATTATTATTATTATTATTATTATTATTATTATTATTATTATTATTATTATGATGATGATGATATCATAAAATACTTAAATGTACAATACTTAAATGTTAAAGCTGCAGAATCATACTTAATTATATGAATCTGTTATTATTATTATTATTATTATTATTATTATTATTATTATTATTATTATTATTAACTTCTCACCTCTATTCCAATCAATCTGTTAGTTCAGTCTTACATTTCCTCATATAATTGAGGGGAAAGGACTTTACAATAAATTAGCCATATTAATAGTTCTGAAGTTTGAGTTTACACCCTGGTTATTTCCTCCCATGACCTAAAACAGGAAATCATCCTATTTTTTTGAGTCTCCAGTCTCTTTAAAGCACAAAAAAGTGCTTCCTTGTAAAACCAATTGGCTGAGTAAAAATGCTGTAATTATGTGTAGTACTGTATTTGCTGTTTTCAGACTTCTCGATTTTATTCATGGCACAACACAATATCCTTAAGATTGTTACCGTCAATGTATTTACCAGATGCTTGCATTTTATTAATGGTACTGCTGTTCTTATAGTGAATTTTAAAGAGCACCAGGTAATAAAAACTATGATAATGAGAATACAGCCTAAAATGTCAAAATCCATCTATTATTTTGATCACAGTTTTGTTATTCGGTAGAGTTTTTAAAATCTGCTATAAGAATAGCGGTGCCGTAATTAAAATGTAATCCTTTGGTAAATACATTGTTAAAGCTAATGATCTCAAAGACATTGTAATATCTCAGTGCATCAATGTTTTTAACTATTTCTTTGAGGGTAGTACAAATTAATCAGCAGATCTGTTTAAAACAAATCTTGCTCAATGAATTAGGTTTAAGAGATTTTACTCTATAGGTGGTCGCTCAAGCCAAGTGCTGTCAGTAGCCCGCAGCAATACAAGAGACCACTGGCAGGAATTCCGAGCTATGCTAATTTAATTAACTTTGGGGTACATGGCTTTTTTTGTCCTTGGTAGGTACCCATGATATATGCTACTTAAGGTAGTGTACAATGCATTGCATCTTATTGTTAAGGGACTGAAAAGTATAGGCTTAAAGCAGCTATCTGTTGACCAAACACAAAGATAACAAAAGTGTAAAGGATGAAAAAATACATATTTCTGTGCTTTGCAAAGGGCTTTGTTATGTACACTACCGGTCAAAAGTTTTAGAACACCTCCATTTTTCCAGTTTTTATTGAAATTTACGCAGTTTAATGTCTCAATGTTTTCTGAAATTAAAGCATAGAACAAATAAACAATTGGAGATAAAAAAGAAATCATGGAATCGTTTTGTTTATCAAAATTTAATCTAAATTTTTGACTCATCAAAGTAGCCACCTTTTGCAGATATAACAGCCGAACACACTCGTGGCATTCTTTCTACAATGGAAATCAAATATTGTTCGGAAAGTTCTTCCCAACACTGTTGCAGAAGTTCCCACAAATGTGTTGCACTTGTAGGTTGCTTTGCTTTCACCCTTCTGTCCAGTTCATCCCAAACCAGCTCGATGGTTTAAGTCTGGAGACTGTGCTGGCCATTCCATGATTTGAAGCCTACCGTCTTGTTCTTTTCTTCTAAGGTAGTTCTGACATAGCCTGGAGGTATGTTTTGGGTCATTATCTTGCTGTAGGATGAACCCCTGACCAACTAGGCGTATACCAGAGGGTATTGCATGGCGCTGCAAAATGCTGTGGTAGCCGTTTTGGTTCAGGGTGCCACTCACTCTGTGCAAGTCGCCGACTCTGGATCAAGCAAAAGAGCCCCAGACCATCACGCTTCCTCCTCCATGTTTGACAGTTGGTGTCACACACCGAGGAACCATCCTTTAAGCCTACTCGACGGCATACAAAACCCTGCGTGATGAACCGAAGATTTCAAATTTTGATTCATCGGTCCATAAGACCTTCTTCCAGTCTTCAGTAGTCCACTGGCGGTGCTTCATGGCCCAGGCAAGCCTCTTTTTCTTATTTTGCCATCTTAGCAATGGCTTTCTTACTGCCACTCGACCTGTCAAACCTGCAGCTCGAAGTCTTCTCTTCACAGTTGAAACTGAGACTTGCTTACTTCGACCAGTGTTAAGCTGTGCTTGAAGCTGTTGTCCTGTGAGCCGTCTATCACGCAAGCTGTTGACTCTCAGAAACTTGTCTTCTGATTCTGTTGTGGCTTTGGGTCTGCCAGACCTCTTCCTGTCAGAATTTCCTCCAGTTTCCAAGTGCCTTTTGATTGTGTAGGAAACTGTACTCACTGACACCTTGGCTTTCTTTGCAATTTCTCTAAAGGAAAGACCTACACTTTTAAGGGTTATAATGGTCTGTCTGTCTTCCTTTGTTAATTGCCTTTTTCTCACCATTATGATAGCAATATACTACTTCATGCAGTACAATACTGTCCAAATAATGCTTAAGAGGGTGTAGTAACACAGTCTGTTCCAACACTGCTTTTATACAGACAGAGGGTTTGTAAGTAACAGCTTGCAGAACAGCTGTAAGTTGTTAACCCATTACTTGTTCCCTGAAAAAGGCTTTTTTGTATAACTCTGAAATGTACATTATTTTTCAGTTTTTGGTAACCTAAACTTTTTTTTTTAACCTCTGGCAGTTTACCACTTACCTTTGTACCATTTCAGGTTATTCACTGGACTTGAACTGCCGTTGCTCATGACTCATGACACCGTTGCTCATGAAACATCAGCAAGTTGAGATGTCTTGGTCACTGAAGCTCCTGCCAAACGCATCCCAACAATCACCCCTCTTTCAAAGTCACTGAGGTCTCCTCTTGCAACCATGCTGGCATAATTATAGGCAACCAGGCCTGTCCAGCATTTTTATACATGACCGTAAGCATGCTGGGATGTTATTTGCTTAATTAAAGCATGAGCCACACCTGTGTGGAAGCCCTTGCTTTCAATATACTTTGTGTCCCTCATTTCCCCAGGTGTTTCCATTTTTTGTCCACTACCTGTATGGCTACTTGTAAAAAAGGGCTGCAGTTATAATTGTAAATCCATAAGGGGTATATGTATAGATAAATAATATATTGTGAAAGTGAAAGGATGTGTCCTATTTAAATACACTTCTTGTCTCTATTAAAAGTACAACATTTTTAAAGAGAGGAAATGTGACATACTAAAATGCCTGTTTTAAATACCCAGTGTGTTCATCAATAAAGAATGTATATTGTCATAAAAAAATCACTTTCATTGTTTTAGTGTTATTTTTTTGAGTATTTCCATGACTGTGTGCTATTTATTTTCCGGTCTGAGGTTGTTTTAAAAGTGGTAGCAAACGTAATATGTGTCCAAATCTGTTAAAAAACATTGGGGAAAAACAATGTTTACAATTAAAGCCCTGCATATTCAACAGTTTAGAGCAGTGGTTTTCAACATTTTTTTTTTAAACTGTACCCCTTCTGTCGGGAGGTTTCAGCTCAAGTACCCCTTTACAATTTTCGCTCTACTGAACGATACCTCAGTTGCAATAGAAGTCAGAATAACCTGGTTTAACAAATACATTTCCCCCCGTTTATTTAATATATAATTTATGTCACAACTGTTTGGGACTGACAAACTGCTGGTTTAGGACAGAATACCAAACATTAATTCTTAAAACGTTTAATTGCAAGTCTCTGGATGCACAGAATCAAAAGACAGTATTTAGGAATCTCTTCGGAAACACACGTATTCGCTTTCTATTCGGCAAATGTTTATCTCAGCATAATTATGTGTGCCATTTAACATTTTTACAACATCACAAACATTAACATCAAGAAAAAACTATAATAATTAACAATGATAAACTTTTTGCTAAAGCCAACATACACATTATCCAAAGGGACTCTGTATAACTTTCAGTGGCTTTACATTTTCTGTAGACTTTTTTGTGATTTCTTCCTTCGTTTGTCTTTTGCAAGTAAGAAATTTATCAATTTGACTCGAGAAACGATACACAGGACAATCTGAATGAACAGTACTAAACATTATAAAATGGGTTGGGAGATATTTGCATCCTGATTGGCTTATAGTCATTCCATGCCATTGAAGATATCTCCCAACCCATGTTATAAGGTAGTTTAAGAAGCTATTGGGCACCAGCTGAGAAAGACAGGAAGTCCTGGAGATACATCCTCTCTGCAGTACCATCGTCAACCCATAAACAAAAAGGCAGAAACAAACTCCGCTACTCACCAAACAGTGCCACCTACTGCACAATCTGTCCAACTGTGTAACCAGCCATTTCATTTAGAATGTTACATTCCCTGGTACAGTCAACTCCATGAGACAAATACTGAAAATACTCTGATAATTTATTTAATTTATTTGAATTTATTTAATGTATTATTTAAAAAATTGTTATCTATTAAATTCATAGGAACTATTTTTCCTAGCGTAGTAATATATTTAGGAAAAAATAAACCTATATTCATTTTTAAATACAAGTGTGTCTATATCTTTATTTCTAAAAACTAGTTACCCATTTTATAAGCGCAATAGGACACTCCAGGGTGTTGATTGTGCTAGAATAACCTAACTTCCAGGGGCTTACGGTTATTCTAGCACAACCAACACACTGTCGTGTCTTATTGCTTACATACCAAACACTGACAACAAATTCAACCAGCTGCTACTGCGGCTACTAAACTGCAGCCGCGGCTTATAAATAAAACAGAAACTGCCACAAAGTATTGTGATTAGTGTTATATTACTGGAAGATTTATACTTCTAAAGGATGCAGAAAGATTGTGCTTCACTGATAAGTATTCAATTGTACAATGAGTTGAAAATGACAAAATTCATGAGCAGCACAGAGCGCTCTGACCACAGGTCACCATAGGCAGAGTCGCCAGGCGCCTGCTTCACCCATTCTAATATCAGATTGGAAATCCGCTCAATCAAAATTACATGTGTGTACAGGTGGATGATAATTTTAAAACTATAACCTTCCTGCCCCCCCCCCCCCCCAGAACAGAATTTATAGCTGTACCATTTTCAACATGGAGCTTGAACTGATTATTCTTTTTAATTTTTGGTGTTATTTTGTAAAATTGCTCTGCATAGTACAACAACAAGACATACAACACAAGCATATAACACAAGACATACCAAACCCTCCAATTTCATTAAAAGCATGTGTCACTGCCAAATAACACCAATTATGTCAGAACTCTTGAAATGGTTCAAATTACAGCAATATCTCAGATTGCAGAGAAGCATTCTATTGTTAGACCTGACCATTCTTGTCATCATTTAGATATTGATTTAACCTTCTCTCATGAAATCATGCAACACGATTGTAAAAAGTCAATATGTCACACACAGTTTCCTACAAAAATGAATTACTGTCATATATACTGTATAACAACAACTTTGCTTGTTTCTAATTTTTCTTTATGGCTTTCTTAATGCGAAACTTCATATCTTTGATAGTTCGCAAAAAAATTACAATGTAACAAGCCTTTACTGCAATGTACTGTAACAGATTATTAAACCTAACCATGACTAATTAGTTTATATCATATCATCTTTTTGTTTCATATATTTGTAAATTTTGTGATGATTCACAATGGATTGGTTTACATGTAGAAACTTCAAATTATTTCTCTATTGTCGTGAGAATATGATATAGCACGCACGCGGTGTAATCAATCAACATGAAACTTGGCAGGTATCATCCCGTGTAGATTACAGTTCTGATGCAAAAAAATTGCGCCCCTGCATCAACCAAGATGGCAGCCTCACGCATTTTTTGGAAAAAACTTTCAAAATCTTCTTCTTGGGAACCGGTGAACCGATTGATCTGAAACTTCGCATATGTCATCAGCAACCAAACCCACTTCAGATTTGGTAGGCGTCATCCTGGGGACAATGGAATTCAAACAGGGAAAAATTGTGTTCTTTTGTAAAACAATATGGCCGCCAGTCCTACATTTTCTTCTTAAATTTAAAACGCTGCAGTTGAAAAATGATTTATTTGATTAACTCCAAAGTTGACAAGCATCATCCCTGTGTCAATACAATTGACATTTTCAAAAATGGTGCTTGTGCGTAAACCAATATGGCCACATGACGCATTTCTTTAAAAACCTTTCAAAATCTTCGGTCAAATGTAAAACTAGCTTATAACTCCTTACAGTGTGTAGATAGGGTCATGGTTACTATGGTGTTTAAAGGGTTTGTTATAGCCACATGTTCTAATTTTCAGTCTTTACTGGTAAGAACAAAAGAATAATAATGACAATGATAATAATAACGAGTAAACAATATAATATAACGATTGTGTTTGTAAACAAAGACGGTATTCATGCAGGTTAATCAAATACATATAAATGAGAAGATTTTTAAAGACTTTATTGTAAAAGTATGAATGTTAAATAAGAGTTGATTTTTGTATAAAATCATTCCAGGTGTAGATGTTTACTGAATAATTAATTATAAAATCCAGTGTCTTTCTTTAGGAGAGAGTATTATTAGGTCAGTCGTGATCTTGGCTGTGAAAATGTCAGTCATTGTATTTACAACCTGCTAGTCTGGTTAATCAGTTGCAATTTGTGTGCAGTATCTATAGCGAAATAAATATTTATACCTGTGAATGCCACCAAGTGACTGTTTCCTGCATTTTAAAAGACCTCTGTGTTCCTGAGAAAATAATGTGATTGTTGGTGGGGGTAAGCTCGGACCATCACCCCATTGCAATAAGCAAGCTTATAAAGAAATACTGAAGCCTTTGCAAAGCATAGAAAGATGTTTTTTATATTTTACACTTTGTTATTTTCATGTTTGGTAATCAGATCGCTGAGACTAGCTGCTTTAAGCTTAGACCTTTCTCTGCCTTAGCTGGAAGATAACATGCAATCCATGTTACACTCTCTGGAAGAAGCATCTATTATGGATACTTACAAGGAAAAAAAGTTATGTTTGTACCCTAAAATGTGTTAATCTAGCATAGCTGAGAATTCATGCCAGTGGTCTATTATACTATTGCTGCAGGCTACCAACCTCAGCACCAGGCTTGAGCGACCATGAAGATGAAAAAAAATTATGTTGGTTCCATGAATTTGTTAAAAAGAAAAATATGGGGCTCACCATCAGCTTGCTGGAAGATTTACATTCCTGTACTGAGGAATTTGTTGAACTTGTATGTTATACTGGATCCCCAATAACTGGCAAAAGCCTTGCACCATCCCTGTGGAATTCAGGTATTTATTATTGTTATTATTATTATAAGAACACTATGTTGTGGTGTGACAGGGAGAGAAGGAATCTGAGTTACAAGTCTCCCTCCTGACCAGAAAGGGCGCTGTGTAAAGTTGGTGGTACACTTTCCCATAGATGGGTCGACTCGATGGTAGTTGGGAGCAGGAAGTTGGCCATTTTGGAGAAAGCGGGTAGCTGCGAGATTACTAAACAAGTCCATTGTGATCAGCTGCGGGGCCTGCAGTGATTGGATAGAGCGTGGCACCGAGCTGATCACAGGGAGGAGTTTGGTAGTACAAAGGGAACACAGCTATGTGAGCACGGCCCCTTGCGCTGAAAGTTACTAAAGTGCCGGATCTCTGTGCTTTGTTTGTTTTGGTTTTGTGTTGCAGAGGAGCAGGAGCCAGGGAGCTGCAGCCACGGAGCCAGCACAAACCTCAGAGCACCACTATCATTGCACACCAGAGCACAACACCATGGCAACAACTCCACTTGCAGAGCACGCTTCAGTGCATGGGTGGAATAAAGACCGGGACATTATTGTTTATGAACGTTTTGTTTGTAAACCTGTTTTCCCCCATACCATTGCTGGTATGGGGGGGGGGACTGATTATTGTTTAATAAAAAAAAGAACGTTTTGGAACATTGAACACTGGTTTGGACATTCACTTTATACCCACCCCACTCACCTCCTGACACGTGGGCAAAGTGGACGAATAGGGTAGAATGTTGTGGATTTACCAATATTTAAAAAATGTACTGCACTAAACATGTTGATTGGATAAAGTTTATATTATTAACCTAACGTGCTGGTAATTTAGCTCCGTTCATAGACTATAAGCCCAAGTTAAGAAAGCAGCCCGATATCAGTCATTGTGCAATGCTAAATTGTAACACTGACAGAAACATTTAAATATATCCTCCCATATTTTAATATTAATTAGGTCATTTTAAAGGAGATTTTCTCTCCCTAAAAGAATACTACATGTAAAACCAAAAACAGTGTGACAGAAAGGTGACACTTTTATTTTTGCATGTAAACAATGCTATGAAGCACATTTTCAGTGAAACATGGCACTGATGTGGCTGTGTGGTCTAGTGGTTAAAGACACAGGCTTGTAACCAGGAGGTCCCCGGTTTAAATCCCACCTCAACCACTGACTCATTGTGTGACCCTGAGCAAGTCACTTAACCTCCTTGTGCTCCGTCTTTCGGGTGAGACGTAATTGTAAGTGACTCTGCAGCTGATGCATAGTTCACACACCCTAGTCTCTGTAAGTTGCCTTGGATAAAGGCATCTGCTAAATAAACAAATAAATAAACAAATAATGATGTGATGAAGCAACCTACAATGAGATGTTGCCATGGAAAGCACTTCCACAACAAACAAACCACCTTTAGATGATATCAATTTAGCTAAACTCAAGCATACAATATGTATTTAATCAACTCCATCTAAACAAAAAAACATTCCCATATTGGCATAGGTCTTTTCAGCAATGGGCCAGCTGAGAGAATTCAAATCCTGAGCTTAAGATTTAAATCAGCCTAACCCTATTCGAAAGAATGTAGCACCATTTTACATTAACCCATTTTTTTGCATCAGGTAGAGCGTGGTCCACCTTTATGCACCTATGCCAATACTGTAGTATATTCCTCAATGCTCCGCAACAGTTCAGGTAGATTTCAGTATAAACAACTGCAGGCTCTCAAAGCAGTAAATTACCTTACCTGGACTATGAGCATCTCATTTACATACTGTGTTGTTTCTAGCCTCAGCATAAACTTTACATGTGCATTCCTGTCTGTCTCCAACTTCAGAAATGAAATATTACACCATCAGGGATTTTGTTTTCCTTGTTAAATAATTTAAATAATGTCATTTCTAAATAAATACGGCCAAACAGAAATTTACATTTTAAAATGCATACACCTAAAAAAGAAACAGTTTTGTATTAAACAGTTCTTGCAGCATTCAATAATTAAGGTGCTTTAACAAAAATGTTCAACTATCAACTTTAGTGCAAGGGTTAATAAGTGCAAATTGCACAAAATGACTTTGGATAATACCTGGTAAATTACACTAGCTGCATGAACATCTATTATATCTGGGAAACACATTTTGACAACTGTGCAAATTGGTTTGCCTAACTTGCTTACCCTTTGCAAAATAGCAAAATGACTTTCAACCTAAGTGTTGCTTGGGAAACGTCCTCACAATACACCTTTTCAGATTTGGTATTTTTATTGAGATTCATCAGAGAAATGTGACAGTAAAGCACAGTGTAGGTCATTTAAAAATTCTATGGTAATGCTGTTGATTAGGGGTATGCAAATTGTTTTCTTCAGAATTACAGTATAGTAGTTCAAGATATTTCTGGAATGCCCTGTTACTCCAGAAAGTTACCTGGGAATCTTTTGGACAGACTTCCAAGTGTCAGGTTGAGTCGATCATAACGTTGGAAGGTAGAAAGTGTAAATATACGATTATTATATCAATTCAATTTATTAAATGATTTGCAAAGAAAGGGAGTAATTCATAAATAACAGGATAAACAAATCCTAATATATACAGTAAGATCATGGATGGCTAGGACTGTGGTGTATCCCGTCTGGGATCAAATCCCAGATTAGAAGTTTTAAAATGGAAAATGATATACTTAATTTTGAGAGGTCTTGACTGTATTTCAGTCGCAGGTTATTAATTTGTCTGGTAAGAACATTTTGGATAGCATTTGTTCTATAGAGATTAATAAATCAATTATTAACACCCAAAAAATGTGTTTGTATGCAGTTTTGAGGACTGTACACTGAACAAGGCATTGCTGTAACATGTAGTCTACTACCACAATGGAGAAACATAAGACCCATCTATACAATCAAAACAAATATTTAATGAGCTGATTATTATTAAGCATCCTTCAAGAAAAAAAGACCATGAAAGATCATACCCTGTGGTTATGGAACACATTAATTCCATCACCCATTCATTTTATACGGTAGAGAATATATTTACAGTTTCTAATATTTTTTATACCTGTTTTGAGTTAGTGTGTTGTTACCTATGCCAAATGTCCTTCTGTGTTTTCATCAGCTGTTAGTTAACCTTTAAATAGTTTTGTTGGCTTAGTTTCATTGTTGAAGTCGACAGTTTCTATTTTAAATTCTATACATTTACTTGTCACTGTAACAGGTACTATCAAAACAAATACTGTTAAACTGTAAATTATAGTAAAATCAACACAACACAGCAGGGTTACATTGTAATAGTTTATTGCTGTACAATATTATACAGTACCAGTATGTGGAATACTAGTCCAAGTTATATACAATTTCATATGCATCTGAAACTACCATATTTATTTAGCTTGTATTATTTGAGTTAGTGCAACCTTCTTGATTTAAGTTTATACAATTAGAGTAAACACTATAGGGGTGTTGCAAATGCACCCTGCTATTGGAACCAACCATTGATCCATTTTTTATAGGCAGTGGCCATGGTATTTCTTGAAAGCAGGATTGAAGTTAACACATTTAAGAATTGCTTACGTGCTTAAGCTGCAATTGGGGTACTAAAGCAGCTAACACAGAAGCAGTCACCAGTACAGAATGACATATCTGTATCTCTTTCAGCATTAGGCAATACATGAAACCCACCTGGGGATTCTGGGAAAGCTCATTCAACAGAGGCTTTATACTGTGTTCTGTTATTCTCCTCCCACTGCTAGGCCTTTCTGAACTTCTCAGGATATGTAATCCCTCCAGTTCCCCAACCTGAACCACAATAGACAATACAAAGCAATTATTTTAACTTCACAGGTGCAATTAGCTGTTACATTTTGTGGCCTGGATGCGCGACAGTGTACAGTTGTACTACATAGCAGCCATTTTAATTAGTTTTACTGGGATTTTTTACACCAGCTTTTAATTCTTTTACATACCCCCCTAGGAACTAAATATATGTAACAAACTGCACTGTATGATTTCAAATATATTTTATATCACATTTATGGTAAGTGTTTTTGAGGTTTCCATGCAGAAGTTATGAAATGTATGGGCCCATTTTAACCCTTTAAGGACTACACGTTTTTCAGTAGGATTTCCCCTAGGACCAGGCGTTTTTTAGCTAGTTGACTCTCTTCCTATAAAAATGAACTAACAATATATTTTTTATAGTAACATCTTGGAATTAGTTTGCTTTTATTCAGAACACTCTGGGGAACTTTATAACGTACTCCAGAAACCATACACACTTTTCAGCTTTTTTTTTTTCAATACAATATTTTGTATTTTATTTTTTGTACTTTTTATTGTTATGTATTCTGCTTAGAGACACATATATATGTGTTATTCTGTGACATGAGGGACCTTACAATATTTCCTGGAAGTTTTATTGGAAAATATTAATGTTTGAGCAAATTACGAGACATTGTTTCACCTGAGTGATTGCAATGACTTAATAAACATTTATTCTTAGGGTCTTTATAAGCAATGATGGACACTACACTCGATTTAAAAAAAATAAATAAATAAATAAAAAACCTGATAAATTTAGTTCATGAAACATTATCTGCTTATATCCACTCATTTCTTTATATATATATATATATATATATATATATATATATATATATATATATATATATATATATATATATATATATATATATATATATATGTATATATATACTGTATATGTTGTAAAAACATATACAGTATATTAAGACACATGAAATGTTCTTATTTAACTATAAGCCAAATACATCGGATTTACAATATTTTCCATTTTCTCTTAGCTGTAAACAAGTTCCTGTGTCATGTTTTGTTTCTGTGTGCTGCTGTAAAAAATAAATGCCTGTCTCAGTGACGTCACCCAAAAAAATAAAACAATCAGGCAGTGAAATTCAATCCCTCCCCTATCCAATGACATGCGTTAACAAGCTGTACTGCAAAGTATGGTGGCCCAGTAAGTCAAAGAAATGATGTGCTTTTTGTTTATCATGTTTACCCGAAGGCCCAGAATGACATTTCAGTATGATGGTGTTTACCCGATCACAGTCCTTAAAGGGTTAATGTTCTAAACAGGGTGGCTCAATTCTGCTTTTTGAACTTTAAATCAGCTGGTATTCTCTATCAAGGATGATTTATTGACCCCCTGTGGTGCAAGATAGAGCAGTGTTACAAGTTTTAGTGCAGTAGCATTATTATAGATTATAGACTCCCTAATGTTAGTATTATCACTTTTAAAATCGTATTCCTTTGAATTTAAGACACACTTTGTAACCATTTTTTGCTTCTTAAAAAATAGCCTGCGTCTTAAATTCGAGTACAGTTGTGATGCTTATATTAAAATTGGCAACAAAAGACTTGACTACCCGAGTACTCAAACAGCAACATGACTGACTGCCGAGAAAAGATGAATAAAGACGTCGTTGCCTGAATACACAAGCAGCAACATGACTTACTGCAGAGAAAAAACGAACCAAAACGTTACTGTCCGATCTCGAATCATCCATGACATACAGGCAGCCATTTTCAAAGAAACGTTGATAGTTTCCTAAGGAATTCAAAGAGAAGTTTTTACAATTTCACCGTTCCTAACAAGCAATACGAGCTTGGACAGGTCGGAAATTCTGATCAGACCACCATATTTTTTGACATGCCAAGCAATAACCCAGTTCATAAATTGGGAGAAAAACAGGTGTGAGTAATCACGCCTGGAAATGAGAAGCAGCACATAACTGTAATGCTCTGTGTGATAACAGACGGCCGCAAACTGCCTCCATATGTGTAATTGAGGTTGTATCTTTGTAAATGCATATTTATTTAATGTTCATATATATATATATATATATATATATATATATATATGAATGAGTCACATTCCCATTCAACTGTGTAAATACTTGTTTTGTATTATCAGGAAGTGATTAGTAAGTTAATCTGTAATTCTCTCAG
This sequence comes from Acipenser oxyrinchus oxyrinchus, assembly GCA_030684275.1. Classification (NCBI taxonomy): domain Eukaryota; kingdom Metazoa; phylum Chordata; class Actinopteri; order Acipenseriformes; family Acipenseridae; genus Acipenser; species Acipenser oxyrinchus. The sequence goes on from CM060255.1 coordinate 8,287,199, forward strand.
TTAAAATTGATGATGCTTAAAGTTGAGGCTAGGTTTAAATATTTAAAAATGACGTAACACTAACTATTCTATGCTGGTTATTATAGCCTTGTCTATTAACATATATTTTTTTTCAGCCAGGTGTCTTAATGGCACTGAGTATGAAATACTTACCAGTATTTATCTCCACTTTATATTTTAAACTACATTGTAGCAAATTACTTTTAAATATGCATAAGGAGTAGGTTTGGAAAGGTAATAGCTATTAATGTATTAATCAGGAATTATATATGCCTAACTGACTTTCATGTTTTAAACCTTAATGAACTGAAAAATATTATTTGCAACACTTCCAATCAAGAAGGGGACCTTTTCGACAGTGTTGTACTAGAGAATACAAAGTGATTAAAAATGTTAAGAACAAAATATAAAATCCAGCAGGCATGTATAGGCATAGCAGACAGTTCAACAGACTGTCTGACATAAACACGCACAGACACAGGCACATACACACATGCCCACCCTCAGCAATACAGTAACACATACAGTATGTCCACACTCACCCATCAACACACATCGTATAGGCAGGATAAAACTGAATTTTAAGAAGACGATTTCTTTGTCCAGTCCTGTGTGCATCATTAAGATTTTAAAAGGCACCAGTCCCCGTCTGTCATTAATGACATGCTTAACAGTTTAATGCAATGCTACTTTTCATTATCACAGTCGTGTCTTTTGAATATCAAATTTCTCTCTCCAAATTGTCCTGAGTTCTCTTTACAGTCTCATCTGTCACTGTAAATGTCATCACTTTATTCCTCTATTGGATGCGGTGACAGGCACACTCTTACCCCAGGCTTTATCTCCTTTTCCATCCTTTATGGTCATACAAAGATCCTTTTTTCATAGCTTACAGCTGTATCTGCTTTCTACACGTGGCAAATGATTGCCTCGGTAAAGGTATTTTCTGTTTCAATCTTACATTTTCCCAAGAGAGAACAAAAGGGACAAGCTTTCTGGAGTTGGTTTCACTGAGAAAATTGTTTAGAATTGCCTCATTCCTCAGCAGATTAACGAATGCATACAATCCCAGGCTAAGTGCTATTGTACAGCACAATTTGACCATTATACTTCGTCTTTTTCCATTTAGAAAACCCCTTACCAATTAAAGTAATACAACCTTCCAATACCTGCTCCCAATTAAATCTGAGTTGTATTACCTGCCTTGATGCAGCTGGTCACAGATTCCTACCACTTCCTAGCATTCATTAGGCCTATTCATCATCAAGGGGGCTGATGGCAGGAATTCAAGCTTCTGGCTTTCTTTAAGGACCCACCAAAATTATTAGCTTTCAGCCTCCCAACAAGGAGAGGATTAGGAGTAAGGAGTGTCAACTCATACAGTGGAAAGTAACATTATTTATAACTTCCAAAGCCAGCCACTGTTTCTAGAACAGGTTCCAGCTTTTAACTGTTTTGTCTCATTTTAATCCTACATGTGCCTGACACTGTTTTAATTGTTTACCAAGAATAGACAAGTGTAAAATGTGTAACTTGATTGATAAAGCTCTGGCGGGACAGATTGTGAGACATGCCAGTAAATTCATTACAGCCTAGTGCGTTTATGGTGTGTTAATGAATTATGGATTTGGCCCTAGTTCCTAAATGCATGGATGATACTAATGTGTAATCAAATATAATCTGTATGTTTACCAAACCAATCATATTGTATTTTATTTTTTAGATTTAGTACTGCATGAGTGATAACAGCTGTGTGAGGTAATCGATCATTTCAGCAAATGTTGGTTTATTTGCCAAAAATATATATAATTTAATAAAAATGTATGCATTATTATCTGTAATATATAGAGCAGTGGTTGTCAAACCTTTTTGTTCGCGGACCACCAGAATAATTTTTTTTTTATGTCGGCGGACCACACAATAAACAGTATAGCTGACTGAAAAATAAGTACATAATATTAAGACTAACCGTAAACTTACCTTTCTTTGTTTTGCGGTGGGTGGGCCTGTTTCTGTGAGCAAAGTTATTTTAAGATTGTAGTTTTAAAGAATGTTTCAAGTTTACTTTTCATTAACACAAATTTACAGAGAGGAAAAAATGGATTGTTTTATTTTTAAATTGATAATTACAGAAATTGATTTATGTGAATTAATAATTTGTGAAGTTACATCCATGAGGTACCAACACAGTCGGAGCTACGAACCTCCAGCTATAATCTTTATTTATAAAACCAAATCTTTGGATGCTTGGCTGATGAGAATTTTTACCGTGCAGTTAAATAGTACAACTTAATGAAATCGAAGAAAACAAAAATCCTTGGGCAACTGGTGTTTTTATTGTTTAGATGAAAAAGAATCGAGTTAAAAACAGTTTGTCTTGAAAATGTAAATGGTCTGTTACGCGCTGAAGCATAGAATTCTCGTAATTCGGCTGGTCAAGATTACTCATTTTTTATTTTACAGGATTCTTCCCAGGAATTCTGTATAGCTGGGTGGCAGAGCATTATAGCCGGGAGCACTTTTAACACTAGAATCGCCGTGGTTATACTCATACCTAAAACTGCCGCCGGTTACATTTTAAACAACATCAGTATTAAAATGAAAGACAACATATCGGACACAACTCAAAATTTTTATTCAAGCACATCATATCAAACATCTGCACACCCTAAACGACGTATTTAAATGAACAATTAAACATAAAAGGGTTTATTTTCTAACTTACCACCTATAAAGCACTTCTTCAAAAAATGAAAAACTATAATAAAATAAATATTTAAAAATAAACTAGTGTGTAAACAGGTGTATATGTACATACAAAACTGTAAAAATGAAATAATTTTTTTTATTTTCAATGAAAGTAACATATGTTTTCTCTTGAGTGTGTCACTCGGTGCAGCACTGAATCCAGGTTGAGCAGCTGCAGCCTGCTGCTTTGCAGTTTTCTGATCAAAATGTTTCTGCTGAAGCGCTGTGGCTAGCTTCAAGATGAAATCTCTCCTACTGATATTTTCCCCAGTGCATTCCTTGTATAAAACAAAGGAATTGAATGTTGCCAGGTCCAGTAGAAATAACAACAGGCTTGTATATAAAAAAATAGAATATTGAGGTTATATTCAAAATAAAAACATGTATTGTAAAAGGCAGTCAAAATGACACTTCCCCATAGATGGGTTGACTCGATGGTGGGCATTTATTTTTTTAATACTTGTTTACATCGTTTCAGTTGTACAGTTGTGTATGTACATGATATACCTGTATATACACACACATTTATTTTCAAATATTTGTTTATTTAATTTTTTACCATTTTTTGAGGTTGCGCTTTATGTAATATGCCTGTATATAAACACATTTCTGTTCAAATGTCCATTTACTTACAATGTTTCAATTGTGCACATGCTTTATATGACATTCCTGAATAAAACTACGACTTGTATTCAATTGTTTGTCCTTTCATTTTAATATTTGCTGTTTTTAATACGCTGGTCAAATGCAGTCGTTCTAGTGTTATCATATGGCTTTGCTTCGTGCCTTCAACTATAGCCGTATGCTAATGAAACACAATGCATGCCCTGTTGTGTGTTATTATTTACTTTACAAGATGCTGTGTTCAGTGCACGTGAGTGCAATACACAAAAATGTTCTCCATGTAAGCATTTTCTTCCTGCTTGTAACTGAGTTTTTTACGGTCTCAAATTTTGGGTTTGCAGTGGGATCTATAAACTATGCTACCGCTTCCTTTCCAGTTACCACCTGACGGGAGCCGGCAGACCACCAGTGGCCTGCAGACTACAGATTGAGAACTGCTGATATAGAAGATCCATTACTTATACACATCATTGGAGCTATCATACAGGTACGCAGATAATTACCTTTAAGGTGTTTTAAGTTGTTAGGTATTAATTGCCCTTGTTTACACAAATATTGATTACCAGTCAATAACAATCTGACAGTGTAATTTAATATACAGTAGATCAAGCTAACTAAAACCACTCATATTTTATCTGCAATTATGTGTCTTAGCTTTCTTTTATCCTTTAGATATATAATCCTTTTAATTTCACGTTACTTTTTTTCTTAAAAATGTGTCATCTCTGCAGTGAATTCTGGGATTGTAGTCCTGAGCAAGATTAACCTTCTGATTAAACTTAACCAGCTTTTAAGGTAGGTCTGGAAAAGTCACATGTATGTGATGAATCAGTTGTATTTGTTAGTTTTGTGACATATTTTCATAGTCAATGTACGGCCTCTGTATGTTAGTATGTCAGTAGAAATGTGCCCTGGGTGAAAGGAGAATTTGCTTCCATGCAGCTTTTAATCACTCTGTGTGAAAGTTTTAGCATTGATGATTGGTACTCAACTGTAAAGGCGAGGGAAAGGCAGCTTTTAGTGATGTGAAATTAACACATTTATTAATAGGCTTGTTTGGTTTAATTTAATGCCTGCTAAAATTGCTTAAAAACTAACAGAAGTAATAAGCCTGTTCTCAGAAAATTCCTGTACTCAGTATGGATAATAGTTTATACCAGTTACTCGGCACACTAATCATATATAAACATATGGTACAGTATATTTGGCATGGTCATATATTAAAAAAAAACAAACAAACAGACAATTTGCAATTTTTGCAGTTATTTAAAAAAAATGACAGTGCTACAAAAGCAAGCTACATGACATCCCATAACCTGAGACATTACTGGTATACTTTCCACAATGTCCTAGCAACCACAGCATATACTTTCCACACTGTAACTAGCAACCACAGAAGGAAAAAAATGTAACTTGATATTATCTGTTTATTGTCATTTTCAATCATATGCCCAATCTTATCACATCCCTTATGTAATGCTGTTGTTCAACCCTGCATATGTCTTGCAAACACAGATGCAAAACAAATTCAATTATACAAACACATTAGCATTGGAGCAGTTTATTGGAAGTGTGGTACTTTTGAAATAAATAAACAGTGTTTACTTGATGTTATTGGTGGTACCATTTTTCAGCACATTGTAATGTGTTTGTTTTTGTGCGGTATAGGAAAAATATAACAAACCCATCCTTCAAAAAAAATACCGTAGTAGCTTTAAAAAAATCAAAAAAGGAATAAGGAATGACATGGGCTAGTCTACTGTTTGTCGCTTCCTACTACTCCTGTAGCTCAATATTTAATCGTTGTTCTATGTGGTTATTATTATATTGATCTCAATGGTTCTCATATGTGAGCTGTATAATTATTTTGATTTTACCATGGACTATTATATAAGGTAAAAAGCACAGTAAAATACAAGGCACTGTTCATAAATTGCCATGCTACTTTTTATAATGGTAACGTTTTTTTTTCTCAGTATAAAGTTAGAACAATATAATTCTAAAAGGGGAAACACATACAGTTAGTAATACTGCATATAGACCTCCACATGTTAATTGAAGGATCCTGTTAAAATGAAGCCCCTGACATTACTACAGCTTTGTAAATACTGTGTTGATACATTAATGCACCTTATTTAAATGTGTTCTCTCTTCTTTAACAGCTCACACTCCTACAGCTGTATTGTATGATTCTCCAGGAACTGCCACATTGTGTTGAGTCATTTCTTTTTGGTTTGGTAACTTTGTAGATGGTGGTTTTGTCTTCCCCCCAAAAATGCGTTAATCACGATTTTGAATGAATAGTTTTGAGAATCCAGCCCACTTACCTCCTACCATATTTCTAAATACCTTCACGCTTCAACCACTACTCATTTCTTTACAGATGCTTATTTACATGCCATTCTGTCAGATATGTAATTCCCTTTATATCATGTCGCTTTCAAGGGACATTCCAGGTATTATTGCTCTAATAAAATAAACAAGCTTTTTGCTGCTAATGATTTGGAGAATATTAGCAGAAGGCCAGTAGCAGACTCTAGAAAGCACAGGAACCTATATCTTTGGAAGGTACATATTCAGATCTGCAATAATTGCAATACAAATTGCATTTCTTTTTTCTTAAGAAGGTCAAATAGGTCAAAGCAGGTCAGGACAATAGGTTAAACCAGCTTATTTTATAAAGAGAAAGCATTTTATTATGTGGTCCGTCCTTATCATGCATTTTTGCATGTGGACAGTACATAAATAGATGAGGTGTACCTGTGGAGAACACATATATTGTTTTCAGGGGGTGCATGACAATTCGTCCCAGACAATTTGTCCCCGACAAAGCATCCCTCCAACAATTCGTCCCCACGACAATTCATCCTCACTATTACTAGATGTACATAATATAAGAAAAATGTGTGTGTACTTTTAAGATGTTGACTTTGTAACCACATAGAAATGTATGATCGTATAATTTGTTTTGTGAAGTTAACCAGAGTGGCTTGAATTATTAGATAATCAAAATAAGAAATTACAAACAGCTATCAGCATTTGTAAAAAGTATCGATTGGAAATTATATAACTTATACTTTAGTAAATACTACATTTTTGGGAAAGATACGTTGTTCTGTCATTGTATCTTTTTATTTAATGTAATTAAAATGACAATGATCTCTGTTTTTTGCCGTATTTTGTAGTTTCCAATAATTACACTGTAGCTATAAGATTTTGTGCACAGAGAGAGAACATTTTCTAGTAATAGGGGTGAACTGTCGGGGGGGGCGAATTGTCGGGGACTGTGACAGACAGTGAATGAATCAGAGTCAACAATCTCTCTCCTGACCTGTGAGGGCGCTTTGTAACAGGAACAGTGTGCCCTGGACTGGATGGTTTGACAATTCATTCCAGGGTCAGTTGGAAGTCAGCCATCCATGAAATGGGCGGAGCCACAATACCAGAAGCCATCGCCCTAATACGGTAGGCGATGTGTCAGTCATGGATTGGAGGAGACGTGATTGCACTCGCTACCGAAGGGGGCAGGACTGAAGGTATATCAGGGGATGTGGCCAAGAGAAACCGTGAGTGTTTAGTGTTGTCTGTTTGATTAACTGTTGTTATTTGTCATTGTAGATGGCTAAAATCCGGGAGCTGTCGCTGTTAAGCCAGCATCAGACCTGGACTTCACTGCACCATTGTATTCACTGTTTACATATTTACAACACCACTTGCACCCGGAGCACTCACTGTTGGACTGGTGAATGTGTAGGTATTTGAAAGTGTGGTCTTATTATTTTGGGACTGAACCCCGTGGATTTACTGATTTTACACATTGTTGTATACAGTCAGTATTATTATTTAAAGCAATTAATAAAGCTTCGTTTTCACCATTGAACTGTTGCTGGACTGTTGTTTCTAATCACAGCATCACCTCTACACCTGTGCACTACAAACCACTTTGCCACAGGGAAGAATTGTCATGGACCTGTTTTCAGACACTTGATTAAGTGAGCTCGCACACATACTTGGTTTATTCCAAATGCTTTAAACACACCAGAGGGAATATAAAACTGACATAATTCATTACAGCTGAAAGGAATGTACCCCCTTTCCTGGATCTACTCTAGGTTCCTATTTAATGTTTGTGAAATTGCACCCTATCTAATACGGATTGGTTTGGCATTCAAATTGCTAAAATACATGATTGCATTTGATTAAGCATACTGTATTCTGAGCTGAACTTGAAAACAAACAAATGTTACTTAAAATAACAAATATCTTCCCTTTTCTTCTTTTGTTTTTCATCTTTTCCTGCTCTCTGACTATATTGTAATTTGGGTATCAGAATGTGTTCCTGTGTTTTTGAGGTTGAAATCTCATTCTTAAGGCTTCTTGAGAGGTGGTGGCCTGATGAGTAAAGAAATTAAATATTTGTGGTAAGACATTATTACTGTATGTTAGATTTATACAGTACACTGCTACAATTAATTAATTGTGAGGGAGAAAAGACAAATCACTTACATTTAGTAGTAAAGGCACAACCAAACAAACAGTACTACCCGTTTTTATTTATTATCATTATTAGAGATAATGCCTTCATCAGCGTTATGATAACTGTACCGTATGCTGTCATAAATGTTCTTGTTTCCTTTATAACAGAACAATTAAGAGCAGTGGGTCAAAACACCTGAACTTATGTCTTCCACCTTTCATTCCAGGTTTTCTATTATTCATAAATGTATCCACTGAATATATAGTATTTACTTACACCATTATTGGGTATGCTGTGTCTTTCCTTCATATCTCAGTTTTTTTGTGTTTAGTAGAAAATACAAGCCTCGTAGAACTGTTGCAAATTGTACAATGATTGAGAATATAAATGCATTGCGAGATGCTTCAGGTCTCTATTAAGACAGCAAGGCGCTGACAAGAGTGTAGCAACAGAAAGGCGTTACTACAGTACAGTCTCCTCCTTGCTGCTGATGCGTTTATAATACTGACATCAGCAAAGGACACGTACTGACCTCTCAACAACGGAGCTTGCTCTTTAGTTGAATGGTAAGACGTTCGTCTGAACAGTATGGTTTGCGGTTCACGTCCAGCCCTTGCTTTCCATTCAGTTCAATGACTGTACGATGATCCATTGTATAAACACTCAGGCTTCACACACAGGATTGGGGGTAATCACCATTTATGTAACATTTATTTCACTGTTTACAAACAATACAGTCACTCATACAGTAAGTCTGTTTAAAAACTTCAATAAAGTTAAAGGCAACTAACAATAATTCTATAAAGCTTACCTATCATGCAATGCTATTCAATAGATTGCTCTCAAATGTTTAGTTTTGAAAGAGATGAGTTAGTACAGGTATTATTTTTTTAAAACACGATATCCAGTACTTGTATAATTATTGTTTGTAATCCTTGCTTTCAAGTACTCTTGCACTCCCTTTTACCTGGAGTTAAATTTTCCCATGCCTAATCTCCTTTCCCTGATGATTGACATGCTTCACAGCCTGTAACACGCTTAGACGCCAAAGATACTGCTGAGGTAAAATGCTGCAGTGTCCAGGTAAAGATGTATTTAAGTTTCAATTATCTTCCATTTTTTTAATGCAAGACATTCTATTTGAATGTTCAGCTGTCATCTGACACATGGTAGTGCCCTCTACTGGAGCTTCCTGATTCGTCGATTTAAGATGAGCTGATGATCTCATGGCAAACATAAAACAAGTTCATTATTTCAATTATCAGATAGCAAATATAATTTGTAACAGTTCTGAAAAACTGAGATGTAGGCCAAATGTATGTGAAAGTGAAAAGTACCAATATGGCAAATTGAATGTGATTAAATTAATTTTGATCAATATACAATATAAACACAATTTTATTTTAAACCTTAGTGCTTCATTGAGTACGGTGACATTGGCTTTCGTGTACAACAGACACTGTAAATACAGGCCCCTCTCTTTACACTGGTCTCAGTTTGCTCACTCAAGTTTATACAGAAACTAAACTCTCTACACCATCGCTTTTGGCAAACTGGTAGTCTCTTTAAACAGAAATTACAGAACTGGGTGCCAATTACTGTAAGCTGATGAGAAGGAAAACTCCAGCTCACAAACAGCTTGAAATAACTACTGTACTGTCCATCCACATTCCAGTCCAACCTATAACATTTTACTGACTCATAAATTACTTATTTTTAATATGTGTTGCGCTTCTTACAGATTTATCAAATCTGATATTTTCCTGGCTTACACTCCGTCTTAAAAATATTTTTTTGGTTAACTTTACATAGCAAGGGATTATTTGTTTATTTGTTGTTTTAGCCCAAGAAAGACTTGAGATGGAACATCTCATTTGTGAGGGACTACAGGCAGATTAAATTTACATTCAATGAAAATACTGTAAACTTGTAGTGTAGTGGGTCAGGGTTGAGGGTTAAGTGTTACTAAATATTTGAATTAAATACCTAAACGGTGTTTCAGCTGCAGAATCATAAAAATGAATAAGTTATAAGCACTTTCTTCTTCAACAGCCAGCCCTGCAGTTTATGCGGCATATTGAAATCAATACAATATAGTCGACAATTTAGTCTGGGCTTTGCAATAAAATCAACGTAATTGTGAAATAACGTATTATAATCCTGCTGAGTGCTTGAAACACTGATGAAAGTTATTCTACACATCATATATTATTATTATTTACACTACATTTTTCAGGCAGAACAACTGTGCCACCCTGAGTGTGACGGTGCAATTTTTTTTTTAAAATGCGCATATTCTAAGCTCTCTGCACAGATCAGTGACCATCGGGACTGATGCTAAACGAAAGCCAGAGACTGTTGCTTTTTACAATGCAACAAAGTACGGTGTGGATATACTGGATCAAATGGCACGGCTGTATTCTGTCAAAGGTGGTACTTGCAGGTGGCCTGTGTCCGTTTTTTATAATGTTTTGGACCTGCCAGCCATCAGCTCTTTGGTTTTGTATAAGGAGTGCACCGGCAACACAATCACTCAGAGGGACTTCATTTTGCAGCTAGCCCTGGAGTTACGGCAGAAACATTTTGATAAGAGACACGAAAGCCGGCTGGCAAATGCCCCTCAAACTTCAGCCAGCACTGTGCCCACTGGCACACGGAATAAAAGACAATGCCAGGTTGCTAAATGCAATAAAAACAGAATTGTGATGTCTGCACCTGTTGTGAAAAGGCAAGTCTGTGGCAAATGCACTGGTAAGAGTGTTGGTAATTTCATTCTTATCCCTTATTTCTGGGGACACTTTTTGCTGTGACTTCTGCAGCCCACCCAGTAGGGCACCAAGCAGTTTGAAGCTTTAACGTTTTAGACTGGTGAAAGTTGGTACTACCTCCGCAACATTTCAGTTATGAAACTGCATTGATAACATTTTACATTGACAACTGGACAGAATAATAAGAAGTATGGGGATGGACTTAAAACATTAGCAACAGCACCATTTAGAGCCAAGAGAAAAGTGTGGTGTTGATTCTGAAATGCAGTTTCCTATCAACTGCTTACATGCAGTCCTCAAATAGCTATTAGTTAGTGAAGCCATTCAGTCCTTCTGGTCTGAGATATATTTAAATTCACAGGGACAGCAGACAAGTGAACCTGTAACAAAGACTGGACAATCCCATTTCATCACTCCAGCACCCTTACTGACACCACACATATTAGTGATCCTGTGTCAGACAGGGGCACTTCAAGCCATTTACCAAGGTGTGCCCTGGATGCACCGTATCATTTAGACACTGTAAACATATATTAACCCCCCCAGGCAGTGTCCCAGGCAATTGGCCCATTCCCTGCCTTTGACGTGTCTGGGCCAATTAAATTGGCAAATTGTCATAGAGGCCTTCAAATGGAACCCATTGGTAAAACAACCGCTGTGATTGGCTACTGAACTGTGGTAGCCTTTGAAACCTTATATTTGAACCAGGAGGTATTGGACACTACCGGGTATAAATAATGTACAGTAAGTCCAAGTTTTAAAGAAAGTGATTAGATTTACATTATTCTAATGCAATTATCAACACCATTTGTCTTAGTTTTTTTGAGGGAGACTGCACATCTGCAAATATTATTTATATATATATATATATATATATATATATATATATATATATATATATATATATATATATATATTTTTTTGTAGTATTATGTTATTATAGTTATATTCAGTCATTATAGCATAATATGACCATTACATTACTTAGTAGTTACAAACAAGTTAAACACAGATATTTTTAATTGAATTTCTCCATAGCCATGGGTCCCCTAACATCTTTTTTTACATGCTGCAATCTGTATTAAAAGCAGATTTGCACAAAACTATATCATGAATATGTTCTACACATGAGAACACAGAAACGGTTTCATGTGTAGCTCTTTGATGAGAAAATAATGTTTAACTCTATACATAATGGCACAGTCTAGTGTGACTAAGAAAGTGTAAGTACTTTGTAAGAGCAACTTTCTAGTACATTAGGTCTTGAGATTTGGGTCCCTCTGGAACAAGGTTTATCTCAGAACCCTATTAAAGGGGCTACTATCAGGGTGCCCATCTGCAGTATTACATTTCACTGTATCCTGTGCAACAAAATAATTAAACCAAGTAACAGGCAAGGGATATGGATTCCTCCTCCAAGAGCCCCTTTCACTGTGTATCCTGGTCTTTATTAAAGTTTTCAACAGTGAAATCTATATTCTTACTCACTGCAGAGGCACACACACACACACACACACACACACACACACACACACACACACACACACACACACAAGCTGGGAGCTCCAATCCCCTGTGCTGGCTTAGAATATAAATGAAAACCAACTAGCTGCTTTTTGCACACATTACATTTTGTTGTCTTCTAATCCCTCGAAGAAACTGGAACAACATCATCCTAAAATTAAATAGATATTTAAATAACTTCAGTAACTCATTACACCATATTACAGAGCGACGGCTTCCTCACCACTAAACAAAAGGATCAGATCAGTCTGAATGAGTATTTGGAGAGCATATATCTTATTACTGTACTTCATCTCACCAGCAGGGTGCTGTTACATAAACACAATTGTCTCTCCAGTCAATATTTATTTATTTTTAAGTTAAACTTGGATAATTACTTGCAGAAGCTAAAAGTCATATTTTCAGTTAGGTCCATGGGCAAGTGACAGCAACTTTACAACACAGAACAAAACCAAATGCAGATGCTCAGAGAAATTTTAAAGTAACATAACAAAACAGACTAATACACATGTTACACATGATGAGCTAACAATTAAACAACAATATTATACCAACTGTGACAGCTACATGCTTTTTCAGACAAACTTACAAACCTACTTTCCATACAGCCTGCACCAATCAAGACAAGCAGAAGAAAACAATGACAGGGATATTTAGATATACTGTAAGGTATGTTGAACCTTCGGCACAATGAAAATGTATGGAAATGTCATTTGAAAATTTTTAAACTGGCAAATCTGTGTTGATGAAACCTTGTATGAACCCATTCATCCCAGAAATGCAGTGCTTTCTGTATGTTAGGTCCTGGTAGCTGTAAAAAGTTAACAGCTATGTTTAGGTGTTTGTGAATATAGTGCTCTAGAAAGGCGGGTGACATAGTGCCAGCAGATTACCCAGATACCTTCCCATTATAACTCTGCACCTCCATCATGACTGTGCAGATGTAAATTAATGCTCACTGGGGGCTGAGACCACCCACCTCATTTCATACAATTCACCTGTGCTCAATTAGAAATTATGTAGCCATGAAAATCTCGTGAAATTGACTGCTGCACCACCTTGACCCCCATTTTAGTTTTTACATACGTTTCAATAAATAATAATATGAAAGTTTTCGTTTTTCTTAATATTCCTGTTTGTAGTCATACAACAGAATGGAAGTAAAACAGAATTCCGTTCTGCTCTCTTACTAAAACCTATGGATGATGTTAAAATGGCTTTTTGTTAGGTCAGTCATAGATATAATAAATACATTTACGACAGGTTATTGTTAATTTTGCATGACAATATTATGGACTGCCATTTTGTTTTGTAAGTAAGGTAAATGGCATGCTGTGTAGGACAGAATGATCTTTAATATTGTCTCCTGCTTTGAAACACCTAAAGCTACATCATATGCAAGTATTTCCTTTAAGCTTACCTCCCCCTGCTGGCTGCTAATTACTTATTCTAAAACTAGTGCCAGTTAGCCCACCTCAGCTCCTAACTACAGATTGCTGTAGCTTTAGCATTACTTCCTCTTTATTACTTCTGACTTTTTGATCTATACACTGCATGGTTGCTGTATTTCACGTTAAAGGATCTTGAAGAGAAAGGTAACACATTTCAAATCAGATTGTTATGTCTCTTGTATTGAATATTCACAATCTTCTTTTTAAACTGCATTTAGTGACTATTAGAGTCTTTAAAAATAGGTTTTAAATGTGGTTTGCTGTTTTAGCAATTGAAAACAACATTTTGAAAGGTACAGTGGAATGTAATAGATCAGAAGTTATGTCAAACTGAATATAGATACTGGCAATAAATACATCAAACAAAACATTATATCAACCGAATTACAGAAAAAGGTTAAGTGCTATAACTAAAATTAATGGACATCTTATATGAACAATCTTTAAAACAACCAACTTATGAATTACAACTGGCCTATGTTTTAGGTAAAGAAAGAAGTATCTTCAAAACCAATACAGTATGTGACTAATTCGGTGTACATTTTTTGGTTATTTAATGTTTAAACTGCCTTAATACTTTCTAGATGTGCGCACAAATGTATGCTGCTTTGAATTTATACCAAACAGGAGATATGTCATTTCCATTGCTGTTCGTGCATGGTATGCAATTTAAATAAATTACTCTGTACTGGATAAAATGCACCTTAGCTTCCCCACAAATCTTGTCGTAGTTGTTTCTTTAATTATTATTTAATTTAGCTGTTATGACTGGTTTTCAGTTAAAGAGGGTACTACTGACAAATTCAATTAAATGGAAATAGAGAACTTAATGGTCCATAGTAATGATTCATTTCATACATAATATGTTATCATTTTCTATGCAAATCTGTAATGCGGGCTTAGTTTAGACTAGTGGTTAGATTTAGACCACACACAATACAGTAATTAAAATCCACAGGCACTATTTGTTTTAAATGTATACAAAAAAATGTTAACCCTTTATTCTTATGTTGTACATCTTTACTACCATAGGAGTCTGGCGTAACTTGTGTTTAATATTTTCACACCATTTCATTCTATGACCCCTAAACAGGTTCATTTTCAAAGTGTATTATACAGTCGTACTTGTGTTTTGACGGCTGCTGTGGGACAAAGCCTTTGGTTGTGATTCTGGAGAAGTGAGTATGTACAGTATAGTACGACCAATTTTAGGTTCATCAAAAAATAATACCAAATGGTATTTAGAATTTCAATTCTTCTTATTCCTCATAATAACAGGTCTTCAAATAAGCTGGTTTTTTTTCGAGGCTTAATTTATGCAATGTTTTATTTCTGACAAACTGATAGTGAAGTAGTTAAACATTTGGCAATAATATAAAATGTATTTTTTTATTTATTTAAAATTTCATAAAAGGAAACATGAAACCCATAATGTATGCATACATATGATTTATTTATTGCTTTATTACTTTTTTTAAATACAGTATAATTTTTGCTAAAAAAAAAAAAAAAAGTTAAATGTATTATCCCAAATCCTAATTCCACTTTTCTTAAAAAAAAAAAAAAAAAAAAAGTTGACCTCAGCTTTTTTTTGTTACCCCTTCAGCTACCTCGCTTTTCTACTTCAATGATTCTTCAGCCTGTTATATACACAATACAGTTTCTCAAAGACACTGCCCCCATTCCGGCCATCTCTAAAGGCATTTTTTTTATTTCTTCACTATGCACCAGCTATGCAAGCAGACAGTCAAGTTTCTGCATGGTTTGTGCTGGACAATATTGTACAATCAGTTTGAGAGCATGGTGTCGCTCAGCGCTGTCACACATGTGCAACCTCAAAGGGTGAAAGAAAATGGGACAAGGCAGGGGTCAGTGACAAGTGGCCATGCTCGGCTGGTGTATGGGAGAAGTGGGGTGGAACAAGAGCAATAGAAACTGAGGGATTTTGTTTTCCCATGCTCTGATACCCTCACCAGGAAAAGGTTTTCTCAATGCCATGTGCACAGCCTGTCAGCAAAGAGCAAGGCTAAAGGAAGAGGGAGCGGAGAACAGCTCAGTTACAGACCCGAGGGCAACATGTGTTCAATGAATTAATACAGACCAAGAAATAGACCACAATGGGGGGATTAGTATTGCCAAAAAAAGTTTTTTTCCTCCTCAACCTGTTTTAAAAAATGTTATCAAATATACTTTAATGGTACATTTAATGGTATTTGAAGGTAATATTTTGCTAAATAAATAAATACATAAATAAAGTGTTTATTTGCATAGATACTTATTTCATGGTTATTGAAGATAAAAAAAAAGTATTACTTAGTAGTTAAACGTTCTAGGTGGAAAATTGTTACCGCATACACACTATACAGTAATGTAACATTTATGGTCCATAAAATATGTAAAAGGATACAGAATGCTATATGTGTGTGTCTTACATATAAAAAGTCGCTTTATGCATATTTTTTCTGCAATTATTTAAAGTTTATTATTCAGTGGCACCAGTATCCAAATTCCACTGTACAGAAAATCAGACTTACTTTATTACCTACTTTATTCCTAAAATAAACATATTATCAGTATGAAGGAGATAATTAATTAAATACAATCTACACATGGTTTGGAGAAACTAAAAATAACATTAACTTTCTGACCATTTAGATGACATACCTAAACTGGTTTTAATGGACACCTTATTCTAATTCAATTAATTTGAGTCAACTTATTAATGAGCAAGTTTCAGTGGTTTACTTATAATTACTTACTTATTTATAATATTGAATACTACGACAGGAAGACAAGTATTACAACTGAAAACATTAACTATGATATGCTGTATAACACTATATATATATACTGACTCATATGCATAAAAGATGGAGTTAATTTTCGGCAATTAAAAAAAAGACTGGGCAGTATTTAACACGTGATTTATAAAACAACTGCTTGGTTATTTTCTGGGCCAGTAATGTTGTTATCGAGAGATTGTATCTAACCAATTGTCAGAGGTATGCAAAATGACCTGTGTCACCTACTTAAGATGTAAATGGCATACATCATCAAGTTATGGCTACAGAACATGTCTGGAGACAGGTAGGCCGAAACATTATGTAAAAATATAAATCTGCACAGTAGGCGTAGAGCTATGGCCAAAAGTTTTGCATTACCCTATAGAATTGACATATTTTACTTCGTAAAGTCGAATGAAACCTGCTGAACAATGTTACGTTAACATATTGAACTGCATACCGCTTTGTCGTTTTCCATATAATAATGAAAACCTGACAAAAATTTAAAAAAATTGACATTTCAAAATCTAACATGAAATTCTGTACTACTATTGCAGTCCAGATCTTGAATTTCAAACTGCTGGAGCATCAGTATTTCTGAAAGCTTCTTGCCCTTTTCCAACCGATCCATCTCTGTTTGTTTAAACTCTGTAGAAACTGTAAGATAACTGTCACTAAGAAGGGACAATGGACATTCCCTCCCACCCACCCAAACTTTGGGTATTTACGGGGGAGGTGGTCATTTAAGGCCACTTTGTGCGTTGCACAAGGGAGGAGGTGTGTGATGGTGTGCAGGTGATGTGTGTGAGTTTGTTAATTGTTCACATGTGGAATGTGGGGGGTTTTATTGATTAATTGTCAATATATAAGGGAGAAAGGTGCACTGTTTGGAGAGAGTGTGTTGGAGAGTGTTGTGAGCCGTGTTGTTGTTTGTTTTGTTGTAAATAAATAAAATACAGCTAAAAACTTACCATTTTGCCTCCGGGTCTGTCACACTTCATTAGGCACGAGGGTCCTTGAGGTTGCACGCTCACACTGCTAACCTTGGGTTAGGCGGTTCTGACGTGTCCCTCGTATGCTGCTGTTCCTTCTCCCTCGTGACACCTCTGGTATACACTTCCCATACGTAATGTTTTTGGTGGTTGTCTTGAATTCAAAGGAACGTTAGGTTACCACCGTAACCCTGGTTCCCTGAAAGAAAGACGACCATAACCCTGAAATTGCATCGGTCGCCCTCGCGGTTTCGATACAAAAGGAGAAATGGCTTCTGTGGAATGACGGTTTTAACCCCTCAGTAGGCGGGACCGTGGATGTCATCCAGGAAGGGGCCTATCGGCAGCTCTTGTGTAGAGACCTCAGTGAGTACCTACCAATAGGCAGGCATATCCAATACGTAATGTTTTGGTGGTCATCTTCTCTTTCAGGGAAAAAAATATGGCAGGAGATAGCTGATCGGGTTATTGCGGTGATACTGTAAACAGGGAGATCATATAGTGCCAGAAGTGCTGGGAGGATGAACGTCACATTGTAAACATGTTAAAAGTGATCACCCTCCTCTTGATGTACATTCCACACAAGCACACCGAAGCCTGGCATTTTCTTAGAGCAAAGAATAGCCTACAAACGTTTTCCAACCAGTAAGTAGTCTATCCTGTTCAGATGAGTTAACAATGCAAGTTAATGTATGCGTTACAAATAACAAAATATGCAAAAAATTATACAAGATAAATAAAAACTTTTTTTAGTACTATTGGCTTAAATATATGCTTCTAAAAACAGAAATGATGCTAGGAAATGATACAAGTAATACGCATCTCATTCTCCGACTGGTCTGAGCCACATATTAATTATGATGCCGGTAAGAGTCAATTAATGGCACAATACAGATTTATGAATCAGACGAATAATATGCTAATAAGAAAATTGGTCTCTAAGGGCACATTATTCTAAAGTTGCGATGAGTGATGTTTTTTGACTGTAAATGGCGTTTATCCATCACCCGATGAAATACTGTCATGTTAAACACTATTACCGGCACGATAAAGGAGTGTGAACGTGTGGGTTGCAGTGCGTAGGTGAAAGTGTGATGCAGGTGTTCCAGACAACGACAGACACAAAGTTACGGTTCAAACAGTTCTTTAATTCTGTCTCCTCCTTAGTTTGAGACCGTCAAACAATAAGGCTGGCTCTACCCAACAATAGGTATTTGCAGTAAAAGGGTTTGCAGTATCGAAATAATAAGACAAAACACAAACACGCAACACAGACACAAAAACACGTCTCCAGATGGTGTGTGCTCCTTGGGCAGGTGCGGTGCTTTCAGTGGTGGTGGTGTATATACAAGTGCGGTCCAGGCTTATCGCTGGCTTTGTGCTGCAGCTCCCGGTTTCGTTTTAGCCGCCTGACAAAACAAATACCAACAGGTTACAAATTAACAAAACACTCCACTCACGTTCACAGTCTTTGTTTCCTCCCATTAACCATAACAAAGGAACTGTTTACGGCGTCACGCCCCCCTAAAGTACCCTAAACCCCGCCCCCTCCGATAGCTAGTTCAATCACGTCTCCTCCAATTCATGACTGAAACTTCACTCACCGTACTAGAGCGATGACTCCTCGTACCGTGATGCTGCCCCCTTCCTGAATGGCCGGCTTCCGACTGCCCCTGGAATGAACTGCCCAACCATTCAGTACGAGGCACACAGTTCCTGTTGTACAGTGCTCTCACAGTTCGAGAGGGAGATTGTTGATTCAGATTCATTCACTCTCTGTCACAAGGATACACTAAGTTTTATGCATATGGGCCACTGTATTTTAAAAAATGTGTCAGTTGGGACTATCAAACTTGTTACTGTTATTACTATGATATTACTACTGTACTGCTCATAAACATAAACTTGTAATATTTATATGTTTCTATGAACTCTCATTCTGTTAAACAGTGTTTTACAACCTACAGTACCTTCTCATCTTTAGATTTCCCCATAGACCAGTAGCAGCAATAAAAACATACATATTTACATTACAAACTATGCATGTACCGGCACTTCAGTCCTACATGTACAAATTAATTTTATAATAAGAAGTGTAAAGCATAATATTAGGTCTGGGAAAAAAATATGCAGTAGTAATGTTTATTCTCAATTGCATCAATTTATATGCTTCAAAACAAATTAAACTGCAGATACCGTGACTCCAGTTACTGTAGTTTAATGCAATTTGAATTATACAATGCAAGAAGCTACTACTATCTATGCTGGATCATTTTGTGAGGGTAAACAAAATATTTTTCAGCCACAATCATAGAGCAGTGATTGAAGCTGTGTACAGGGGGAATTGTTTAACTATTAAACAAGAACCTTATGATTTTTAAAAGCCAAGACTCAGCTTTGATATGATCCTTGTTCAAAGCAGTTATAAAACAGACAAAATACATTTATGGTCTGAAATCCTAATGATTTACTATGTTAGTCTAGGCAATAACACAGCAAATTACTTTAATTTGTGATAGGATCTCAATTAATCATTATGATTTACTGTTGTGGAAATTAACTGGAACTATTAGGAAAACTAACTTTACTTGCCAGCAGCTTAAAGCTATTTCATGTCACAAAACTGAATGCCCAGAATTACTAATTCTAGCAGGAGAAAGATAAAGATCACTGCTGAGGCAGGTTACGAGCTTGGGAAAAGAGGTAGTTACTTAGTGAAAGTGCTTTTGGCAACTATTGACCTTTGAGTTTCCTAACCTAAAGGGTACACAAACACCACAATGTTCTTGGGCAAGTTTTCCTGATAAGCTGCTGGAAGGGGGACAAAATGTCCTGCAGCCATTTTGCATGCACAGTTTAACAATGATGTGGTCAGAAGAGGGATGACTGTGTTAAGCTTCTGGGAATTAAAAGACAAATACCATTTGTTAAGTATTCGCAAAGGAATCTTAAATCCTTATCGCAACCAATATTTTACATGACATTTTATAACTAAAATAATTAAGAATTATGCTGCTTTTCATTAAGATGGAAAGTTTCAACAGCACTGCCAGTATCAGATATAATGGGATTTACGGTGAGGCCTTACAGGCAAACAGGCTGCTTTTAATAAACAGAAAATAAATAAAGAATAACAGTAGCAGGCAATATATAGTATTCAGTCAATGTAATTAGGTTGTAACCAATAGGAAACCATTAGGAAGTCAGCTATTTAAACAATGCATAATTACATATAAATTACTGACACTTATTAGAAAATGTCACCCTTAAAATGTATTAATTAATTGCAGGAAATTCTTCACAGGTGTAAATGAAAATACAAATCCAGGCTAAGCCCAGGGGTGAAATTCTCAACAAAAAAAGTGCAGGTACTCATATACGCAGCTGGTACACAATACATTTATGAATACAAAATATGCCTTAAAAAATAACTGATAAAATATAACCAATTCATCATAAACAAGGAAGCTGAAAATAAGCTTTGTACCCTGCTGCATGTATCACTCGGCCATGTACTGTAATATAACACTCAATTTAAACATTAAATGATAAGTATTAAGAAATATTACACTATGCAGTAACTGCTGTAGAGAGGGAGTTTTGTTTCAAGATATCCTAAAAAAGGGGGGATGTTAAACAAAATGTGTATGAAGAAAACAACTGTGCTATGAACAAATGATACAAAAAAGGTCTAACTAACAATGCGCAATATAGGCTGAAATACCCCACTATTTTTTAATGTACCAGGCACTACTCTTAAAAAAAATGACTTGGCCATTTCAATCTCCATTGTATTCTCTGAAATCCTCCCCGTACTTTCCAGACCCTGGGTACTCACCTACAACAGGACCTAGCCATGCTACAATGATAACCTTGGATTGAACATATATCCCTGTTATTTATTTATTTTTTACTTGTCCTACAATATATTCTGTGTACTTTTCAGGCAGAAACAGTATAAAAGTAGACATGAGGTTATTTATTTATTTTTAATCCCTGGCACTGTGGTTCCTACACAATAACAAAGTGACAAATGACACATTTTCATAAAGGAATATCATTACTGTGGTTTACGTATGCCTTTAGAAGTGCAAAATTTAACTTAAATACACTGTAGAAAAGGGGGCATTGCACATTTACAGTCCTCATAACAGAAAATACTAGGATCGCAACAAAACAAAACTTTGATCACTGTACTTAACATTTACCTTGCAAGTTGGGCCAGTGTTTGCACACCTGCATCTGTATCCTGATTCTGCCTCGCTTGCCAAAGCTGAAGCACCACTTCACTTTGTTGATCCTGTTTTTTCATGTTAATCCCTGTCAGTGCAAGACAAAGCACATTGTGATAATTATTTCTAATATTTATCAACTGTGTAATTCAAATTCATGTGCAGCAATGGTTGTTCGAATATTAAGATCGTTTCTCAGAACTTAAGAAAATAATAATTACTCCATGCCGCTGTTTACACATCTCACTGCTAAAGTCTTCTCTCATTGATCAACCAATGAGCACTGACACAAAGCGAAATGGGCAGAGATTTGTGATGCCTGCCAAAATGAAATCTAATCAGAATGAAAGCTCGGCCAATCAACATGCAGTGATTATACTGACAAAATGCAAGAAGCATGAACTGTGCTGAATGAAAGCACATTTGAGAAACGTTGCCCTCGTGTGAATGAACAGAATAAATGTGCGTTGGATGAAAAGCAGATACAATAAGTCCAAGTACTCAGTACCGGCATTAAATTAAGATCCGGTAGGGAGTACCGATGAGTACCGGCAGAATTTCACCTCTGGATAAGCCAAAACTAGTCTTTGATATATTCCTTATTTTAAGCATTTATAAACCACTTCCCTTGGACAGACAATTAAAATATGTTCATAGCCTCCGTGAAATCCTAATGATGTACTATGTTTTTGTAGGCAATAATATTATTTTAGATGATGCAGTAGTCATTCACGCTCACGACATTTACTAATGGTGGTATTAACCACCGTTTGGACATCAGTAAAGCAGAATGACTGAATGGCAGTGGAGTTCAGGTTAGGCCTGAGGTAGCAAGAGTCAAGCCATTGCCCCTCATTCAGCAAGCACTAAAATTTAGTTTAAATAAAATGTCTAGCCATTATGGGATGTACTGTATAATTGGTGTTGTCTTTCTAGAAAAAAATGTGTACAGCTTTAGTTTAGGCATCCTTTAAAAATAATTAATACATTATGCTGGTCAAAGCCAGTATTGATGCAGACTGCAAGCACAAATACATGCAGGACACATTTAATTGTGCTTCAGGCCATACACAGTCGAGCTCCACAGTTGCCTTCTATAACACAAAAATGTCACACGGCAGGTACTTCTATCATGCAACCCAACATATACACCTACATTTCTCCAGATGTTCCCAATGCACAACTCAGGGTCTTACAGCATACAATATTCACCACACTAACAATTCTACTTAAAAGATAAAATGAGAATTTAGACCATTACAGTGTCTATAGAGGTGTTATGAAGCAAGTTATTTACTTTTATTACTTTTAATACATTTATTAAAGTATACTTAATGGTAAATATTACCTTTATCGTATTGCTTAGGTACTTCTGCACCCCAACGCAGAACAACAATTTGAATAAATAATAAAATAGTAAATATGTAAACATCACTACAGTGGGAGCCATATTCTGCCCCGTGCTGGAGAATGACGCATAAACTGCATCACAACAAACATCGTTGTGGCATTGGTATATTAAGGTTAGTGTGTCGTAGCATTGGTATATCCAAGGAGTCTCCGGATCCAACAGCAATAAATACTTATTGAATAAAAGATACCTACTAAAATTATTAACATAGCTATTAAATTGAAAGTACTCTGTTTATCTTTAATGTATTTACCTTATAACCAACACGGTAGGTATTATATATATAAGGATAACAGGAAATAACTTGAAATACTATATTCAATGCATGCATTCATGTTCTTAGATTTTTCTTGGGCGGAGGAGGGGGTGTGTGGTGAGAGGCTGCCACTCTAATTGGTTGTTTCCATACTCTTCATCCCTTCATCAATCAGAGGTAATTTACAGCATGCCTGCTCCATTCCCCTTCCACCCTAAGTATTCCCTGCTGACTGGCACTGCCTGCCAACTGCTGCAGGAAGTTAGTCTAGCAGCAGCTCCAGAACTCTGGTGGGCCTTTGCCATTTCAGACACGAACATGGAGCAGCTGCTCTCTCAACACCTACTGTGTGGCCAGAGTGCAATTAGCCAACTCAGGAATTCCTCATCCACAAAGGGCCCAATGAAACGAGGAGAACAAATCATTCCACTCTCCGCTGCCTTCACTCACCTACTGTCTCTGTAAACAGCACTTCAGCTGCTGTGGATATTAACTCTGCCCCCTCGCCAGTAAAACAAACAAACAAGCAAACACAAATATACCCATTTGCTAACTTGTAACATTGATGTTACCTAAAGAAATTACAATACTTCAAATATAGCACTGGTGTAAATTCTTTGTGACTGTTGCCCTGAATATTGGTAGTCAGTATACAAAAATACCATGTTATTGTTCTATTGGATTCAATTAAACTTCTAGATGAGGACATTATAAAAAAAGTGAAGTTCAAAAGCGATTTATTGAAAACACATGCTCATGTATAACTCTTACCCTTACTGGGGTCTATTCAATTTAGCATTTAAATAATTCAAATATTAACCTTGTTCATATTTTTGCACTCGAAAAAAAAAAAAACTAACATTCACTTTTTTACAACATCAGGCCTTTTATTAATTAAACCTGGGCTACACTGAGTCCCGTCACCATTTAGATCAATTGAATATACAGTACCCCACTGTCTGATCTGGTTTTGAGTTTTTTGGGAAGGGCTGAAAAACGAGACAGGCAAGTTTTAGAGTAATTGATGTATATATATATATATATATATATATATATATATATATATATATATATATATATATATATATATATATATATATATATATATATATATATATATATATATATATATATATAAGCATAGGATAATATAACTTGATCACCCTTTTGTCAATATAAAAATATATAATGTATGAGCTTTGTTGATGTACTTTCTCCCAGTTTCTGACCCACGTTCAGTACAGTAACAAATGTAGCAAACATTTTATAAACAGTTTCTTTTGGGCTTTATTATTACATACTCAGATTTATTTAATTCATTTTGTATTTTACTAAAATGAGTGCTGACCTTTTCCGAAAACTGAATCCCACAGGAATGTGTTGGCGACTAATACTATTCAGCACTTAAAATCACCTCAGCTCTGCTTTCACTGCTGTATTTTATTATTGATGTTTTAAATTGATATCTGTTCAGAATATGTCTAATCGGATACCCAAGTGTGATTCAAGTGTATTTTTTTTAAAAGTGAAAGCGTAAAAACTGCTAGCACTTGTATAAAATTAAGGTAAGGAAGGTAGCATTCCCATATTTAGTATTAAACATTATTAATATTGTGTTTTTCCCTTTCTAAAAAAAAAATGTTAATGACAGTTTTGAGTAATTAGCTTTACCGTTTTTTAAACTACTGACTCTGTAACATTAAAAGGAATTTTTAACCTCTCAAAAATAGTGAATTGCAGACTGAAGGAAAGTTAGGAACAGATAAACTACAAAAAACTGTGAACTCAATAGCTGCATTATTAATAAATTGTCTGGGGCATTTACCTTTTATAAATATATTTATTTACCATACCAGTACCTTTAAAACAATACAATATTTATTTTTTGTTTATTTTTAGTTTATTAACTGTTAACAACCGCTGTTCATTTTGAGCTAAGGGATGAGCCAGGCTATTCTGCATTGTGGTTAAGACACCCGCTAATAATAACCTGATTTAATTTGCTAAACATTACTACAGTAACAACCGATTTCAAATATATAATCGACTGGGAATTGATAATCCACAGGGCTCTGATGTTTGCAGTTTTAGCTGGCCTATTACAGTATATATTAACAATCTATATTAACATGTGTATTAGCTGGTTGGTAATAGTTAATAGGTGGCTGTCACAAAGACGGCCGGAGTGGATGATGACGTCAGACCAGAGACTGGGAGCAACACAGAGCAGACAGAGACTTGGGGTTTTGGTGAAGCTGAGCGCGTGATCGCGCTCAGCATTTAATAATTAACAGGACAGAAAATAAAAGGTTTAAACACAAAAACACAGGACACGGCACTTGCGCCAAAATAAATAGACAAACAAAACGAACTCACACTTAACAAACGGTGCACGGAGACAAACAAACACGGTGAGTAAAACACAAACGTTTCTTTTTCTTATATTTATCCTCTCTCTCTCACCCGTTCTCCACTCACGAACACCCAACAACCCCGAGTGAGTGAATCGTGCATCTATATATACTGTTGTGCTGGGATTCAATTACTAATTAATTATTTACTTGAATCCCAGCACGTGAATTAATTAAGTGCAACCTCGTGCCTAACTACAATTATACAATTTTAAACACACGTGAAACACAGACCCGCTTATATCCCCGTGTACCAATCGCTATACACCAACATTAACACATGCAACATGCAACATATAACACAGAAAAGCACACAGGAGCAGAGCACATTGCCACAGTGGCCCTTAAAATAAAGCATGACCAAATATTTGTAATAACTCAAATTCTTGGAAAACGTTATTAATTTATATAAAATACTTATTCCTGCACACATATTCCTAAAGGCCTAACTACAGGAATTATATTTCTGCAAATGCAAATGTTAAAGATGTGATTAGAACTGTTAACAGATTTGTTAAAAAATAACAGATTTTTTTTGCAAAAACATAAACATAAATAAAGAATTTTCACCCTAGGTGCTCAAGGCATCAATGGCAAGACACCTTACAGTACATGAAGGGAATTAGTTTTCACCTTTACTATCACAATCAAGGAGCATGAACAGTGTTGACAATCCAGCCCTTTCACTGAGTGTCATGAAGATTTCAGAGATTAACCCTAGTGTAAAATAAGACATTACATACTCCTTGAAGAAAAATAAATACATAAATAACAAATAATGTTGTGCATACTGAGGACTTTTTGGATCAAAGAGCACACTATAAAATAATCTCACAGAAATAATAAAATTGTTTTTTAAATTTTCAGTTACACCTAGAACATTCAAATGTGAATGAACCAAATAACTAAGTTATATATTTCAAGTCCTCTTAAGCCATCTCAATGTTTTTTATTTTTCATATTGTAATATTCAAATAATTATTTCCCCATTTAAAAATAAAAAATAGGATCTTAAAAGAATGGAGAAAACACTGAAAATATAATTTCAAATCCAGATGATTTATACAATATTATTATAACTGAAAACTACAAGTGCAGAGAATGATGTACAGTAGTATGTGCATGTCCACATTTCCCAAGTGGTTAGAATACCAATGTGGACTGGAGGATTTTGCACTGAATGAATGTGTCAGTATTTTTTGACACCAATATATAATAAGTCATCTGTGTTGCGATTAAACTTTACAATATGCAGGGCTTCCACATTTGATTGGAAGTTATGAGGACTCCACGCGGTTACCACAGAAATGATCTGCAGTCTTAAATGTCTGTAGTCCATTGGAACTCAGAAGGAAAATTGGGTATTTCAGACTGAGCATATATATATATATATATATATATATATATATATATATATATATATATATATATATATATATGATAGAATTTAGAATAAAGGGTTCTACAAATGCTGTAGCTTTATTCTTTAGAAAGATATGAAGCAGTAACATAAATTGTAATTTTTACAACCAGGCTGTATCTGAATGGATATGAAATATTAATAACCTAATGACTTGAACAATCCACCCATGTATCAAATCATTTTTATTTTTTATTATTATAATTATTTTTATAAACTCTCAAATTATAGCTGACCCCACTTTGATTATAAGAGCTTTGTTAAATTGGTCTTTGACCATAACTTTTCAATACATGTAAAGCTCTTTGTGTGTCTCACATGCTGTGACACGGTGTTACGTCACGTGCGTGGATAGCCGCTGTTTACAAAGTACCACAGAGGGGCATTGGGGGGTGGAGTTGAAATGCCGGCACAGGCGCGCAGGATTTATTAATACAAACAGAAATGAAACTAAATAAGGGTGGTCATGTGACGTTACCAGCCATGGTAACGCACAGAGGACACATACAGCAAGCTGTACAAAAATACAAAATAAAACACAGTACAAAAACTACAAATAAAAGGTGCCCCAGAGGGCGAGCGCTAGCCTTAAAACGAGTCGTCCCGCTCCAGGAACCGGCTACACTACGTAACCCTCGCTATACATCACATGGGATCACTATCCCCTAACTAACCTACTCATGAGCCGGTATTCATACAGTGACTCGTGCTGCTTCATACGGCCTTGGCTGGGCATTGCCTTCACAAGCACCGCTTGCAGTCTCAGGGTTGCGTAGCGGTCCTTCCTGCAGTGCGGACCCTCTCCTCCAGAGTATACGCCGCTCCCCTCTGGCATGGCGTTGCAGTCGCCCTGAACCATCTCCCGCGGATGCTTTTAAACTGACGGACACTCGGTCAAGAACTGCCCACCTGTTGATTGAGGTCCAGCACAGCCAATCACTTGCTGCCCTTCCCCTCAACCAAGCCTAGCAGGCAGCAAGTCTCAATCGAGCGCCCGTCTGTAAAACAATAATTCAATTAAACAAATCAACTCCAAAACGACACACAATAAACCCATTTCCCCATACAAATTATATCCACACTAAATACACACATGCAGGGCAATCACCCTGCTACACATGCATTTACATTTGAAAAGACAAAGCTGAATAATATTTAAGACAGAAAGTCCTTTTCTACAGTAGTCCTTCACAAATACAGACACTGTTATGCTATACATTCGTATATGCTGAACACAACGTATGCCCTCCCAATAATAACCAATCGAGTGTGACGAAGATCACTAAGAACTGTACGATCCAATGAGACACACTAAAAGAATACGGCTGTTATACTGACACCAAATAAATGGAAGAACAGATACAGCTACTAAATCGCTAAAAACAGTCATTCGTGCAGAAGCATGATTTATTTTGTGTCACCGGTAGCCTATAGGCCAAAGCAAAAAGAAAGTGCTCTACTTTAATCATCTATAAAGGGTTAATACAGTGTTTATTAGCGGACCTTATTATAAAGTGCTACCAAATTAGGTAGACTATATCCTATAAATATCTATCACAATAATTTGCATACAGTGAGTCCCAGATGGAAGGACCTCTGTACCGCATCAAATAACGTAGTAACTTGAGGCAAGTGAAACTCTGCTGCAGTGCTGCTTTAAGTATAAAATTAATACTTTTTTGTATTATTTTAGGAACTTTTTTTTTGGTTAATTAGTTTAAAAAAATGTCAGTTTACCTAAACAGTCATGCCAAACACTAAACAAGACCAGTTTTGTAAAAACAACTTCGAACCAAATATCTAGCAAATATTATTCCAAAAGACTATTACTTGATGAGCAGTTGTGTGCAGACAGATATACCTCTTTCAAAAAAGGAGAAAACTTGATTCTAACTTCTTTTGTTGACAATAATAATAATAATAATAATAATAATAATAATAATAATAATAATAATAATAATAATTCCAAGCTGAGAAGGGAACACTTCCATGGATTTGTTGCTGTCTTTAAGGAGACACCGATTAGGATGTTCACTTGTTTGATTGAAGTAACTGCATAAGTTCTACAAGCAGGCACTTGAAGTTAATAAAATTATTCCATAAATCTTAGCTATTTTGTACTTCTATGAGGTACATATGTCTCAAATGTGCAGTTATAAAATAAACACTTGTTCTAGCCCACATGTATTATTCATTTTAAAACATGAGAACTGGTACTACTTTAAGTTAAAGGAAACTCAGTTTCTATGCATTTTTTCGTGGATTGTTGGTTTGCTCTTGTACTCCCCAGGTCATTTCACCTCAGCACTGTGTTCAGTCAAAGCATGTTACTGGCTGAGAGCAAGTCAGTCACTAGGGAAAGCAGCTGATTGGTTACTGACAGGAAAGAAGGGGTGCAGACAATTTCAGCATTATAAGCATGGTTTCTAATAAAAGAAAAATAAGTTTTCAGAAAGTCTTTTTTTTTTAAATAAAGAAATTCAGTGTAATTTACAAAATCATTCAGTGTCATTGTTTTCATTATGATCTCCAGACTGTTAAAATCGAATCAGTTCATATTATGTACATAATCTTTTTCTGATGTGAATGTGGAAAAAAACAAAACATGCTTGAAGTGTGCAGACCTCAGCAGGACTTGTGACATGACCTCGACTAAAGAATGACACTGAGTTACATGTACAGAGACTGATTAATGGGCTGTCACTTTATTTGTTGATTGGTGAATTATTTATACATAACGGTTTAATAATTCAGAGCTGCTATCTTAACAAATTACTGCTCAAAGCAAAAAGAGGGAGGTGGTACAAGACTCAAACTTGTGATCAATGACCTTATTCTCACTGCACTTTTTAAGCATGATTTCTGCTGACTTCTTTCAGCATAAATACATATTTTACACTTAGGAAATTAAATTGTAGAAAACTAGAAAGGTGGCAACACATTGAACTCAGGAACCTCTGCAATTAACCTATCACCCCTAAGGGCATGTAACCTCCCACCCTTACCTACATCACAACTTTATAAAATATTCTGTGATTGAGGTGCATTTGACCTGGCCTTTGGCATAATGATCTATAAACACAGGAATAAGATCATGGACTCAAAAAAGGGTAAATTTTATATTAAACAAAACAGCAAGCCAGCTTTGTCTTGTTTTGAAAAAAGGAGAAACAACACAACATGAGAATGAGTGTTACCTAGTTGCTTTGGTTCTAGGGGATTTTCTTTCAAAAGGTGCTTCACATCTTGAAGGAGAGGCAAAGGAGTGGGACAGGGAGCCACCACAAAGTGGTGGTGAAGATGAGAAGGGTGATGCTTAAAACCAAAGACATATTCCAGGTTATTATATATAAATAAATAAATAAATCGGGGATAGGGTTTCTCTGCATCTTTTTTGAACCATAACAAGCCTTCAATTAAGAAAACGAATGATGTTTGTGAGTTAAACCTAACCACCTCAAATAATCTGAATCTTAATGGTCCTTTCCACAATCTCCTCCAATATGCTATTTTTTAAATTGAAAACAAAGAACAAATACACCTGCACTATTCTTTGGCATTGGTAAAAACTGTCATGAGCTTATGTCATCGGTGTGTTATAGATTTTATACATTTAGGAATTATTATGGTACGACAGGATATTGTGATATGCTGAAATATCACAATGGTGTGGGGTTAGAGGCACTTTGCCTATGGCGTTGTGATATTTCCAGGCTTGCCAGGTGGCTCCAGAATTTACGGACACTTTAAGCCAGGTCAGGTTTTTTTAACTCGCCACTAAACCACAAATTAATTGATGTTTAATCAACAAGTAAAGTGGGTGTGAAATGTGTGAGCGGCTTCAACTGTTTAATTGCGATGGCAATTCTATCCAGAGATCATCATAACATGTATTAAAATCATATTGCTTGAAATGCTATATGGTAAATAATATGTATGAGGCTTGAGGGAGAAGGGACAAGGGCCTCACATTGATCAGTACTTTACTTAAGTCAGTCAAGTCAGTCGAATGAAATCCAGCTGACAGGAAGCAAACCACAGTTCGCAGGATATCAACACCCCTGTCATAGATGTGAGGAGGACTTGCATGGACACAGTTAGTGATGAGCCTAATGATCCTTGTGAACCCGGCAGACAAACCAGCGTGAAGAGAGAAAAGAACCTCAACGGGCACAAGCCTGGAGTTAAATGGCCAAGAGCTTGTGAGAAAACTGCATGGGACACAGTAAACACAGATCTCTGCTTTGCATTGGAAAGGTTAAGTGGAACAGTTGAAAAGAAACTGGATAAATTTGGGGACATCATCTACGATATGGAAGCGAGAGGTTTGGAGTTGAAAAAGGAAGGAAAAAGTACAAACTATTCCTGGAAAGTCTAGACGGCAGCAGGAGATTGAACGCTTAGTTAGAGAAAGGAGACAGCTGAGGAAGCAATGGAGAAGAGCAGAAGAAAGTCAGAAGGAGGGACTCAATCTCTTACAAAGGGTCATAAAACATAAGCTTGCAACATTGCGCAGAGCTGAGCTTCACGAAATGCTACAAAAAGAAGGAGCATGCAGAACTAACTTTTATAAAGACCCATTCAAATTTGTAAAGAAGTTATTCACCAGTGAGAAGAATGGCACACTAAAAGCATCTAAGTTTGAGTTGGAGAGATATTTGGAGGAAACGATACGGATTCAAAAAGGCAGGAGCCTATGTCAATTCCTTCAGACATGCCACCTATCAATCCACCAGAATACCAAATGGAGGACTGTGCACCTAAGTGGAAAGAAGTAGAGCAAGCTGTGAAAAAGCAAGGGCTTCATCATCTCCAGGGCCTAATGGAGTTCGCACAGAGTGTACAAGAGTGCTTCAGGAGTTCTACTGAATCCTGTGGAAACTGATGAAAGTAGCATGGGAAAACAGGTTGTACCAAGAGCATGGCCGAAAGCAGGTGGAGTCTTTATACCTAAAGAAAAGATTCTAGCAGCATCAGTCAGTTTCACCTATTTCCCTATTAAACGTAGAAGGCAAGATTTTCTTCAGCATTATTGCTCAGAGATTGTCAACTTACCTATTAAAGAACTGCTTCATTGACACTTCAATACAAAAGCGGGCATTCCAGGTTTCCCAGGATGCTTAGAACACATCTGTGTGATCTGGCAACAAATTCAATCAGCTAAAAGGAGAGGAAGGAGCTCCATGTGACATTCCTGGATTTGGCTAATGCATATGGTTCAGTGCCACATGAACTTCTTTGGGCAGCATTTGATTTTTCAGTATACCACGACAATAACAAATCTAGTCAAAGCCTACTTTGGAGATTTGCAATTTAGTTTTTCAACTTCAGAATTCAGCACTACATGGCAATGCCTAGAAGTTGGAATAATGGCAGGATGCACCATTTCTCCACTGGCTTTTACCATGGCAATGGAAGTAATCATTAGGGCATCAAAATGGGTAGTGGGAGGAGAGCTTGGCTTCTGAATACGACTACCACCAATTCGAGCATACATGGATGACATGACAACCATGACTACAACAGTAGCCTGCACTAATCGGTTATTGGGCAAATTAACCAATAACATTGAATGGACACGAATGCAATTCAAGCCCACTAAATCAAGGAGCATCTCTATAATTAAAGGTAAAGTAGTAGATAAAACGTTCTTCATTAATGGTGAGGCAATACCAACAGTGTCTGAGAAGCCAGTGAAGAGCCTTGGAAGATGGTAACGATCGGGATCTAAAGGACACAGTTCGTGTGGGAGAAGTTAGACAACAAGCTGTGGAAGGGTTGAAGAGCATAGACAGCAGCGCTTTACCAGGCAAACTAAAACTCTGGTGCTTTCAGTTTGGCTTACTGCCAAGGTTGCTGTGGCCACTGACTGTGTACGAGGTTTCTTTGACAACAGTAGAGAAGCTGGAAGCTTTAATCAGTTCACACATCAGGAAATGGTTGGGAGTTCCACGCTGCCTCAGCAGAGTGGGACTTTATGGTAAAGGAATACTGAGGCTACCTGTCTCCGCTCTAACCGAGGAGTTTAAGTGCGCCAAGGTCCGACTGGAAATGACATTAGTAGAGTCACGCGACAAATGCGTAAGGGAGGCAGCACCTGTGTTGAAAACTGGAAGAAAGTGGGTGGCAAAGAAAGCTGTGGAGGATGCAAAGGCTGCCCTTCAATTGGTGATATCATGGGGCAAGTTCAGCATGGAAGAGGGGTCTTGGTCTCAGTTCAGCTCCTCCTACATGGCACAAGGCAGCCCCAGCGCAACGGAGGAAGCTTGTAGTCAACGAGGTGCAAAAGCAGGAGGAGAGGATGAGGTGTATAAAGGCCATTTCCCAGGGCAAGCAGGGAGAATGGATGAGATGGGAGAGTGTGGAACAACGCAAGATTGGCTGGCAAGACCTATGGTCAATGGAACAGAGCAGGATCAGTTTCCTTATAAGGTCAACATATGATGTTCTCCCATCACCACAGAACCTAAACCTCTGGGTAGGAGAGGATCCCTCATGTCCTTTGTGTTCATCACCTGCAACATTAAGGCACATTTTGACAGGATGTAAGGTGGCTCTTAGCCAAAACGGTTTACTTGGCGCCATGACCAGGTGCTGTGATGTTTGGCCTTAGCATTGGAAGACAAGCGTAACATGACCAATAAGTTGCCACCTGTTCCATCAAAACATTACACACAAAAGACAACATTCCTCCGCCCAGGAGAGCAACCACCAAGAAAAGGTGTTAAAACCAATCCTCGCCCAGGACAACTGGAAGCTGCTAGAGACTGGAAAATGCTGGCGGATGTTGGTCAACGGCTTATTTTTCCACCTGAGATTGCCACCACAAACCTTCGACCAGATATTGTCTTGTGGTCTGGATCAGCACGCCTTGTTCACCTGGTGGAGTTAACAGTGCCATGGGAGGATGCTGTAGATGAGGCGATGAGAGGAAGAAACTGCGGTATGCTCAACTAGCCACTGAAGCGGAACAGCGAGGATGGAGAGTCTGGGTTTACCCAGTGGAAGTGGGATGTCGAGGATTTGTGGCACACTCTACAACCCGGTTTCTCAGAGATGTCGGATTCAATGGCCAAGAGTTGCGTCGACAGTGAAGAACTTATCTGAAGCAGCAGAGAGGAGCAGCAACTGGCTGTGGTTGAGACGGAAAGATTCTGGCTGGGGATCTCAAGCACAATAGAAAGAAAGAAAGGCTGATATACAGGTAAGTAAGCTGGGCTGAGTTGAGTGGGGACGGAGGGGGGTGATGCTGGGACGCCAGAATCACCGTCGAGCCCTCTTGAGGTGTCGTGGGCTAGTCGACTGAAACACCGAGGATGGAAGGTGCCCACTTGAAGACCCCAGAGATGTACCCTACTTAGCTCAATCCAGACGGTTGTCATGCTGATGCGCTGGGGAGACCGCACTATGGTTGATCCCCGAGCCAGCATCGCAGCCGCAGTGTGCTGATGCGCTAGGGAGGCAAAATAAGCTGATCCCTGGAGCCAGCATTACACTTCAGCCATCAACACCAGACAGAAGGATATCTACATCATCATATGGAAGGAAGCGCAAATGGATGGAGACACATATGGATCACATTAGTTTACTGTGAAGCTACGTCTTAGTTGGTGCTTATCTTGGCGAGAGCCAAGTTCAAATCAGCATGAAGTTTTAACATCTACTCTCATGTAATGGAAATCGTATCAAAACAGTGCAATACTGTCGTTATAGAGAATTATGCACTCACCAGCACCCTTTCTCGTTTAACTTTGGGGTTAAGTTTCTATTAATGTAATACTTATTTCTGCTTCACACAGTCCCCCCAATCAGACAAATACAACAAAGCAGCAAGATGTATAGGTCTGATTGATGGAAACGATCCTCACAGGAAGTAATTCCCGCCCCCAGACAGGTGTGTGCTTTTAGTAATAGTTAACAAAACAATCAAATTCCTTTAGCGACAACTCACGCAATTTACACTCACGTTACATGCTCAATAAAATCAATTCATTTGTGGTTAGAGAGGCGAAAGATGTTTAAAAGACCTGACCTGCCTTAAAGTGTCCATACATTCTGGAGCCAGTTGGCAACCCTGGAAATATCACAATGCCATAGGCAAAGTGCCTCTAACCCCACGCAATTGTGATATTTCAGCATTATAAAATTACATTTATCATTGTTACTTACAAACACACTAATTAGACATTTATACTCTTGATAATGATTTTCATTGGTGTGTCCTTCCGCTGTTTTAAAAAAAAAAACGCTCAGGTGATGAGTGCTGTGTGTGTGCGATTTATATTTATTATTTCACAAATAATAATAACAATTGATTCCATGTATATTTTGTTACATAATTGTATTAGAATAGCATTAGATTGATTATTAAACAGTTGCTAATGTTACTGAATAACAGGACGGTGTACATATTTATGTAGAGGGGGGAGTTAACCTTGGCTTTTTTTGCTTTGGGTCATTTCCAGTGGACAAAGGACAGTTTGAATGTGGTTGCTTCGCTGCCACACTGCCAGTAAGCATATGGGACCAAGTTTTTCTTTCTTTGTGGCTTGTTTGCCAGTAGCTTCTGATGCATCTGTGCCTTCTGTTTTATAAAATGGTGAAAGGTAATATGACCCAATACAAGCAATGGGAATGGGAATAATCAATACATTCCAGGCAGGAAGGTGCTTTTGTATATTCTATAACTGTTAAGAACAATACAATTAGAGGACAAGTTGCTTAATAAAACCTAAAACTGGGTTTATTAAAGTATTTATTCCAAAATAAAACGTTTCATTATCCCTAACCTCTAATTTCATCTATGCTGTGGGTACATATTGTACTGTTTAGAATATAACCTGCACCCTGTGTATAAGTATTTCTGAGCAGCCTTGGGTTATATCTCTTGTATAATGTACAGCTCTTGCATACTACTCTAGCAAAAACACCATAGCGTATTATGTGGAATACTGTTATCCTTGAGTATACCGTGCACCTTTTGTACAATATATAATACACAGAAAATCTATTCAAATGTGTAAGAGTGCACTTTATACTCCAAGGATTACAGTACAGTGATTCTTACACACTTGGGGCAAATGTACATTCACAGATTATAAAATAATTTTAACTGATTTAACTGAGATAATCTGTTATTCTGTTAACTTTTTTCTGTCTCTTCTCTCTTACATAAAAGTATGTTTGGAACCGAAGGTAGGAAGCACGTTTTTACACAGAGTTAAAAATGCATGAAATAGCCTACTAGCTGAAGTAGAAACACTGGGGACATTTTAAAAAAAGACTAGATTCTGTGCTTTTAAATTTGTTCCCCCCAGTAGGGCAAAATGGTGTGCTAACAAAGGGCGAGCCCTGATGGGCCGAATGGCCTTTTCTCATTCTCAAACCTTTCTTATGCTCTTATGTTCCTCACAGGCTGGACAAAGGACCAAGTGCAGCTGTACTCTGATTCATGTTCCCAACAAAAAGATTATCTAATGCAGCAGAGACAAACTAGACAAAAGCTTTTCTGAAATTCCAGTTTATGCAGTCTTAAAAATAATCAAAATACACTTTTGTCCCAAAATGTCCCTCATTTATTTGTGTGGAAGTGTAGGGCTAAACACATTAGTTTAGTGCAGTGGTTCCTAATCACGACCCTCAAGGGCGATTTCACTCCAAGTTTTATTACTACTCAAGGACCTTTACAGTCGGTAAAATTAAACAATTTAAAACATGGCTGGATCAAAGACTTTGTACTGTACTGGCCGGGCCAACTTTGCCCACCCCTGGTTTTGAGATAGATATTATGCAATGGCTTAGCTAGGAAAGGATACACCATGAGTGTTCATGGAGTACTGTAGTTATTCCATGAATCAGGATGACCGAATAACCAATGAGCACCCACTGGGTGAAATTAGATCAAGCTCCACATCTGATTAGCATACATTGGAACAGTACGATTCGCACTGAGTTTGAGTTTACATAAAAAACAATATTCACTCAGGATTATAGATAGTTATCCAAATGCTAGATTTACTTTAGTTGTCTTAATATTTAAACATAGACTTACTATGACTTGGTTGTGTTTTCTCCTAAATATTTATATAGTCTGAAGTTTGGAATGTTGAAATGTAAGGAACTGTATTACAATATCAAATAACTCATAAATTAAAATGCATGATTAGGAATATGAAGTGGTAAACTACTTTTCTCCTTTGCCAAACATACCACAACAGAAACAGTCATTGGCAAACTCTTAGTTAGGGACAACCTAGTGTAGCAGTGTGAACATTGAAAGGCAATCTGGCCTCTGTCCACGCTGAACTTGAATATATAACAAACACAAACCAGAACATTCCAATAATAATACAGGGGTGGGCATACCCCATCACACCATGCCATTCACATTAGGCACTTGTATTTCTGATACATTGGGATTTGCTTAGTAACGAAAAAAAAGGGACTGGTACACTGTTACCTACAATTTTATTTACCTGCTTTTTTAGGTGGATCTGCAACAAACTTGCCTGTAACCTGAGGTCATCATCATCATCATCATCATCATCATCATCATCATCATCATCATCATCATCATCAACATTCTGGAATTTTGTTTAAAAGACTACTTGTTTGTTTTTTATCAACTTCTTAAAGCACTGTTTTTTTGTATTCAGCCGATGAAACGTTCTGATAATTGATTTGTATTATTCTACCTTTTTAAGTACCTGAAATATCCTTTTCTTTTTTTCTTTTTTCTTAGTGATCATTTTGGTACACAGCAGTTTTCCTTTTTCTCAAACTTTATATATATATATATATATATATATATATATATATATATATATATATATATATATATATATATATATACTGTATGTGAACGCAATGCAGACTTACGTCCACCTTTTCGTATCACACATGACCAATTTGATTACATAGCTCAGTAGACACTCCCATGCTCTCATGAAGCGATAAATATAAAAACTGCAGGATTGTGGATCTCAATGATCAATAATGGTGTCAACTTGGCATATTCAGCCACACAGTGCACACAACAATATACATAGCTACAGAAGTATGTATCTTTACATTAACATGCCAATCATTTATTTTAGCTGCTTGCTTTTACACACACATAAAATACTGTTTTTAACCACAAATATTAAGATCGTTGTTACACCATAACATTTAGCCAATATAGTTGATAATTATATATATATATATATATATATATAGATATGCCATAAAATTGCTACTGTGCATTGAAAAACTGTATATATATATAAAACTATATATATACATGAAGAAACATCTGCTAGAAATCAAGGATTACTGTGTATCCCAGTAGCTCTTCCATTATTCCAATTCTTCCATCCGTTCAATAAAAGTATAAATATATAACAGAAAAAAAAACACATTTATGTAACTAAACTTGACTTTAAAAAATGTTCATTGAAATAAAGTTTCAGTGAATCTGACTGATTGTACTGTAACTCTAAAATGTGAAATATGTTTGTGTGTTTTTTGGTAAGCTGTCGTTTATTTTGAAATAGTAACTAATTCCAGAATATAGTTTTTCATCTCCATTCTGAAATTGCTATTGCATACCAAACCGCTTACTTGGCATGTTGCTTGCATTATGTTGTGATAGAAGGATTTTTTTCTGTATAGCTGTGTGACAGGATGGCTGGGTGGATAGAGACTCGGAGTCAGTAATTGCAGGTTTTAAGTGCTGGGGCGCATGTTTATTAAACAAAAATAATAAAACAGAACACGGCTCACAGAGCAAAATAAAGGTTGGAACAAAACAATCACGTACCAGAAAATGAACAAACAAAACCCTCACCCAAGCAGTGCTATCACGGTGAGGTTGCATACAAAAATTCAGGAGCATGTGTCTCTCCCAGGCAGTTCCGAACAATGTAGCTCCTGCCTCTCTTAAATACCATGTAGCCAGGGTTGATTGCAATTAAAAACAACCAGGGCTGAAACCTTAACTTCCAGCCCTGCCATATCTAACACACACTTTTTATTCATATTTACACATAATGTTTACAAACTATACATTTATTTACACATGCAGGGCTTCTGCCCTGCCACAAGCTTTATCAGAACTCAATGGCAAGAAGGCTTTTACATGGTGCTAGCACTGGCTTTAAGATATGTAAGAACATAAGAACGTTTACAGAGAGTTTTGGATGAGCTGGAGCGGGTGGACAGTGGAAACAGGGAAGCCGGCCAGGAGGGAGTAGTCAAGGCGAGACAGTACCAAGGCCTGAACTGCAACATCAATCATAATACTACATCAGGAAACATGTACAGTGTGAAATATGTCTACTACACAAAACAAACGCAGGTACAAGTTCCTTCCTTATGTTTCCACACAGAGGTAATATAGCTTAGACACCGCTTCATTGGGCATGCACTGGTATGTTTCAGAGTACATGTGAGGGTACAAGCGGAAGTCATGTTTTTTGCTCAGAAGAGATGCTTGAGAACAGTGATTTTGGACATAGCAGTGTGGCATTTTGCAGATGTTTGGGCACATACGGATTATTATACAATGACCAAATACATTCGAAACAGCAAGGTGGGATAGTTTATGTTTTATTTTTCATGTAGTGCTGATGTACCCTTTGAGTTGCCTTGCCCAATCTGGATAACAGAATGCAGTAATTCTGTTATACAGTGTATAGCAGGTAGGCCTACCTTTTTTTAATGAGGAGCTAGAAAGGTCAATATTGTACAGAAGAAAATTAAGCCAGTTTTCTTGGTTACTTTACAGTTCTCT
Organism: Acipenser oxyrinchus oxyrinchus; assembly: GCA_030684275.1. NCBI lineage: Eukaryota > Metazoa > Chordata > Actinopteri > Acipenseriformes > Acipenseridae > Acipenser > Acipenser oxyrinchus. Next base: position 8,327,068 of record CM060255.1, read on the forward strand.
GATAAATTAACATGCACAACAAGCCAAAGGGCCTTTTTTATTGCAAATTTAATTCATTTCTCTAGACAACTGTGAAATTTGCCATTGACATCAGTCATTACCCAAAGGCGAACTAAAAGATCTCAGTTAATAAATGATCCTTAACAAGGAACACTCCTATCTTGAGCGATAATGGCACAGGCACATTTTATTAATGTGGCTCTTGCTTCCTGTCTGCCTTTTATATTATCAACTGTTTTGGTGTGTTTCCTTCCTGTTCAGCTCCTGATATTAATATTTATGCAGTGGGGTTAATTAGCAACACAAAGCAACATTCCTACACTAGATTTTCAGCACTTTAATCTTTTGGGGGATGCAGCTAAGAACCCAACTACAAATGCAGGTTGATTTCACACTGTGTAAAAGGCTAATTATCTTCAAAGTTTCTGACCTCAGAATAACAATGTTAAATAAACAAATTATGACACAAGTTTAGGTAATTACTCTGAATTCAAAAAACACATTTTGAACTCTCTTAATATTGTTATGTTGTGTATATTTTAGTTAATATATAGTAACCTAGTTATAAATAAATGAAAAGGTAGTAATAATAAAATGTAATAAGCCACCTATTACCATATTGCAGAGTTTAAGGGAGCCATTTAAAAAAATATATTGAACAGAAACAAAGACAAATCAAAAAACAAGAAGAAAAACAACTGTGCTGCAGTGAAAGTACTGTAAATGTTTAATGTGCATTGTCTGTAAGTATCACAAGTCTCTCACCATGACATGAAAAACCCAGTTTTCGTACAAGGAGATGTTTCCAGCATTGTATGGTGACCTCTGGGCAATCTCTGAATAATAGCATGCAGCTTTATCTCCCAAGATAGCAATAAAAAGTATTTTCTAGTAGTTTATAATTAAATAACAATATATTAACCACAATTAACCATTGCATAAAATAATGATTATTTGTATGTTATGTAAGTTAGTTGTTAACAGTTAATTCACCAGGCTGCATCAGTGGTTGTGTGGGAGCTGGGGCCTGGACCTCCCAGGTTGGTAAAAAGCTTTGCCTGCCCCCAAAGGAAGCAGAGGGGAGGACAGAGGAAGCAACAAACACTGACACACGTGAATGCTCAGACTTAAAAGGGGCTTCAGTTCATCTAGTAGGTGAAAGCAGGATTCAAATGAGTCATTCTATTACACAGTAAAGATTCTTTTGGAGCTTTCCAGGAGTGTCTTTACATAAACCTAATCCTAATGTTACAGGTCCTCCATATCACTGTCGGGTCCCGTGGCAGATTAATTTTTCTGAATATAGCAGTTAAGAAAGACAGAGTCAGTCTTGCTGCTTTCTCTTCAGTGGTTAGTGACGTTCTGAAGAGCGAGTGACAACGCAGATCTAGATCTGTCTTTCTTGAATGGTGCCATCAGCAGTCTGCTTCCTAGACTACAGGACTTTAGTTTACACAAAGAAATATGCATTTTCCATATATTACACAGGATTAAACAGGTACTTTTACTTAAATCTTGTGGGTGCTACACTAACATTAAATCACAATTTTACCCCAAACTCTTAACTTACTCCTAACTTTAAAGTCATTATCAGATTGCAAAATTGCTATTCAGTTCACCAGCTGGATAATTATAATATTATTCGAAATACAAGAGATGCTATTCAAAGTGTGGATGTTCCTGTTGCATTTAGTCCAAAATAGATCGACTGCCAGACAAAATGTAACGGTGTTTTAATGTTATAGGGTCGGATATGTGAGTGCTGACTGTATAATGGTGTTTTAATGTTTGTGCTGAACGACATACATTTAAAGACTCATGGAAGAAAAGTAAAATAAAATAAAATTCAATTATTTTATGCTTAAATGTGTAATACATAGACATAATTCTAAAAACAAACAGTATGTGCAATATATTAAATCATTTCTGGAAGTGTTTATATTGCAATATTCCCATTCTTCCAACTCCAATTTAGTGAAGTAACACACTGACAGCTGTTACATTTTATTGCAAATTAGTATATACATTTTATACACAGCAAGCACATGCAAGGTACATTTCAGTAATTGCCACAAGCTTTCCAAATGGAACAGAATGACTGGCACAGTTACTCAAAGGAGTAAACCTGACAGGGTATACTTTTAACATCATATCGCATTTAAACTATCAAGACTTTTTTAAGACTTAACATTTGTATTGTAAACAGGCAGGGAGGGAGTTAAAATCCTCCATGCCAAAAGCATGTGCGAATGCACGTTTATTGTTAATTATCACCCGCACCTGGTAATTATTGTAAATTAGTGCCAGGTGCAGGGTTTAAAAGGCGTTCTGGGCTGCTGCTGTCTGTGAAAAAGCCTGACTGTGCGCATGTGTACAACCGTAATTATAGAACAAAGGTAGTGTGTATCCTTTTTGTGTTAGGTGGTGTAAACTGTGTTTGTTTTGTTTTGTTTGTGCCGGTAAACAGCTTAGCTGTCCGGCTTATTAGAGAAGGTTCCAGCTTGTGTTTAGTTAGTGAACGTAAGCGCTGGGTTTTGTTATCGATTTTGTTTATTTTTGTTATTAAAATTAGCGCATCCGCTGGGTCTGTATTAAAACGGGTGAAACACACCCGAGCCACAAGGCTCATTTATGGTATATAAAAGGAAAAGCATATGAGGTGTCCATGAAAAGTGTAGCACTGATTGTCAAGCGATAAACTGTTAAGGTTTGTATCCAAAAATACTGCTATTTGTAGTAGTTTTCCACAGTCCTCATAATACTAATAAATTACTGTTGAATTTGCATTAAAACATTTCGTGCTCTATTTTAATGACAAAGGACCACACTTTGAGATACGAAAGTTTGTGTTAATACTCAGTAAGCTTTTAATTTTTAACACGTACATACTAGAAAGTTTGATTGGCACCAGAGAGCAGAGGGAATAACTTGCGCTTTCTGTTTAGTTGTATACGCACTGTGACAGGGTAGCTGGGGGTGACTTTCCCAGACCAGAAGCTGACAGACAACACACAGGCAGGTACTCAGGTGAAAGGTGTGTTCTTGCACCGTTTTTATTGCAAAAAAAAAATAAAAATAAATATTTTTACAAAAACAATGGTCACAGAGCAAAGTAAAAGTTTAAACAAAAACAAATCTCGCACACAAAACTGACACTCAAAACAAACACTGTGCTTCCTGCACGCGTAGCAATTGTTTAGTTTTACTTTCGGTTTTGCTTTTGATTCTCCGCTCGCTCTCGTTCTCCAGTTCCTGAACACTACACCTCGAACAACAAAAGCTGCAGGCTTATATACATGTGACTAAATTACAAACACTCAAACAATAACTCAATAAACAGCACCAGCCACATTCTCAAGAGTTGTCTGGCAGAGACAAGCTACTAACACTGCTTCTGACAGACCACATTTAAACCAATAATAATAAACAACACAGCGTGTTTTAACTAAACACAAAATACATTTAAATCATAACACAGTCACCCGTTCTTAAACATAAACAATACATTTTATTTATATGCAGGGCTTTGCCCCCGTCCCCTTTTATTATGTGCAGGGCTTCCTTCTGCCCTGCCACACGCACTCTTTTAGTTACATGGTTTTTGTTCTAAAAAGTGAATTGACCTAATAGTACCCTTTGTGTATCGGAGTTCCAAAGTTTAGTGTTGTTCTGTTTGTAAAATCATGTAAAACACCAACCAGTCCAATTTGGACTGTTTAAATGACAGTAGTATTTATATCCGCTACCATCTAGATCAAGTGAAGACCTTCACATGCTGCAAGACATTCTGAGAACTGATCAAACCTGATAACACAACAGTGGGCCCTATTTAGAATTGTGAATACTATCCTTAACCACTTCAACACCATGACGTACACACGTAGGTCAAATGAAAACTTACAGTACCATGCCGTACCTGCGTACGTCAAGTTTCCCATTCTATTCTATGATCGGTTTCTCAGTCTAGCGTTTCAGGTTTCATTCCCTAAGGCAGTGCTAGTACTGTGGAAAGTGCAATGGTCAGGTGACATTTTTATCCAATTGCGTGTCATGTAGAGATTCCAATCTACTGGTGGGGGTTTAGAAGACTGAGATATTGCACTGGAAGCCAACTTTTACAAGTATATATATATAGTGTTTTATATTATTATTTTTTGTTTTATTATTAGCTTTACTTGTTTAGTTGTAGTTTATATAGTTTTTAGCGACAGCTAAACATTGCAATGTACGTGGAGAGCGACACAGGAGTGATGAAGATTTCAAAGTTGGTTCGGAGGATTTCGATACCAGCGATAGTGATGCTGACGTATCACTCAGCGATGATGATGAAGAGGATGTTGTGCCAGGAACAGCAGGGGACTGGGTGTTTATTACTGATCCCTACCATGATGCCAGTCCTCCATCATTTGATTTTGCACCTGTTTACACAGATGTGCACCCCGCCATGGAACTTGAGAGTTTGCGTTCTCCATTGGAGTGCTTTTTGGCTTTTGTTCCCAAAAAGCTACTCACTTACCGTTGTGACTGTACAACCAAAAAAGCATGCAGCTACTTTACAGGTAAACCAGCTGCAAACAGGAAGGTGTTTTGTTTGAAATGGCAGTGCTGTGACAAAATACTATCAAAACACAGTACTGGGTACAAGGCAATAAAGCAGGCGTCTGCGGCAGCCAGATCCATCACAATGCCTGCGCAAAGAAGCCCTGTACATGCATTTGTGACTATCCCTCCAACACAAGGGAAGCAGAGACCGCAAAAAAGGTGCAGGGTCTGCTACGAAAATGAAAACAAAAGAAAGGACACAAGAAAAATGTGCAGTGGTATGTTCAAAATAAGAAATACAAACCAGTACAGTGCTGACACAACAACCTCATATAATAAAAAATATGGGTTGAAACACTTAATGATAGAAGTAAGCATGCTAGGCAAATGAGGTACAACACACTCCACCTTCATCTAAAGGCCCCTTGTTATCCATAATATATGGATATTTTAAATACATTAAATGAACACATCAGTGAAAGATTCTTGGCCCTAATCCAAAAGAACATTGGTTATCTTCAAGGGGCAGTTACAAGTAGTGAGTGCTTTATTTACAGTACTAAAGTGGCACTAGACACACAAACACACACACCTTTAAACCACAAATGTGTCCATAAAATTAATACAAGTTTAATTAGCAGACGTTAACCCTAGACGTACCCAATACCTCATCAGTCAGTTTGCAGTCTCTTAGGTATCTGAGCTGATTTAATCACAGATTTTTTTTGGTGGTATTCAAAGGGGAATTTGTGTCTTATTTTGGATAAGGCCAAGCTTGACGCATGAGACAGATACAAATATATGTACTGTAGTTTATGGGTTAAACAAATAAAGAGGTATTGTCAAGACACACTGTGATGCTCATTTATTATGTGAATGTAAGCATAGAGAGCTTTAACAATAATACATTACATGCTTAAAGCGGCAGTTACACACAAAAACATTTTAACACAAATTCCTTGGTCTGTTTAAAACATATTTCTATGTTTTAACTGTCTGTACACTCTACTTTATCAGAGAACAGACCAGTTACAGTTGTTTCAGCTGTTCCTTCCCTACTTCATAGCTTTACACTGTGTTGCTCTGTGAGTCAAATGGGATGCGTCTGTACTCCTAACAGTACGAAGTTATAAATACAGCTCATTTTAGCTGACGAAATAAAATGGGCAACCTCAATAGGCTCTTGCAATCACGTTTTTAACATTATTGTGTAATTGTCACCTAATGTACATTGAGGACCGGTTCAATGTTTAATTATATTTTAATAGTGTATTATTTGACCAAAAAATATGTACAGTGTATATGTTAGTGCCAATTACTGCACTGATTAAACATTCTTAAAAATACAGCATGCAAAGCAATGCATGAATGTAACTATGATTAAACTACTGAAAACATAAGGATTTTACTAACCCATTTTTAAGCCATTGCTCGGAGCCATCTGCCTTGCGACATCCTTCCTGCCTTCAGATTCTATTGTGAAGTATTTAATAAAGCCACCAGTCTCTTCCCCTCTAGTGACTGCCCACACATTTTGCAGTAGGCCTAAGAGGAACAGGCCGCGGCAATGTCTCCTCAAAGACATTCATTTAATAACTGTAATATGAAATACAAAAACATGCATGTAACATTAATCAGACAGTCCATCAACAGAAATATCTCTCAGCATCACAAAGTACACAGTTGCTGGCAACAATTTATTTACAACCCCTGGGAGCCTACATTTGCAATTTTTGCAATCTTATTTTAGATAAGAAACATGTTGCAACATGCCCTTTTTAACACACATTTGTTTTTTTGCTTTTTTTTTTGAGTATCGGTGCACTATATTTCAAAACCATTACAGTATCATTTTAGTCCCTTAAAATATAGCACAACTGCAGTAAGCTGCATAATTACTATCAAATACTACAATATGTTAATTTTAAGTTACTGTACACTTCAACACCTGCTGGTATTTGTTTAAAAAACAGCGTGTTTTCTATACTGTAAGCACAGTACAAACCCCACAAACTACAGAGCCAGCAGATTGCTCATTGCAAAAGTTGTATTGCCTGCAAGCAGAAGTTATCAACTCTAAAATAATGTATTTTTTATTTGAATTATTTCTGTGGTCGCTGTTGATACAGAGTTAATGAAAAAAATTAAATACTTAAATAGATTATAGTCCAGAAGTTGACTGTTTTTGTTCAAATTAGTTTAATATATTAAAAGTTTAATATATTACAGTAGTAAAGGAGAAGTAAGGTTTTAATTAAATGCGTTATTGCCCCCTTATCTTGAATTAGTTAATTTTGAATACATTGTCTAACACTAAAACATCTTTGAAGTTACAGGGAGGGAAGCCCTTTCTACATGCGGATCTACAGTTAAGGAGAGTCCATCAATGTTATGTGCTGGGCAAAGTATCTCTTTCTTTGTTCTTCAAATCATGAGGTATAGGTGTGGAACAATGTGGAGGCTTTTTCATCGTAATTGCATGCAACTTACAGTTTTAAGCTGAGTGATTTTGAAAGAATCTCTTAGAGTTAATTCTATAGCGGTTGCTTTGAATAATTACTTATATGTTACTATTGTTGTTTTGTTATGTTGTACGAATAAAGCATCATTGTTTCAACAAACTGAATAGACTTGCTTGTATATTAACCTCAGGCTGAGAACTTGAACCAAGGGGGAATTAATAGCCAACTATTTGTTACAGCATGCAAATCTGATGGTTTTTTTCAGAGGCTTTATATACTGTAATGAATACTAATTGTTAAATTCCTTAATACAGTGCACTTCGCTTATAAGAATCACATCCGTCCCAGATGATTTGATTCTTATAAGCGGTTGATTCTTAAAAGTGGATTACCTTTAGTTTAAATACAGTAAATACAGTATACAAACGTCAGTGGTGCTCAATCACTGAGGACAATACATCAAAACAAGTAATCGTGGATAAGCACCTTGTTATATGATCAGGATTATGTTTACTCAAGGCTGCAGAATCCCATCTCTATTTCTTCCCAAATGACCCAAAACCCAGGTACTTATACCTGTTTCCATTACCCTCTCCCCTGGACTAACCCAATACAATATTGTCATTTAATTACATTTAAATATGTATAGGCCGTAACATATAAAAATGCTCACATACATACATTGGTTTTAACCTACATGTAAATACACAATGCAAGTATACATATCAACAATAAAATCAAAACAACAATAAAACCTGGTTTCCCCATAGACTAACATTAGACGTGCCCCCGGCTATAACAGCGCAGTAGATCAGCGCATGCACCTCCCAACATGGCTGCCCCCGTGCTCCCACTGGCTCGCAGCTTCACTACAGTGAGAAAGAGAAGGTTAAGTTAAAATATTACAAGCATTTTATTATAATGGCTAAGCAAACAATTTTGGAGTAGGTACTTTAACTAACATGCTGACAATGTCTTCATGCCCTTGTAAGGAATCTGGGCACCTATTTCTTACAATACACACAAATAGTTACCGCGGCTCAAAACTCTGAACTAAACATTCTTTCTTTCCAGGCAAACAGTACTGGCAGAACAGCGATCAGGCACCTCCCTCATCAGGTAAACTTAACATTTACTTCTTGTAAACCCTTGTTATTTCTAACCTAAAATGTTTTATACTGCCCCAGTGTCATTTATCACATTTATCAAACAAGCTTTATTGAAGTGATTTTTAGTAACCAAGTAAGAATGTAATGTGATCAGTGATTAAGTACATTGCATAGCTGGGGTCACTCTATCACAAAGTGTACAGCAGAGAAAAGGTAACGAGACTATCCTGTTTATTTTTTTCAGAAAGTAACTGTAATATTATTATATGTTATTTGTTTATTTAGCAGATGCCTTTATCCAAGGCGACTTACAGAGACTAGGGTATGTGAACGATGCATCAGCTGCAGAGTCACTTACAAATACGTCTCACCTGAAAGACGGAGCACAAGGAGGTTAAGTGACTTGCTCAGGGTCACACAATGAGTCAGTGGCTGAGGTGGGATTTGAACCGGGGACCTCCTGGTTATAAGCCCTTTTCTTTAACCACTGGACCACACAGCCTCCTATATATTACTCCTATTAAAAATGTAATGCGTTATATTACCTTGTTATTGACAAAAGTAATATTATTACAGTAACAAGTTACTTAAGTAGCAACATACCCCAACTCTTGCAATCGTTGCCTGTCCGCCATCTTCACACAAACTGTAACCAGGTGTGGCAAAGTGGCTTGCCGTGCGCAAGTGTAGTTGGTGCAGTGCTCAGGAATAACACACACAAGACAGTGGAAGTTCAATAAAACAGCTCCTTTATTTGGCTGGGTTGCGTGTCAACAACACTTAAATAATAAGCACGGGTGCTACACAGCAATGTGTATCGCTCTGTGCAAAACAAGGGTTTCAGTCCTGAAACAATAAGACACTAATAATTAACACACAACACAGACACAGTCACTTCTCACAATAGGGAGTGCTCTTGTGCAGGTGTGGTGAAAGACAAACAGCTTGTAAAACAGTGGTGTAGTGTAGTTTAGTGCTGGCTTGTAGCGACAGCTCCTGGTTAGTGCTTAGCCATCTAACAAAGACAAATGACAAATAGTTAGCACATCAAACAAAACACGAAACACTCATGATAATTAATTACGTCCGTTTCCTTAATGGGTCCGTACAGTAACCATATCAAAAGGAACAGATTACGCATCACGCCCCTAAAAACTCTTAGTCACCCCCCCCCCCCCGATAGCTAGTTCAATCACGTCTCCTCCAATCCATGACTGACACATCTCTTACCGTACTAGGGCGATGACTTCTGGTCGTGACTCCGCCCCCTTTCTGGATGGCAGGCTTCCGACTGACCCTGGAATGAACTGCCCAACCATCCAGTCCGGGGCACACTGTTTCTGTTACAAAGCGCCCTCACAGGTCGGGAGGGAGATTGTTGACTTGGATTCATTCGCTCTCTGTCACACCAGGCAACGGGCGCGAGGAGGCAACTGCAAACAGTGCATTGAGAAAAACAATAGGAAGCAATCTAAGCTGGATATTTTTTTCAAGAGAAAGGATATGTAATTACTGTATTCAACATGTATGTGTACATTCTTTCCTTTTTCATTTATTTACTCTTTTCTTTTAAACATACCATTTAAGTGTTGATCAGTGTGAAGCAATCTTTATAAAAGTACTATATATTGACGTTCAATTCAAATTGGGAGTTTCTTCATTATTCTGCTGCAGCAAATTGTAATACCCTCTTAGAGTAAACACCCTGATATAACAAACATTTCTCCAGGACCCATGGGGGTTCGTTACTGCAAAGTTAGCCTGTACATTTCTCAACTCAAATATTAGACTTAAATCCTGACTTTGGGCCCAATTTAAATAAACTTTTTTTTTTCAAGTTTGATATTCATAAAATGTTCATAGACTGTCGTACCCAACAAAAGCACAACAGTTTAATGAAAATAAAACTGTATTTTATTCATAAAAGGAAACATAAAATAACTAATGAGTAAAAGCTTTGTGAATAGGGTACTATGATTAAAAACATTTTACTCTAGAAAAAAAAGAACATTCAAATTAGAATTCATGGGGGTAATGTTTTCCAGTTATTTGTCAATGGACTATGTGGTCCTGTTTCAGCTGCAGTGTTTTGCTAGTTTATGATAATTCGTTATTCTTCTCTAGAGGAATGCATATTGAATGTGGCATCCATGTGTCTGCCAAAATGTTTTGTGCCCACTTTCTGTTTAAAGCTTTTAATACTGTACTAAAGTGCTGTGCTGGCACAATTTTCCTAAGCAGCTTCTGGCTTTCCACACCTTTGAATCAAGATATAGTACAAAGTTTAATGACAAGATGGCTTTACAGCAGAACAAAATGTTGGCCAAGTCAAGTTCATTGCAGAGAGCAAACCTTGCCATGCAGCCTCATCTGACTGGTTTCTTTGTAATTGAATTTGCTGACCACTCGGCATCTTCTCCTGCCGTTTGCTTTCCAATTGGCTCATAAGATGAACAGGTCTTTCTAAAGAAAGCCTAGTGTTCTGGAGGTTCAGATCACTGAAAAAAAATGTGTCATGCATGGGATTTACAAAAAGAGCCAGGGGTAAGAATGCAGTTTAACTCTTTATTTTAGAGTGTCCATACGAATACATTTCACCAGATTTGATACATGTGCAACGGGGTGACCCACGTCACTTGATTTAGGCACGTTTGATTTTGTTTTTGTAGTATATTCACCTTTTGATTTGTCACATTTGATTCAATGTTAGTTTGCTTTATTTAACACATTTATAAAGCATGTTTATTTTGGCATGTTACTTTGTTGTAGATTTGCACAGATCTCACTGGCATGTTGATGCTCTCCTGTTCTCGGCTCCCATAGGTGCTAATTGAATAATTTGAAGAAGCTGAGCACCGGGTATAAAAGTTGCGGATTTCATCCATTCGAGAGATTAGATTTTGTCGTTGTGATGTGAACCCGGGTTTGTCTGGAGTGGAGGTTGGATCCACAGCCAGCAGGAGCAACAAAGGAATTCGACTTGTTTGTGTTCGGCAGTGGGTTGGTGAAAAAATGAAAGAAACAGCCACAGACATTTAGAGTGAGGCTCCTGCTGTGCTTCCTGTCTCCCTCCGTGTGTGTGTATGTTTTTAACCGTTTTAGAAATTAGTATTTTAAAGGCATGGGGTTTTAGAGGAGTGCTGGAGACGGGGAGTTCTTAAAGTATTGGTTTTATTGTTGTTTTTAGTAAGCCCCGTCTCTGCAATTCTGTTGAGCAGCAGTGCACTTTTTAATTATGATTAACCATATAATGTTTTTTTGAACAGTGCAAACCCTGTGCTGTGACTGTGTATTCTAGACTTGTCCTATTTGCTAAATATAGATAACCACCTGTATTTAATAAAACGATGCTCATTGCCCTGCATATTACTGTGGTCTTAGTTTATTTTCTTCTGGTATTCTGCCTGACTGATCCCACCCGATCGAAAGAACGAGTGCCCTCCCGGGTGCTACATTTTGGCGTAGTCGGCAGGATCGGGTGTTGTGGATCAGCTTGGTGGAATACACACAGGGAAATTAAACATTTCTGTCTCTGTGTTCTAGCAGCTCACCGATGGGGCGTCTTGTGGTGGCTGGGGCATGCAGTGTCCACCTCCCTGCACAGCAAGAGACAGTCGGGACCCTGAGAAGAGGACGCCTTCAGGGCGACGGCTAGATTGGCGTGGGGACCGGTCCTTCAATGGTACCCCATGTCTGTCTGAGACACCTGGGTGGCCAGCTCAGGTGGGTAAGGAGGGCGATGGTAAAAGTGGGGTGGTGAAATCTTAAGGATCCCGCCCAAGGAGAGCTCGGCCACCAGACAGCAGCGGAGGGGTCCGGCTGCAGGACAAGGAGAGGGGGTAGGGGTGGGAGTGCTGTGCTCCCGTTGCCGTGAGTGTTCTGCTATGGGGTGCTGGTTCATGTGGACAGAAAGCACAGTCGTGGCAATGCCTTTCTTTTAGTTTAGGTTTTATTTTGTCAGAGGAGTGTTTTAGCGCAGGAACAGTTCTGAGAACAGACAGGTGCCGAGACGAGAGAGCCGGGGAACCTGGGGGAGAGACCTAGGCAGAGGCTGCGAGAGCTGGAGGCACCTGAGGACCCCTCCTGTGTTTCAGTTGTATTGTTGTTTTATTAGGCCCCTCTGGGGCCTAACAGCATGAGTGGGTTTGATTGGTTGTATTTACAGGGTGAATGAGAATTGAATTAGGAACTTTTATACCAGGTGCTCAGCTTCTTCAAATTATTCAATTAGCACCTATGGGAGCTGAGAACAGGAGAGCATCAACGTGCCAGTGAGATCTGTGCAAATCTACAACAAAGTAACATGCCAAAATAAACATGCTTTATAAACGTGTTAAATAAAGCAAACTAACATTGAATCAAATGTGACAAATCAAAAGGTGAATATACTACAATAACAAAATCAAACGTGCCTAAATCAAGTGACGTGGGTCACCCCGTTACACATGCTTACAATCTCGAGTTAAGTTTGATACATTTCCCCTGCTTTCCACAAAGAATGACACTGTATCAAATATAAACCAATTAACATAAACTGCTAAATAAGCACCACATTCCTGTGAATGTCAAAAGTTGAAATATGTAACAAAGTTTCATCTTGGCAAATTTATCAGCACCAGCCTGTATTTCTAAGTCTAATGTTTTCTCTTCAATTTGCCTTTTTTTTAATAAATAAAAATTCACAGGTATAAGTACCAGAGCAATTGACTTGCATCATACACATATGAATTAATAATGTTAAAGACTAATAAGATTATCTTTAAATCACTAACCATTCTCTGCATTGAACACTATAATAAAACACCTTCATTTATTTAAAAAAAAATATCTATCACATACAATATAGAAATAATGAAAAGGAAGATGGATGTAATCAAGACAGAATGCCAATGACCTCATAACTTGTCATAGTTCATTGTAACTGGAAATTGCTTCTTGCAGGTTTTGTTTGCTCATGCAATTACAATATACTCACTGCTTGACATGTTGTTTGCACAGATGTAGTGTATTAATAAACATGAGGGCTAATCTGAATTATTGAATCACTGGTAATATTTCCAGCAATGGATTTATACTAAGTCAGACAAAGGTAAAGTACAACTGGAATTCCCTGTAAGAACCACTGTCATACTTTATCATATGTGAAATCCTCTCATTTAATGTACACCCTGTTCCACATTTGTAGTCATAAGTTGGTGAAGGACTGCAGGTGAAAAAATATTATCTGTGTGCTATTGCATTACCCAAACTAATTTAAAATTCCTGTTAACTTGGGCCTTGTTTTAATAAGTACAAATACAATTTAGTTTCAGAGTGGAAAATGATTATTATTACTTTGATTGGTTACATCTGCTGTATAGTATAAACTGCTATTTCCTTTGCAATTGCTTCAAAATAAAGCCATATACAGTGCCCCCAAGCATCCATACACAACATAATGTAATGTCTCTTCATGTCAGTTACATTTTCCTCTTCCTCTTATATTTGTAGTGACTTGCGATAATTGTGCTTAACCAATCAAGAAAACATTATCTAATAGCATAACAATTTAGGGTAATGTATTGTATAGGCTATGTACACTGTGAAACACAAAAAAGAAAACTGTTTTATTATTATGGTATTATTATTCAGGGTTCAATAATATCCACAGATTAATGAAAACTCCATCACATCCCGCTACTTTCATAGTTTTCATTCTTTTAATAAAAAAAACAAAACACACTTCATGTTTCTCATTCATCAACTTTTAAGTAAGCATTACATCCAAATGTTGTCAATTTACCATAGGTTTTTATGTTTTCTAATATTTAATCTGAAACATTATGTTAAACTTGACGACAACCTATGCAGTACACCATGAAACTTTGCTACACTGTTGTTAAATCAACCAACAGAAGTCTGGACCAGTTTTAAAAGTTTGCTTTGAGCACAGAACCCACCATCAACAGGAAACCAAAATGTGTACAGAACAGCAGCCATATTTGGTCATGACAAGGTCAAAGTGACTAGTTGTTTTTGTACAATTTTTATAACACAGCAAATAAGAAGCGTGTATCGCAAATGGTTTCTAGGAGGTGTTGAATATGCAGTGGCTGCATAGAAAGAGGATTTACGCAAACATTAAAATAATTTAACAAGTCACAGCCAATCAAAATTACTCTCAACCATTTCTGTTGTGATACAACATTAAGCCACAATACCAGTATAATCACAATCTCTTAATGTTGACTGCAGACTACAGAGTTACAATGAGGTTTGACTAATATAGCAATATATTTATTTTATATGTTGAAAATATATGGTGCACTATATATTTTCATTAGTCTGTAATCCATATAAAATAAATATATGGATTACAGACTAAAATATATTTTATATGTGAAAAATATCAAAGGTAAACTATAGCATGCTTTTGGCTGAAAGAAGCAGAGGGTGAAAACAGTGCAAAACTAGCTGTAGCTAATGAAATACTTCTACTATTTATTAGTGAATTAAAAATTGTAATATCTAACACCCCTTGTCTATTTTCAACTTTATAATTTGAGCCTTACATACAATTTACATGTATGTTTTCTATTAGTAACATATACTACCTTTTAATTTGGATTTTAAAACATATTACGAATAAATGACTTTTCCATGTTACAATCTGATTCTGGTAAATATGTTATTGTATTTTATTGAACAGGCTTTCTTACTTTAAAGCAATTAGTCACACCAAAGTTTAAGTACATTGACAGTTTAATAAACCAGAGGGTATACACTGCCTTGTGATTTTTTTTTTCCACTACAGTTTGATGCAACTCCGTGAATACATCTCATTGATTCAGATGACTGTTCAGAAACTACTGTAAGTCGACTCAGTTATAATAACTTCTCTAAATCCAATATTGACAGTGATTGCATTTGGATAGACATTACGTTTTTTTTTTTTCAATTCTGGGATTATGGTACATTGTTTAGAGATTTGCTAAACCTAACATTACATGAAAACATGTATAGAAAGTACTGAAAAAAAGAAGAAAAATACATTTACTTATCAATGACTAAAGAGTCTAGTACCATTTCAGGAAAACTTATTGCAGTCTCTCCCATACTACATTGCTTTGTACCCATCTTATGAGTATATATGATGCTGCACATAGTTAACCAGGTAGCAGAATTATCCAGGTAAGATACTTACATATAAATTAATCTACATTATATTTCTCTTTTAAGATGTGGTAAGGGGTAATCAATGGGTTCTTATGAATTCCCATTTTGCAAGATTGATATTAAGCTTTTACTTTCTTTCCTTTGTTTCATCTAGAATTGATTATTGTAATGCACTTTCTTTGTGGTGTCCCAAAATGTGTGGTATCCGGCTTGCAGCTTGTTCAGAATATCACCGCTAGAATTCTAAAACCAGGAAAAGTGAACATATTACCCCTGTTTTGGCCTCTTTACACTGGCTCCCTATGCAGTATATAATTGACTTACAAGGCCCTGAATGGATTAGCACCTAGTTATTTGCAGGAGTTACTGACCCCGTATTTTCCAAACCACACTCTGAGATCACAGGATGTGGAGCTGCTGGCTATTCCTAGTGTCAACAGAAGCAGCACGGGAGGTAGGGCTTTTTCTTGTAGAGCTCCTAAATTATGGAATGCTCTGCCTTCCTTTGTCAGGGAAGCTGGGACCGTTAGAGTTAAAGTCAAGACTAAAAACGCACTTTTATAAAATAGCTTTCTTATCTTAGTGGGTTTTAATGTAACTTTAAAATTGTATTATGTGTGTACTGTTATTATGATTACGGTAGGAGGCTGTGTGGTCCAGTGGTTAAAGAAAAGGGCTTGTAACCAGGAGGTCCCCGGTTCAAATCCCACCTCAGCCACTGACTCATTGTGTGACCCTGAGCAAGTCACTTAACCTCCTTGTGCTCCGTCTTTCGGGTGAGACGTAATTGTAAGTGACTCTGCAGCTCATGCATAGTTCACACACCCTAGTCTCTGTAAGTCGCCTTGGTTAAAGGCGTCTGCTAAATAAACAAATAATAATAATAATAATAGTTGTATGTGTGACATGCTATACAAATAACATATGTCAGCTAAAAAAAAGCCCTGAGTTCTAGGAGACTCGGAGACCTAGCTTGAGGCAACTTTCCTGTATTACACCACTACAACATTACGTTCAACATTTTACGGTTCTTTAATCAATCAGTTCATCCCAGTTTTTAAAAACATTTCTTTCTGGCAAAATATTAAGGAACTCATATGCGGTATTATTATACATGAACTAAAAGCTTGTATTTCCCAAATATAAACCAAGTTTACCTAGTATGAGCAGCATGAGACCACTAGTACAGACACTTTGCAAAAACATTTCTGTCAGCACATGAATGCAAATGAGTTTATTTTGCTCTGTAAATAGATCCACCCTCAAAGGATTGAGTCTTATATAGATTACATAGCTCACTTAAATGTGCATGTTCTCAGCTAGTAGATCTCACAGGACTGATACAGCAGCAACCAATGCCTGTATCGATACTCTTGTTAAGACCAAAGTTGCACGCCATTTAACAGAGAAACGTTTTAATTCTTCTGCGATATATATGAAACATTCCATGAAAAAGGTAGGTTTGTTACACTAGTAAGTCGAAGCTATCAGACAACTGGAAAGCCCAGCCTTTTTTGTGGTGATGATTCCTCTATTTTGACCATCAAAAAGTCTTTCTAGTAGTTTGGTAATGATGACTTATGCAATGTAATAAATATACCATTTTCATGAAATGGCCGACATCTGTTACACAATAGGAGTAGAAATCCCATGTAGATTGTTTTAGCAAGGCTGGTGATCAAATATTACAAACATACTTTTTGTGCAGCACAGACGTAAGAGGATCCTTATTGTCTCTCACATTGTACCAGTCTGAACATGTATTGTTTAAAAGAAAGGGGTACTGGGGATGCAGAGAACCCATTACTTGCACTTGTACTTGTACTTGTACTTGTACTTGTACTCAGATTTTACTCAATGACATCACTGAAAGTAGGCGGGGCTAAGACCGGAATTGCAGTTAAATAAATCTCTGGTCATGATTTTCATCCAGAAATTGACCAGACACTGGTTTAATGTTTAATTAACAAGAATTGTGATTGTTTCAAAGTCCTAATGAGTCACTTAAATTCTTTTATTAAAAGAATGGGGAGTTTAAAAAAAATTGTGCACAAGACAAGTGAATTAATTATCTGTGTTTGTTCTAAAGGTTATTCAATTGTTTTGAATTAATTGAACTACTTACACGAACAACAGCTTCAGTGACAGACTGACAGTGCTAAAGAATATAGGAGCACACTTTAACACACTGAAGTTCATGTCTGTCTCCGTAGAATAATAATTCTATACTCCTTGAAGAAAATCCTACCTTGACTTGCATCCTTGCATCCATATTACCATGGCAACATCTATTTGTCAATTTCTCAGTAGAATATTTGAATGTTGCTGATGTAAGAAAATGTTATTTGTAAACGTTTCATGATGATCCAACTATTTGTTGATAATATTAAGAAAATATATAATTATTTGGGATTGTCTGCAAATTATTGTTTGATATCCTCCTGATCTGAGCTCTGTCTGACATATTGAAATTCTCAATGAAGCAGTGCCTCTCCAACAAACACCCAAGCTGTCCCTCCCATGAGTAATTGATTTGTGTAATGTATGCTGTGATAAATAAAATCTGCTTATACAACAAGTGTTGGGATACCTAGCATGGAATACTTTTTTTTTTATATTCAACACTGTTTTGTTTTTTTTCAACGACCCAATGAAGAAGGCGAATTGCACCATTCCAAATTACGCTGCGTTGCTAAACAGATGCAAAGCTTGATTTATGGAAAGTAATTCAGCTGTTGTAGATTTAGATATACTTTCTATCCATACATTACACCTTTTACATAAACAGACTATTCCATGAATGTTCATTGAGTGCTGGTTATTTCACTCGTGAAGATAGCCGTAAACATGAAGATGAGATGCATACTCATTCATGGAATAACTACAGTAACTTACAGCTATCCTCATTTGTGGAATAACCACAGTATCCTATGAACTCTGTTACAATAGATAAGGAAGCAGATTCAAATTATGGTTCTTGGGCCATTCTGGAGAAATGACTTTGCTTCACATTTCTACCCCTTACTTCCCTGAAGTAATTAAAAATGGTAATACATGAGGAATGGTCACAATCCTTGTGAACAATTTAAACACCAGACTTCAGACTCTTCACCCTATTATGATTTATTGCATGTTGTCCAAACCTATATGACAATACAGACTGCTCCATACAGTTAGCAGATTAACTTGAGTCCAGATTAACTAGCTTTTGTCAATTAAACAAATTGGGTTCCAATTTTGCCCAATACCAGACATCAATACCAATCCACATTCTGTCAAGACAGGGAAGTGGTATTCTAATTTGGGCATAGCACACAGCATATTGAGGTGCTTCATCAAAAATCACTGATCCACTGTTACTAAATTAAACATATTTGAGGCTGTGCAAGTCAGCAAATAGGCAGACAGGGAGAGAATTATTGGTACAATATTCTTCTTTTCTTTTTTGAAGATTCATGCTTTTAAGCTATTTCAGTTTAGATGTGTGACAGTATCATTCACAACGTGAATTAAAAGCAGCACTTTTTATTCGCTATCACAAAAATAAATGTAATTTCATTAAAGACCCAATTATATTTGAACAATATCACTAAAGGAGGAAATAATGGCTGTTTGAACATAGCTACCTTTGTTCTATTTCCATCAAACAAATAACAAAAGGGAGATGCATGAGTCTCAGATAATACAGATTTGTATATTTGATGTACAATAATGTATTTAAAACATACATTAAGCACACCATACACCAAAGACCAAAATACCACATTCCTTTGAATTTAGGACACCCTCGAATTTAAGATGCAGCCCAAATTTACCACCCTCAATTTGAGGAAAAAATAAAACATCAAATAAATATGCATTTACAAAAATACAACCTCAATTACGCTGTTGTATTGTTCAAAACTAACACGAAACAGTGTTTGTTATAGATTAACCACAGAGCTTGTTTATTGTGCTGCGTACTATAGTACTTAAGATGGCATCTCTGTCGTACACACACCCCTCGCTCACTTACGGCATCACGCATCCCGGCAACAGCAAGCACGACACAACACTCCACTACCAGGCAACATGTAACCCAGCAACCACAACAGCATTGATAGCATTGCAAACACAACAGTCAGAACGATATGCACAATACCAACAGAACATAATATACGTACATGGAGATTACTCACACCTGTTTTGCTCCCAATTTTTGAACTGTTGTATTGCTTGGCAAGTCGAAAAATACGGGGGTCTGATCAGCATTTCTGATCTGTCCAAGCTGGTACTGATTTTTTAGAAACATTGAAATTATAAAAGCTCCTTTGAATTCCTCAGGAAGCTAATCACTCTTCTTTGAAAGTCTTCTGTATTTCATGGATGATTCAAGATCGGGCAGTAACGTTTTGGTTCGTTTTTTCTCGGCAGTCCGTCACGTTGCTGCTTGTGTATTCAGGCAGTGACGTCTTTGTTCGTCTTTTCTCAGCAGTCAGTCACATTGCTGTTTGTGTACTTGGGAAGTCAGGTTTTTTGTTGGCAATTTTAGTACACGCATAATTATACATATAGGTTCTGAAGCATTTAAACTAGAAAGGAAGGGGGAGAACTAAAAAAAAACAGAAGGGAGACTACATCAAAAAAAGGGCAACAACTCAGTTAAGATAGTCATTAAATGTATTGATCTAAATGCTAGACGTCTCAAAAACAAAATGTTAGAACTTGAAGCTACTGCACTAACAAGTAACTACGATATGATATGTGTTACAGAAACTTGTTTATCCAAGAGTGATGGAGACAAATATAATATTAGTGAGTATACACAGTATAGGAAAGAAAGGCAGGATAGACGAAGCGGAGGGGTTGCGCTACAAATCAGAAATAGTCTTGACAGTATCCTGGGAGACAGTCAGCATGGTTTTAGGTAAGGGAGATCAGGATTAACTAACCTGCTTGATTTCTTTGAGGATGCAACATCGACAATGGATAATTGCAAAGCATATGACATGGTTTATTTAGATTTCCAGAAAGCTTTTGACAAAGCCCCGCATAAAAGGTTAATTCTCTGAGTGCAGCAGGGATTCAAGGAAATGCATGCACATGGATTAGGGAGTGGTTAACAAGTACTAAACAGGAGTAGAAACTTCGGTATACTCAACTAGCTGCTGAAGCGGAACAGCGAGGATGGAGAGTCCGGGTTTACCCAGTGGAGATGGGTTGTCGAGGATTTGTGGCACACTCTACAAACCAGTTTCTCAGAGATGTTGGGTTCAGTGGTCAAGAGTTGCGTTGCACAGTGAAGAAATTATCTGAAGGAGCAGCAACTGGCTGTGGTTGAGACAGAAAGATTCTGGCTGGGGATCTCAAGTACAATAGAAAGAAAGCAACGCTGATGTACGGGTAAGTAAGTTGGGCTGAGTTGAGTAGGGGACGGAGGGGGGGTGATGCTGGGATGCCAGAATCACTGTCGAACCCTCTTGAGGTGTCGTGGGCCAGTCGACGAAGCACAGAGGATGGACCCCAGAGATGTACTCTACTTAGCTCAATCCAGTCTGTTGTCATGCTGATGGACTGGGGAGACCGCACTGTTGATCCCCGGAGCCAGCATTGCAGCCGTTGTGTGTGCTGATGCACTGGGGAGGCAAAATAAGCTGATCCCTGGAGCCAGCATTACACTTCAGCCATCAACACCAGGCAGAAGGATATCTACATCATCAGATGTAAAGAAACGCAAATGGATGGAGATGCAGATGGATCATATTAGTTTACTGTAAAGCTATGTCTTAGTTGGTGCTTATCTTGGCGAGAGCCGAGTTCAAATCAGCATGGAGTTTTAACTTCTTTGCTCATGTAATGGAAATCATGATTTGGATAATGAAAGCCTTAATTCTCTATGTATGTATTTTTTTGTTTTGTTTTGGTCATTAAGATTTTTAGTGTAAATTAGGAAACACATGCATTATCAGAACTGATTCACAAAAAGGTATGTTTGTGTATTAGTAGGTGATACTATTTTGTGTCCATTCCCTGTATCTTGAAATGGAAATCATGCCCCAACTCAAAGGCCATTTGGGATTTGCTGATGTAAAGTGTCTCTATAAACTACAAAACATCCTTATTGGATTTGCAATATAAATTACAACTCTGTCTGTTTATTTGAACTAGTTGAGCATGTTTAGAAGATCTGGACTACAGATTTGCAGAAGTCCTTGATCAGATACAAGATTGTGAAAAATAACCACAAGACACTTTTTATTCAGTTAGGATGGAGAAGTTATTACCTGCACCCATATGTATTTCATTGTGCTATTGTGAAGTTCATTACTTTTACATAGATATTCCAAAGTTTAGCAAAGTAACAGCATTAGAACCTATTTGTTTACACCTGATTTGTAATGATTTTTAAATAACACGGGTCAGGTTTTTACTCATTAAAGTAATAAGAGATTTTCTGCTGACCCACACAACACTATACTGTTATTGTAAGCAGAACTGGATAGTTGAATTTCTTACATAAAAAATAGCAATATTCATGCACCTTCAGAAATCATACAATGAATAAGGCGCATAGACGAACCACAGCTATTTTGACTTTTTCACTCTGCCTAAACTGTCTAGAAGTGATTTTGGGGACATTCCTTCAAAACTGTTTGTTGCACTGATAATGTATCACTATCAGACTAATTGCAAACAGAAGAGTACGGTGATGGGTCTAGCCGAACACACAGATGTTTGAACAAAATGTAGGAATGTATATGCATGTATTCTGATAATACACTATTGACATATTGGTAACATTTGGACACCTATCACAGCTTGTAAAATATAATTATAATGCAAAAAAGTATAAAACAATAATACACAAATATTTTTGAAACAGTGCACGTTTAGTAATTAGCTGGTGTTGCAAAATATTCGAACTCCCCGGCTGTATATAATTCATCATCTGTAAAGTAATTTATTCTTCTGGCTTTAATATGTTACAGATGAACGGTTGTGTCTTTCCTGTTAGAGCATTACTAGACCGGCTACTTTTGCATTAGGCTGGTACAACAATAGATACCTGTGGTGCTCTTCATGGTTCACGTGGTACTAATTTAAATGGCAAGTTGCACATATTTCATTGAAACACTCGGAAAAGCCAGCTTTCACAGAAGGATGTAGATGATGGACTGTTCTTGTTGTGCAGCTGAACTGCTCTAAATATGTCAGGAAGGGTTATGGATCATTTCATTTAACCATCATCTCCAGTCTGCTGTTGTACAAACCACAGTGAGGTGTCATCGAACAGAACAATTCTGACAGTGCAGCATAGTACAGCTGCTCTTAATGTGAGCACTCATCCCATTTAAACTTTTAAGTTACCCAGGAACATACCTGTATGTCTGGTATTATTATTATTATTATTGAATAGACAACAGTGTTTGCCCAGAGATCTTACTGCAATACACCCTTTTAAAACAGAGGAAAACAGCTTTCCCAAAATGTTTCATAAACCTAAGTGAAATCGCTGGGGCCTAAATGACAGAACATTCCATCTGGCTGGCTAAAAAATATGTTTTATTGCATTTTTAATTTCAATTTCAGATGTGAAGTGCCCCATATACAGGGCTGGATTAACCTATATGCAAATTACACTATAGCGTAGGGCTCCCAGCAGAATTGGGGCCCCCGTGAGGTTGTGAGGTTTGGGACATTTTATAAAAACTGATTTTGGTTAATTTTGTTCTTTTATGATGGCTATGCATTTCTTTCTTGATTACAGCATACCTGGTCTCTGAGTCTCTCACGCAAGCAGCTTCCTGCTAATGTACAATACCAAATGCTCCACGCCCTCTACCTCCTGGGAAAGATCCATCCCTAGTCCTACTATGACAGAGGCATCAGTCTGCAGGATAAAATGTATGTAAAATGTATGAATCAGGCTCAATTTATGTATTAATTTATTTCAGTCCTAGGGCCAATTTAAAAACCTGTACTGTCTCAAATGTGCACAGTATGCCTCTTTATATATATATATATATATATATATATATATATATATATATATATATATATATATATATATATATATTGTATATATATATATATGTATATATATATATATATATATATATATATATATATATATTTTCCTTTTAATAAGGGGGTTGGAGGCAGGTAAAGGAAACGTGATACAATGCGGGAGGCTGAAGGAAATTCAAATGTGGATCTCTGCAGCCGGCAAGAAGGGTTGAAGTCCATAGCGTTTGTTTCTCTCCTTTATAGCTAACCACAAGTTTAAAACAAAAAAGAACTACACATACACATACACATACACATATATATATATATATATATATATATATATATATATATATATATATATATATATATATATATATATATATATAGAACATAAGAACATAAGAAAGGTTACAAACGAGAGGAGGCTATTCGGCCCATCTTGCTCGTTTGGTTGTTAGTAGCTTATTGATCCTAGAATCCCATCAAGCAGCTTCTTGAAGGATCCCAGGGTGTGTCAGCTTCAACAACATATAATAGCTGCTGGACTTTCTGGTAAACTAACTAACTGACCCATTACCCCCAGTGGATGTTATATTATGCACTTTATAATGCTATTGTACTTTACTGCCTGGGACTGAAGCTTTTTTTTTTTATATATATATTGCATCATTTTGTGTTCTATGTTCCCACATAGCCTGTAGCCTGTACAGTATGTGTGTTTTATGTGTTGTCATTCTAAAGGTTACCAGTACATACTGATAATATACCTTGAAGTATTGATCTCTAAAACTTTCAAACATAAACTAATGCACCCATTATTTCATCTGTCTGACATTTTTTTTTCATTTTTGTAGCTTCTCTCCTTTTCACTGACTAGTACACACTGACTCTCTGTAACCTTTTTTTCAAAAAAGCTATCAATACTGTACACTGTTTGTTTTTAAAAATACATCATACAATTTGAGTTGTGGTTCTGCAACATTATATACTGGAATGCTAGAACTATATTAAATTGTATTTTACACTTTTGTCATATGACTGGTATGTACATGTATAGGTCTACAAAATGAAAACAGATGGGACATTTAATTCCTTCTGTTGAAAGGCTCACAGCAAGACTCATATTTTAACTTTACATGTCTTAAAGGATAATGAAACAAGACATATTTTTTTTATAAAACCACTTACTATTGCAGTTTTTAGTTCGTTATTGGGAGTTTGATTAAACGTACATCAAAACTGCAGTTAAATACTAAACCCGCAACACCGTCTTCTTACCCGCGACCTGACCTGCTTTAATAATTATTTATTATTTTTATTATTATTTATTTCTTAGCAGACGCCCTTATCCAGGGCGACTTACAATCGTAAGCAAATACATTTCAAGTATCATAGTACAAGTAATAATACAATTAAGAGCAAGATAAATATAAGATAGATAATAAGACCTGCAACCCGACCCAAACCCGCAAGTGTTTGTTGTTAACCTACTGCCTGCGTCAACTGACTCTCTCACAATTCACACACAGATATCACTAACATTCTCCATAGATTGAGTTTATACAATAGGCTATACAGCGTGGTAGCTTTCTCTAGTGGTCTGCATATATTTTAACATTGTAACATATTAACTATTTCTACTTACTTTAGTATAAAATACCTGTATATTCCTTTCGTGCCACCAGAGGTAATGTACCAGTTTTGTGGCCGTCATTTACAAAAACATAATGACACGTTTTACAAGCAACGAATCCAGTCACATGTTCATTATTTTAATTTGCTATGATTCCAAAATAATTCCACACTTTTGATTTACCTGTCGAACTAGTATCCGACTACATGATATAAACCCTGAGCTACCTTTTGTGTCACGTCGTTCACAAACATTTTTAATATCACCAAGCAGACATGATGAAAAAGATCTTGTGACGTATCAAACAAGCGAGAACAGTCTTAAGTCAGTTGACTCCTCCTGCTTTAGTGCAGGACATAGTGGTACATTTACCTTCTAATGCGTTATCTGGGAAAGGGTTACGCTGAAAGGACAGAAAACGTTTTTGGTGATTCAAATTCAGACCCGCACCCGAACCGCAAACCAGGAAAAAGTTCACATTCCGACCCGAACCCGACCTGCTTTTGCGGGTTACCCGACCCGATGCAGGACTCTAGCTTGGGGTCCCCTTAAGACCACAGCAGCAGTAGATTATTATTATTATTATTATTATTATTATTATTATTATTATTATTATTATTATTTATTTATTTGGCAGACCTTTATCCAAGGTGACTTACAGGTGTTATAGGGCAATACTGTACAGGGTGACAATGCAAGACACATATTTAAATACAGTACAGTTTACAGTAAGTGCAAATAATACAACTAAAATACAATATGAGCTAGGCTACAACAAGTGATATCTACAATTACATATTAGTAGTGCAATAGTGCAAGGATAGTGCGTCAGCCGAGGATCCAGTAACATTGTGATTAGGTCAGTTAAGTCCAGTGTATCTGGGTAGATCTTGAGATCTGTAAGTGCAGTCTAAACAGGTTTTACCCCAATTTGGCTGTTAAACGCATTTTCTCCACTAGTCAACAGAGAAAAGAAAACAGTAGCCCATCATAGTTTATTGTAATATACTTAACTGTTACACACTGTCAGCGTATGTTTAAAAAGGCACTGTATACAACATAAATATAAAGCATTTTGATTTCAAGACCATGTCACTAGCATACTTTGCATACAATATTTTCTAAACAAAATTGTTAAGGCAGGAGAAAGAATTAAAAATAATTAAGATAGATTTTTTCAATTTTCTCACCAAACATTATTTAAAATGTCTAAAGTAAATTACCAACAATTCTCTAAAACGGGGTCATTTTATATGCATTCTGGAACCAAAAGGTCAAAGGTCAAAATGAATTGCAATGCACTTTAAGAAGACCAATACATATTACAATACGTGTTCTTAACCAGTATTTGTGGTCTGAAAATATGACTGTACACTGAATTTTGTTTTGTGGACTTCTGTTTTTGCATGCACATCCAAGAAAAACACAAATAATTGTCAAAAAATAATAAACACATCTGCTTTTCTTAGTCTTGTATGGCATACAGACAAAAAACGAATATGGTGACCTTTCAATTGTCTACCTTTAAAACATTTCTATCCATCTGTTCTTTTCTGGAAAAATATAAATATATAAAAATTATATGCAGTAACAAGCACTCATGAGTAAGAGTCAGTCAGCACACCGATTTCCTACAAGAAATCAGTTTTTAGGAATTAAAAAAATTCTCAATGTCTGTGTCCCTGTATTTGTGTTGTAGTATTATTATTTAAGTGTACTGTTATGTGTGTTTTATTGTTATAATTTAATGTAGTTTGGCAGAGACCATGTTTGCTTCTAGTCTCTGCCAGACTACACCTCGTGAGAATGCGTGGTCGGCAGATAATGAGTTATTGACAAATTGGCTGTCAGCCACGCAGAGGAGAAATCCCGTGCAGAAGATGGTCGAGGGATAAACTGGGTAATTGATGGCCAGTTAATCCCTCAACCACAATATAAAAACCAGCAGCTTTTGCTGGCCGGGGTTGACGTTTAAAAAACATTTGGAAGCAAACTTTCCTTTCACTCTGGGGACTGACATGTTCTTTAAGAGTGCTGTCAGAAGTACCATAATACCAAAAATTACGCAAAGCGTAAGCAAAACTGTAATGATTCGTCACACACATGTGACCTTTCCTTAGTTCTACCTTAAATAAATGACCAACATAAGTAAATACTGCTGGGGAAGGTCTAAAATAATATAAACCTCCTTCTCAGCACTCGACCCTGCAACTGAAACGTAGTCTTCTGATCAGAATTCACCAGGTGTCAAGCCAGCCCCTACAGATCACCTCCCAGGCCCTGTGGACCCCAGTAGGCCAATGTCATCTGCCCCTGTTCAACCAGGCGTCCTATCCTCCCTACTGGGCGTCCCAGGCACCAGCAAACCCATCCTTCCACTGCGGGCGTCACAGGTCACGCATCTCAAGACCCAAAATTCTCAATTCCGCTGCGGCCGTCCAACAGGCCCATGTAGCTTATAATGCTCACAATCGCAATTCCGCTTGTAATATTCCATATTTTCTGCCTACATTCAAACTGTCATTCCATCCTTCCCTCCTTATCTTGTGTCTACTGTGGGCATCCAGCTGGCCCCTACAGTTCACAAGCCCCTTTTCAGTCACCCTGTTCTCCCTCTCACTGTTTCCACTGGTTTTACTCTCAGCTCTGCTTTTTCTCTGCCTCCCCCTGATAACTCGCTTACCTTCAATCCAAGGCCTGTCTCTTGCGCTACGCTATCAAATACACTCAGTGCAGATATTTATTTAGTCGCTTTGCTTATTAACTCCCTAGGTAGTATTAGCAGCAGAACAATTGATTGCGGAGAACTCTCTGTTACACTCAAGTCCTCAGACCGTTTGTGGCGGAGTGTCCCGCCCCTATTATTATTATTTGTATTATTGCTTGGCGCGATAACAGCGCCGCGTATTATTATTATTTATATTTAAAACCTCGTGAGGATGCATGACTGATCAGCTACTGATTATTTAACTAGCTGACAGTCATGCATCCATTAACGCGATGCAGACTGTGGCGAGGGTAATAAGATAATTAACAGCTAGTTAACCCTCGGCCAGAGTATAAGAACCTGCAGCTGTCCGTTCTGCGTTGGTTGAGGATAGAGAGAGTGCAGGAGAGCGGAGAGAAAGAGCGAAAGCGAGGAAAAATAACAATTGCTATATTTAAAAATATACCTGCTGTTTATTTGTTTGTGCTAGCGCTTTTTGTTTTGTGGTTTGCTAAATCTTTTATTTTGTTTGGTTATTAATAAATACACTGAGTGCCGTTGCACTCAGCTTCACCCTCCATCCATTGTTTTGGTTTCAGTTTCTTCCTGGTCCGTGACGTCATCACACTCACCACTACGAGCCAGCTTGCCACATATGGTGTCAGAAGTGGGATGACGTCACGGACCAGGAAGAAACTGAAACCAAAACAATGGATGGGCGGGTGAAGCTGAGTGCAACGGCACTCAGTGTATTTATTAATAACCAAAACAAAAATAAAAGATTTAAGCAAACCACAAAACAAAAAGGCGCGTTGGCCAAACAAATTAACAGCAAGTATATTTTTTAAATATAGCAATTGTTATTTTTTTCCTCGCTCTTTCTCTCCGCTCTCCCGTACTCTCCTCTCTATCCTCAACCAACGCAGAACGGACAGCTGCAGGTTCTTATACTCTGGCCGAGGGGTTAACTAGCTGTTAATTATCTTATTACCCCTCGGCCACAGTCTGCACGCGTTTGGTAAGGATGCATGACTGTCAGCTAGTTAAATAATCAGTAGCTGATCAGTCATGCATCCTCACGAGGTTTTTAAATATAAATAATAATAAATATGCGGCGCTGTTATCCGCGCCGCAAACAATAATACAAATAATAATAATAGGGGCGGGACACTCCGCCACACCCTTGCATATTTAAAACGTTCACGATTTCTGAATTAATTCTCGCTTTCAGTCATTACAGTTCAATTTTCAACCCATGTCTGTCTCCAATCAGCCACCTTAATTATGCTATGAGAATAATACCACAGGGTTGTGCATTTATTTCCTATTTTCCTCAGTTTGCTTGTCCATTGCATCCCTCTCTCATATTATTTAAATGGATTCTTTCTGCCTCAAAGAATTATGCCCATGGAAACTCCTTCTACGTCAGTGGAATGGAATGACTTTCTTTTATGATAGCTGCCTTCTTTTACCTGAAGCCTTTTACAGATGCTTCTCCTTTTTTTGGAGGGTATTTTAAGGGAAAGGTTTGCCGCTTCTTGGCCTAAATAATTTGAATCTAGTCTCCATTCTGATCAGTCCTCTGTGTTGTGCAAAATGTATCCAGTTGGGTCAGCAGAGAGAGGAGTACTCAGAATATCTGCTGTAAGGGAGCGGAGTCTGCAATGTACTTTGGTGTTGGTCACCCATAAAGGGATAAGCTTTCACAAGCGCCTTGAGGAATTCAGAGTGTTTTAGACTCACTTTGGGCTGCAAACACAGAGTTTATCCAAGCAGTGTTTAGAGTGACATGAAATAGTGCCATTGGCTGAAAAAAGTTATGAAAAAAATCATCTGAAATTGAAGTTGCAACATATCAACTTCATATGACTCTAGAACTAACTACTACAGTACTACACCATTATAAAGCGGTTCTTGGGGTCCATAATTGGTGAGTGTTTTGTGTTTCGCCTTAATTTGAATATTGCCGTTTTTGTTCCCGAAATGATTTACAATGGCCAAATTAATATTGTAGCATACCATGGAAAATGAAGGAAGGAGACACACACAATTTGCAGGTATTCGAATATACGGTTTATTAGAACAATTATTCCTGGCCCCTGTCAGCCTGGGCCACACCAAAAACAACAGTCTTGCACATTCACACAGCAGCTTGTCTGACTCAGCTGTCAGCTCTGTCCGTGGTGATGTGGGCTTTCATGTCCCCGCCTACCCGGACATCAATCAATCCCAGCTGAGGCAAGCATACCACTTCCCTGCTTACACACACACACACATAGGGTCCCGTAGACCAGTAGTGTAACAGTATAAGTCCTGGGCCTTTACAATTTATATAGTATAATAGAAACTGCTATTCCACCAGTTTAAAGTTTACACTAGTCTTATTAAAATTGTATATTTTTATAATAAATGTTGTAAACTGTATATAAATAACACAGAATCCAAGGATGTTTATACACACTTGTATTGTTTCGTACTTGTTTTTTAACATGAATGGACAGTTTGTTTTTACTTTTAGAAAAAAAAAATACAGTGCAAGCATGGGCGTTTTATAAGTAGTTTATGTCCCAGTTTCAACTTAAATGGGTTTAAATACGGTAATATAAAACAATAAAACACAACTTTTGTGAGTCATATTGCATTATGGGGGAAACGGCAGCTTCGACCTTACAGTGTGATAACCGATTCCGCAGTATAATGGGTTGTGTTATAATGGGATAGCACTGTATTAGTTCCAAAAATTATGAATTCTAAACCGCATGATTGAGCAAGAAATATCACGCAAGTAGTATCCACGGATCCCCTGGTCCCAAGTACCCACCTGTGCAGAAACTCAGTAGCCAGCCCAGCAAGAACGACACCATACAACTGGGGCAGACTTCTCATGAAACTACTACAGAGCTCCGAGTCCCTCATTTGACGTCACTCTGTCATGTGATTACCTAGCTTATTAACGCTCAGAGACAATGGCTAGAACCCCAAGGCAGAGGGATTGTTTCGACACCCTTTAATATTAAAGTGTCACCCAGCCGTTGCCTTCTGGTATTAAGGTAGCCATATTCAAATAAAAAAATAAGATGATATAGTGCCTATATTTTTGTATTCATAAAGGGGACAATTTGCATGTGACCACATGGCTCTGCTTGAGGTCAGCAAAACATTATGTCAGAGTAAGAAACATTGCATAGCCATGTTTGGTGGGGATATTTTGTTTACAAGTTATAAGGAGAGATGCTTAATATAATTTCCATGCTAAAATGAAATCTACGAGCCTAAATAATTTATTCAAAATAATGGGAATATTAAGCAAAACAAAGCTCTGTTTTGTTAAACTTACACACCTATAAATATGAATTTTACATTATAAAAGGAATAAACGCAGAGCTTCATATCTGACACACAGCTATTTCAATCATCTTTGGTCAAACAATTGCTTTTTGGAATGTTTAGTTTGCAAACTAGTATATTTTTTTGTTCAAATTAGCAAAATTATAAGTACACAATGGAATATATAAATACTAAGGACTCATGTTCAACAATACGAACATTAGCAAGGATCCTAATAAAATATATAAACATGACCTTAATCCATTAAAAGCATATTATAATGCCATTTTTCACGGTACAAACCAAGTAATAAAAATGTGGGATAAAAATAACCAGAATGTTTCAGTTGGTCCCCATAGGCTCCTTCTAAAGTGGTTAGAGACGTTTGGATTGGATGCAAAGGGCATGCTTCCTACTGTCCAATTTTGAGGGCTAATTGACTTGGTAACCACAGGGAAATGAGAAGCAGGCCATTCCCCTTTCGCATGGTTTGTCACGGGAGACACTCAGTCTAGGTTATAGGTCTGTAAATGAAAGCAGTTATAGAACATGAAACCCAGAGTCACTGATATGCAAAACCGTATACACTACATTCATTATAAGTTATGTATGTATATTTGAACCTGGCTTGTAACTTTTAATGTACATTGAGAAGAAAAACTGAAAAAATAAAACCTACAAAATAATTGATTTAGTGAGTAAACCCAAGCAATGGATGGCCTTCTAACTTAATGGCCTTCCAAAATACTATTATTGACTATGTCCAGCAGTATCTTGCACAAACCTTGTACAGAACTTCAAAGGATGTTTTAAGAAGGGATTTGGATTTCAAAAAGCCTTCTTTATTGTGCAATGATGAATATGTGGCTCTTACTAGGGACTTTGGTGGCTGGACTGTGGTCAGCAAATCTTTTTAGAATAGTTTTCTAGGGGATATTAAAGATCTGTGACACAGATGAGATCTATGCCTTGTCAGCAAGATGGACACACAAAAAAACACTTCCTATGGAACACAAGGGATTATTGGTGATCTGCCATTTGTGGTCCAGATACAGGTGTTCCACCCATTATGCCCTTATATCCTTTGTATATTTGAACCCTATGCTTTAAATTTTACATTTTCTCAACACAATGTGGATGCTTATACACTGATCATGTCCATCTGTCATACTGTGCATGGTAACCTGATAATTGCCTTACATTTGAATCTTCTGCAAACTTCGATTATAGGGGCAATTTCCATGGAAAAAGAAAAGTATGTCTCACATTTTTCTCACTATTTTGGTAGTACTTATTTTGGTACAAAGATGGCTTTTTTCCTTTGTAGGTAGCATGCTACTTAAAGCTAGTGTACAATGAATTGCATCTTATTGCTAAGGGACAGAAAAGTCTAGGCTAAAGCAATAAGTGTAAAAGGCTTCGTTATTTATTTATGTATTTATTGCAAAGGGTATTTTTTTTATTTGGAGCAGCTTCAGTATTTTGATAACCTTACTTATAAAACAACTTAACTAGAAACCACTTTTTATGAGTCAAATAGCAGTAATCTGAAACACTGAATAAATAAATTGAATTAAAAAAAAATGAAGAAGTCGTTAAACCTGGATGCTTATTTTTTCCTTTTTGGTCAAAGAAGCTTGCCAATAATTGCTTGGTACAGCCTTCAGTTAGTAGAAAGCTGTGCGAGGTTACATCACAAACAGGATTTCCACTGCTGAAGTCTTGTAAGCATAATGTACGAATTTTTGGTCAATTGTACAGCTTTTTTGCATGAGAAGGCATTTGCCCACCCTTTAAAGTCGTACAATGTTTTAGACATGCACTTCCTATAGAGTGTGGAATGTGCGTGCTACATCACATAAATAATGACTGTGGAGAGAGCGTATCGACTTTCTAAGCCAGTTACTTCTAGCCCATTGACCTTTCGAATTGCATTTGGGGTATAGTCCGATAAATTGTTGATTTTATAAAAATGTTTGTTTTTAATGCATTAACTCTTTCATATTGTCACTGCTTCTGTTGAAAATACAGTTTTCAAGGGAATCAACTCTAAGACTGTAAATCTTACAATACTGCCATACCAAGAATCTAAATAGCATGGTGATAGCTGACTTTTACCCTGCTCATTACAGTCTGCACAGTGTACGAACGACAATGACTTACACAAATTAAAATGATTCACTCTGACCCTGTCAATATATTTCAAAACATTTAATAATACATTTTTAGGTTTCATCTTTCAGTTTAAGGATTTTTCTCTTGTTAAAAAACAAAATAAGCATTTGTTTTAAGTTTGTAAAACGTACACACATTCAAACGACAGAGGAAAAAATAAGATATGTTTTCCATGGAAACAGTTACTGGAATTGCATTACTCAACCTGTTTTGCTATTTAGGTTGATGGCTGGTACTTTTTAGATTAGAATGATAAATAGCAATCAATATTTTGTCGTTATCTAACCCCATGCAATGTACAGAACATAAAAGGGCTCATAATCCAAGATTTGACAGTAGTTTGCAACACATTCTTACCATAATGAAAAGCCTCCTGACATACAGTATATAGTTTTTTACTTAACTGGCCATAACTACAACAACCAGGACTGATAAAATGAGGACTCACACTCATGGTGAACACAGTAGCTTGCTTGAATTTGCACCAATCTTGACCAAACTTGTATCATACACTTCTAGCCTCCAATAGATGTTCTCTAATACGTTTGGCTATCATCAGATAAACTTTTGATTTTATACCCAATGCAATTTTTGAAAACCTTATAAATGCATTATTTTTAATATGTTTTCATCATAGCCAAGACAGTCATTTTGTTGATAGAGAAGTAACTAACATACTTTAGCTGTAAGAAAACACTGTTGTTACTGAAACAGTTTGAAGAAACCAAAAGGTGTAGGAAATGGGGCAAAAAAAGACATTTAATTATTGAGGCATAATGTATTCTAAATGCAACATTTGAACCAGGGCAACTATTGAATAATTTCACATAATCTAAGATGAAAACATAACTAGGAGCAATAAAAATCCAAATACCTCTAAAAATGGTCACACAAAAAATAAAACGGTTGCCTAGGTATATAAATCCAATGGATGTGAGTAATGAATGTTGCCATAAAACATGTCCAACATCAGCACAAATTGAGTCTGTTATGCATACAAGTATCTGCAAGCTTTAATATTGAATCTGAGGTTTTTGTTCCTCTAACATAAGCAAAGGTAGCTTTCTGTAGCTAGAAATCAATTATTCTCAAATGCCCAAACTCCAGGTGTAGACCTCCTCAAAAATTGTCTTTGGCGATCAACAAACTGCTTGTTTTTAGACAGTTTTTTCTGAGGGAGTGATTGAAATCAATAAATATTTCAACAGTTTTAAATAAATATTTCAACAGTTTTTCATGCTCTTCAGACCCCTTGCTAATGTACTTGCTACTAGTCCTAGAAAATGCAGCATGATTACACTTGCTGCTTTATCTGGTTATCATTTACAAGTATGCAGGAACTTTAATAAGGAAAAATACTGCTCTCTGTAGATATCTTCTAATCTGTTCCTAACATGATTCTGGTTTTGTTTTGGAACTGAGAACATAATGTTTCTGATTACTGTTTTCTTCAGACTCTACTGCCAAAAAGAATTTAAAAGAAGCAAATATTTCACAAAGAGTATTACATTTTAAGATAAGTTAGCCTTCCAGTAAATCTACAAAAATAACAACAAAATGAAATCAAAAGTAAAAACAGACTTTTAGCGATATAGCACTACGCTACATCTGGCTGCCATCTGAGAAGCCTGGACTCCAGCCAACAAGAATCTTGAAAAAATGAAAATTACTTCATTATGAAAAAATAACGAACATGGATGCTGCTTTGAACATATATTATACATTGCTGCTGGCTTCAGTAATTTGTATAGTTCTACAATTTGTATGCAATATATGTTTTCTTTGGAAAAATAACATTTGTTTTGTCGTATAATGTTAAAGTTTGACCTAGAAACAGTGTTTCGTTTTTAGCTTTTTGATAACTAATCACAAAAATGTTTCTTAAACTTTCAATAAATAATTATATTTTTTATGTATTAATGTAGTTGTGTATTTGTTTAATTCATTGAGTAATATAAGCAATAGGTGATTGGAAATAAAAAAGAAAAAATAGCCTTTAATACATCTACACTGGCTTTTTAAAACTAATTCCTCTTAAATAGGAATGTAAGTAGCAATTCTGGTTAGAATTGACAACCAGTTTGTCAACAACCTTTAATTTTTGTACATAATCAGTCAACATTGATCATTCCATGTGCAGTTCTATGAATGATTAGGATAAAACAGAGGACAGTGTTTCAAGATAAAATGTCACAATTACTAATAAGGCTGAATAGTAATAAACCAAGGACAAAACATATCTACATATTCTGTGTATTGACACCAATTGTTTCTTTAGCATGATGATGAAATTATCCTGGAAATAAGTAAAACTACTAACTCATGTACATTTGGTGAGTGGGGGTGGGGGTGGGGTGGGGGTGGGGGTTGTGTATGAAAAATATCTACAGAGAAAACCATTTATATAATGGAATTGATGGTACTATATCAGATTTATGGTGTACTCCAGTTACAGGCATGGGAAGTGTTGGGTTAAAAGTTCTATATATCCCATTTTATTTTTTATTACCCCACTATAAATGTATAGCCAGGTTTTTCAACAGTTCAGGGGTTTAGTTACTCTACAAGTTACACTTGATGTCAAGCCATAATAGTCAGTTCAGTCATGACAGTGGTACACAAAAGATCCATTTCCAATAAAAATAGCATAAGGCAGCATGTGAGTCCACCTACATTATAGTGCCACCACATCACTTTTATTACAAATCATGCACAATCATGCAATGACTGAAGACTAAAACTGGGATGGTATAAACAGAGTATTACAGTCAATTTTAACTGTGTTCATATAATAATAAATAAATTTAAAAAAAACTCCAACCATGCCAATGAGTTTAAGCATTGGAGGGGACGAGATATTATGGTATGTGTACATAAAAAAAGAGCAGTCCAGAATTTCCTGATGTGTTCGCTCCCATCCTGGGGCAGACTCAAGTACCCCATCATCACATTGAAATTGAGCCGGGGTCGCCAGTTTGCCAGAGGCCATACCGTATACCTGAACGCAAAAGGCAGGTAATAAAAACAGAAATTGATGAAATACTTGGACTGGGGGTAATAGAAGAGTCCCAAAGTGACTGGAACAGTCCAATTGTGTGGTGGATAAGCCAGATGGCTTCAACTAGGTTTTGCATTGATTTCAGGTGAGTCAATGCTTATCCCATGCCCCAAGTAGATGAGTTGCTGGAGAGTCTAGGCACGGCTGACTTTATGACAACACTGGATTTAACAAAGGGGTACTGGCTGATACCCCTAACCCCGGAATCCCGAGAGAGGACCGCGTTTGGCTCCCTACGGGTCATACCAATTGAGGACCATGCCCTTTGGGTTGCACGGAGCACCAGCCACTTTCCAGTGGATGACGGATCACATTTTGCGGCCCCATCAGCAGTACGTCGCTGCTTATATAGATGACATGGTTATCCACAGTGAGGATTGGCCGAGTCATCTGTGTAAGGTAGCGGCAGTATTGCAAACCTGCTAACCCATTGGGAAGAGTGAGTCTGAGTATTTGGGGTATTGAGTAGGGAGTGGCCAGATTGCTAAGGTGAAAGCCTTGGCTGACTGGCCAGTCCCTACGACCAAAACCCAGGTGCGCTTGTTCTTGGGACTAGCGGGCTATTACAGGAAGTTCATCCCGAACACCTTGTGGCGGAATGAATAAAATACACCCCTGCGGGGTGTTTCAAACTCAACTTGCTGATGTGTCCAGTGAATCCCACAGCTCCACTGAGATATCAATACATAAAAATAAATGTCCCAGCTTGGTTATCAAAATTAGCTTCATACAAAAGCTATGCCAAGGACTGTCACGTGATCACAACCAATATAGTCAGTAGTAAAATATAAACTGTGCCTAACTTGTAACTGTAACAGATTACTTTTTAAAAGTAATTACTCCAACACTGGCTGTGGCAATACCCTAGATTTTCCCAAAAATGTGGTCCTACATAAAATAGTTGTTTTTCTCCCCTTTTTGTTCTAAATTGGCTGGAGTCACACAGTAATATTATCATTAGTTTAACAATCACAGGATAAACAGATCGATTTAGACAAATAATAATAATATTAATTAATTCTCCTTGGATTCAATACTAACAATCCTTATCATCTGAGGTATTGCATTTCCAAATCTCGCCACGTACTTCATTTTCAAGTTAAACCTCCATTTATTATGATCCAAGCTCATCTCAGCATCCTTAAATAATAAATTGCAAAATGGTTGATAGCACCTGACGATGCTTTATAGATGCAAAACAGTTACATAATTGCAATTTATCAATAATAATTAAAAACAACATTCTTCAAGGCGCAACCCTTGTTTTTGGAGGTCTATTTAGGGCCCACATGCTGAAGCAGTGCTACAGAGGCCCAGGCGTCTTTTAAACATGATATAGTATTATGTTTAACAACTTCCAGCTAGGTAGCAATATTAATGAAGTTCTCATATTGGCACACTCCACCTACCACTGGCGAGAAATTGAACTACATTTTTCTTTCCAAAATATTTTATGTCAACCATTCATCAGTAACAGTAAATCTTGTCTTTTTCAAGTGAGGATCGAAAGCAATTACCATTAGCAACTCTTGTCTGCAGACAATCCTTTCTGCCCTGTGCCTGAATCTCAATGATCTCCCAAGTGTCCCCATGCAATTTAACAGCAAGATCAATACACCACAGCAGTTAGCAGCGTCTCTCTTGAAGAGCTTCACAAAACATGCTACATTTTCTCCACCGAATAAATGTCAAAATATTCCACCAGCTACAATTCTTGGGAGAAATTGTTCTTGTGAAACATTATTGACATACTTTAACCCACATTTCCAGCTTCCTAAAGGCAAGTCAATTCTCATTTGGCAAGAGTCACATCGACATGTGTCCCCTGCTGACTTACTCTGTAGGCATGAAAGCCATCAAAATCTGGAGCAGGGGTTCCAGAAGCCAGAGGTCAACGGCCTAGCACTGACCCAAGGTCAAGGTGGCAACTGGTCTTCCCTGGAGGCTCGCCTTCATCTCTAACATGGCCTTGAATCCAATCAATGCCATTATAAACTCTGCCTGTCTTGCAGTCTGCACTACCTGATCTATGAGCTTTCCTGCAGCACGTACAGAAGTGACAATTGACATCATCTTGACAGTGAGATAGCTGCTGCTTCTTCTGCTCCTGGAAATCTACTTAAATAACATCTCTGCATCCCTGGAAGTTTTTCTTTAGAATCTATAACTATATTGTTTGAACTATATTTTATTAACGTCTGCGCTCGTTATATTTACATTGGTGCATCTAAGGTTATAGAATTGCATAAAGCAATTACACACATGAACAAGTTGATAGCCACATAAATAGCTAAGGTTTTTATCATCCATTTATGAGAGTTGTGGCAATCCTTTTTCTTTCGCTACTATTAAAAGTAGTATTTATAACGCTTCTTTTTCTCTGTAAAGCAGAATGGAAATCAAAAATGATTCCAAAAAAGTAATATAATCAAGTGAATGGAGGAAATATGAGGTGTTTTTTTTTTAAATATTGCACACATTGGTATATTAAACAAATTTGAAAGAAAGCAACACATATATCACTCTCTGTAATTAGGAGTAACACTTTTGTTATAAAAAAAAATATTAACTGCAGCTGGCAAACATGACATTGCTTAAATCAGTTTCATCATGGAGACATTAAAATTCAATATATATTTAGGTGGGGCTGGGGTGCAAAATAAGCCAGACATGTCATATAGCTATACTTAATATAGATTTAATGTTGCTACAGAAAAATAAAAAATCAATTACACACGCATAGAAATAACATTATGTATGAGGGTGTGTAAAATCCCTTTTTTTTTTTTTTTGAGAAACCTGCACATATACAAACATTAGTTAAGTGCTTCTTCAAAACTTAAATCTCCTGTGTGTCTGGTAATCTTACATTAATCCGCAAGAGAAGCATCAAGCACTGAAAATTGTGCACACAATCATTTTTGTTATTTTTCCTAAAAGCAAATCCACACAAAGCAGTTTTGTAAATTATGTGTTATATATTTTTTAAAGACAATCACAGCTTTTATTTCCTGTTTTGAGACATACAGGTAAACTGTGCTACAATTATTAATTGTCAATAATTTCACTTTTTATCACAATTATCCTGTTAAGTGGGGATTTACATTCATAGCCCCTGCAGCATGCCTATTGTTAATCCAGGCCTGCTGCCCCTGGCTCTGCCCAGCTGGTGTAGGAAAAGACCGGTACGTTGTGAGATCACACCCTCACAGAATTGTCTTGCAATTGACAATACATATTAAATGTTTAGTTTTTTATGGTATTTTCTTGGGGTTTGTTAAACGCCGAATTCCCAAAAAAAGAGAGTTCGACTGAAATAAATTTATATAGGGTAAACGACGGTAAAAAAAAACTTAGAAATCATCTATAGTTTGTTTAGTTTTTATACTTACTGTCTGTCCTGTCTCCGTAGGGGTCGCGGTCAATCATCTCAGTGATCTGTTAGTATAGTTTCACTGTCACTGTCATTTCACCCAGTTCTGACAGATCTCTTTGACTGAAGCAGCGCCAGAATGCTCTCATTCGTTTAACACTAGAACCGCCGAGCTTTCGGACTAATACAACCATCTCATCCGCAAAATGTGCGGCTCCATTTTAAAACGGCTTCGATATGAAAATGAAAAACAAAAAATCGGATACAACTTAATATTTTTGTTTATGAACATCATACATAACATTTTCAGAGCAGAAACACGATTTACATTGAAAATTAAACTCTTATTTTTTCAAAAGCACATATACATACCACCCGCCGGTATTTTACCGGACTGTCCGGTATTTTTATGTACTTTGACCCCCTGTCCGTTTTTTTTGGAAGATGTCCGGTAATTCTATGCATTCTAATCTATTGGATATGTTCTTAAAAAATGTGTTACAATAAACAATTTAATATAACATGTTGTGCTTGTATGAGTGAAATTCAAATACTATAACACAGCGGTGTGTAAATGCACCAGAAAGAATTGAGGTAACAACGTAAGCCACCAAAACTGCTGTGTGTTATCTGGTATGAGCATGGGTGCTGCTGTTAAGTTTGACAGGCCTTTGAATGAAGAAGCGCGAAACTATTAAGTAGCATACTGTAACGTTAGTCACAATGGCAGAGAGAAATTAAGAAGTAGACAATAGGAGGGGATGGGGCGTCCGGTATTTTCGTATCTCAAAGGTGACAACCCTACATATACATAATCATGAAAAACTGCAATAATAAACTTTACGCAATAAACTTCTGTGTAAACAGGTGTAGAAAGCTGTATGCACATATAAAATTATAAAACATAAATAACTACATAACATAACCTACATAACTTAACTTATGCAACGTGATAGCGCTGTGAGTGAAGGCTCACAGCTTTCTAAGTACAATCTACGCAGAAAACACGCTTTTCAACTGTATCAGTGCATTTGCAGACATCAAAAGTTCTGTTTTTATTGCATTTAGTAACCTGGCATTGTCTTTTATTCCGTGTGCCAGTGGGCGCAGCGCTGGCTGAAGTTTGAGGGGCATTTGCCAGCTGGCTTTCGTATCTCTTATCAAAATGTTTATACCGTAGCTCCAGGGCTAGCTGCAAAATGAAGTCCATCTGAGTGATTGTGTTGCTGGTGCACTCCTTGTACAAAACCAAAGCGTTGATGGCTGCCAGGTCCAAAACATTATAAAAAACAGCCACAGGCCACCTGCGAGTATCACCGTTGACAGAATTCAGCCGTGCCATTTGATCCAGTATATCCACACTGTACTTCGTTGCATTGTAAAATGCAACAGTCTCTGGCTTTCGTTTAGTATCAGTCCCGATGGTCCCTGATCTGTGCAGAGAGCTTAGAATACAGACTTTTTTTTTTTTTTTTTGCACCGTCACACTCAGGTTGACACAGTCTTTCTGCCTGAGAAATGTGGTGTAAATAATAATAATAATATATGATGTGTAGAATGACTTGCATCAGTGTTTCAAGCACTCAACAGGATTATAATAATGACTTTATAATAATATAATAATGATTTTATTACAAAGCCCAGACTAAATTGTCGGCTATATTGTATTGATTTCAATATGCCGC
The DNA here is from genome assembly GCA_030684275.1 of Acipenser oxyrinchus oxyrinchus. Classification (NCBI taxonomy): domain Eukaryota; kingdom Metazoa; phylum Chordata; class Actinopteri; order Acipenseriformes; family Acipenseridae; genus Acipenser; species Acipenser oxyrinchus. Next base: position 8,368,283 of record CM060255.1, read on the forward strand.
ATAATCTGCGGGTCTGGCGGTTGAAGAAGCAAGTGCTTATAACGTATTCATTTTTACGATTCTGCAGCTGAAATACCGTATGGGTATTTAATTCAAATATTTAGTAACACTTTAGAACAGACATGCACGAGATATTCACATACGCAGAGATATTTAAATTTGAATTGCAAAAGCTGTTCAAAAAGCAGCTATGGCGGTGCTGATGTTAAATGACTGTCAATCATAAAGACCTGTACCGACTGTACCCTTTCATGTGCCAGCTCAACCGCCTGTCATGCAAAGCGCCTACTTTTGAAATTAGCAGGTTAAGGTGTAGGTAGGCTTTTGCTAGGTATACAGTGACAGTTACTAGTTTGATTTGAAAATGGGGCGCACAAGGAAAACACTTAATGAGTATTGTGCACAATCTCCTGACCACGTCTCCGCGGCAGGACGAAGCGGGCCTGTCTGCCTTACCTTCCAGTGACTCCAGCTGTGCTGAAGAAAAACTGCAAGTTAGTTCTGTTCAACTATCTAATACCTTGTCTCTTAGAAGTTTTTATTTTCCCATTATCAGGGTCAAATTAACAGCACCAAATGACAATGATAAAACCTACATCATTGGGTGGTGTTAACAGCTTCATGCAGAGACACTTGAAACCAAAATAATAACCATACAAATGGTCCCAAGAATGAACAGGTTGTAGTATTGTTCCGATACAAGGTGAAAACCTACGCCTCTCTCCTCCGCTTCTCCCTCCCAGATACATGCAGACCCCCTGCTCTAATCTTAGCAATCATGAAGCCATTTCAATATTTCATGTATTTGAATTATTGCACAGTGTTTCAGTGATATGTTGATGTAAATATTATATTAATTATGTTTTTTTTCCCCCTACTACAATTATACATTATTTGCATACTGGAGAGAAGCACTGTTCATTACTGTGACTAGAATGTCCAACAGAGTATCATATTGTATCAGTTATTAAACATTATCATAGAAGTTCAAAGAAAATTACAGACAAACCAAAAATTGCTAGGCGCTTTAGCCTTGGTTACTAATATATGTTTTTTTTTTGTTTTTTTTTCAGTTACAGAAATTCAATAGACTAACCTTAAGAATGTAATTGATGCTGCCAACAGGATTACAAAGACACTGTTCAGTGTAGTCAGGGGACACCTGATTAGCAACTGAGTAATTGTTAATTGATTGATGTATCTCCTTACCTCTCTCAGTAGGCCTTTTATAAAGTGTTTTGTTTGTAATGGGCTGCTCTGTACAATTGGACAGCAGATTACCATACATCTTCTTTTTATGTTTCGTTTTATCTGTAAGAAGGAAACAAAGCAAGCTAATTATGATGGTAAGGTCAGTACAGTGTAAATGACCTTCCATTTGCTCCAGTTTTTACACAAAGAATATTATGTGAGTATGCTGGAGCTATAATAAACTTGCAGTGATTATTTTATCGATTTCCTGTTCCACAGGACAAAACCACATTATGACTTTCTTGAGATAAGACGATAGTCTTGTTTCTTTATACATGAGTGCCTATGATTAGTTATTACACTTTTTTTTAATGATTATCATTATTTATTGACTGGATCAAACAAAGTTACTTTTAGTTTTGTAACAGTAATAACCCTTTTGGTATAACATGTTTGATATTTACAGTACAGTCACATACATTGTGTTTTAAAAATGTTATATTGAAATGTATTCTTATATTCTTAATTTGGAATATTTCAGAACAAATTTAGTTTTTTTTTATAAACTACCCCTTGGTTCCCATTTGAATAATAAATGTTTCACTGTAAAAGTGATAAATGGTAAATCTTGAATATAAGGAGCAGCACTAATTTTGGGTACTTTAGAACTGAACTAACCTCTTTGAACTCAATACATTCTTTATACTTTCAACAGGTTTAAAATGATGCTCAGAAAACACACACACACACACACACACACACTATATATATATATATATATATATATATATATATATATATATATATATATACTGTATGGAATGGCATTGAGCATGAGCATTATGACAACTCGTAAACTGTGTCTATGGCAACTCGAAATGCATTATAGGATCAGTAGTCCCAAAACAGCACTACAATACAATACAGAGGCACTAATCCGGATGCAAGTTAATACATTTCCCAAAATATTTAACACTCAGCTGTTCAAACAAGGGCAATTAGTTTAATTCAACATGTTCTTCTCTGGGGCGACTCCAAAATAATTCACACAAACAGGACATCTGTGTTAAGCGAATTCATATTATAATTTGGCCAAGGCCAAGGAAAAAATGTGTATTACAATTACACTGCCACTAAATTGGGCTAAAATGTAATTTTGATCACTAGCCTTCTCTTTAACTTGAACACACCAGCTGCAGGAATAAGAAAAATGTGTAGGCCATTTAATAAAAACATGCACACAGTCCCATATTGTTTAGACATTTAGCTGGTAATTCCACGTTTGCCCTTCGAAAATGGACCATATGAATAGCACTGAACTACACTACATAATAGTGCAATGAATGATAAACAGATGCATGATTAATCGATCAGTGGAAGGACCATTACAATAAAAAATATATATATTTTTGTCTATCAGTATAATACAGGTGTATTATCCTATACAATCCTTAGCAGACCTTAACAATGTTGAATAAATACCGAACAGTGGTTCTGATATGGTACCATGGTTCTGCAGTGGAGTACTGTATGGATTGGTTCTTCCCATTGTGTTAGCGGGTACTTAATATTGTGATAACATTCCACCAATGGCATACAATATTGTGGATGCCCTTATGTGCTGCCATATTCATACAGATATATTGTGGAGCCTTTGCATTTCAGTTAAATATCACTTAGTAAAGGGTCTGAACTATTAGTGCAGTTTAATGAAGCATTTTTTTTATTATACACTCTCCAGTCTCCACTCTGGAAATGGGCTGTTTCTGTCCTTGAGCAATATCACGCAATATCACACTCCTACATGCTGTATTTCACTTGGTGTCTGTTTATTATGTTCTTTCAGCATTTTGCCTTCCAGAACTCTTTATCAGAAAGCACATTCCCCACATGTAGTTTAAGCTGCAGAAATACAAGCTTCCTCGTGCCTTGGAACCTCAGAACCACTCTCCATTCTAAAATTCAACATAAAATATTACGCTATGTATTTACAGTATAGTAAATCATTGGCCTTTGTCATGCTGACATCCACTGTAGAACTCCATAGCATGAAAAGGTGATTTGGCTTGGTGGTGGGACCAAAGGACGTTTACTGACCTTCATTTCTCCTTAGCTGCTGTGGGGAGTTGCAGCAGTGAGGTAACATAATTTGATCTTTCAAATTGGGGAGAAAATCAGGGTGAAATAATTAGACTGGTAGGATTGGCATAGACCTACAGTACTTAGGCAATTTGTAGATGCTTATTAGTTGTCAGAAAAAAATCTAAGACTGGGATAAGAAGGGATATGAAGGCTAAAGAGTAGTATTACATAAAGAAGTTTATTTTTGCCTCAGTTTATACAAATGTTTTACTTGATGTGAAAAGTAAATCCTTACTAAAAGTCTAGGGACTGTTAGATAGCATGGCAGCCCTATTCTGGCAACACTGAGGATGACCATCAAGTGATGACATGGTAAATTGCCAGGCAGGAGATCTTATGATTAAATAGTGTGGGAGTTATTGTACTGCATTGTGTGATCTCAGGCATGGAACTGCACTGGCAGAAGCAGTTATGTTTTACAATCATAAGAACTGATAGATACTGTATACAATCTGTAAAACAGCAGTTGATTGAATTTCAGGAACACAGTGAATGTATTTCTCAAATGGGAATGTTCCTTTTGGAGTTGAGTAACTGAGATTACCTTGAAAGAGTACAGCTATCGAGAAAAGTATGCCATATTATCGTGTTGTCACTTTTAGTAAGCAATTATTGCATTGTCCAAATAACACTTTATGTATACTATACCTTTTTATTCCAAATCCATCACCATGTTTAATATACCAAAAACCTGCTTCAAAAATTGTTCAGCTCAAAACCAGATATTGTTATTTCTTCTTTTTTTGTTAAAAAGGTGAAACAATTAGGTTTTGTTTTCTTTATAATGCCATACAAAAAGTATGAGAGAAAATGAAAGAAGAAAAACTACTCTTTTTTTTCATTTTACCCTCAGCCGCACACAAACCTGCATCAAATTCTGCCACAGAATTTCAAAGATGCAATGATTTAGACTGCTTCAAAACCAGAATGTAATTTGATACAAAAAATACCAATATTGATCGTGAAAGTGGATAACTATAAGAGCATAATACAGTGAGGTCCTTATCAATGTATTTCAGTGGTCATCTCCAGTACAATTAGCCGTACACTGGAAAGTGGTCCCAAAATCATGGAATTATGGATATTGAGCATTAAGTTACATTTATGTGAAGAATTTCAGAACCTCTAAACAACTGCAGAGCTAAAATATCATCTTCATTATTGTTTGCTTCTCAAAATAGCAATGTTTTGTGATTCTCCAGGAATGCCACAGTGCTTTATCAGCATCAGGCATGTTCTTGATTAAAAAAATCATTCCCCAGTTAATTTATGACCCATGATAATGTGTGTGAATACAAATAAAAAAAAGGGTGGTCACACCAAATATGGATTTGATTTAGATTTTTCTTCTGTTCACTCACTTTGCATTTAGTTAATTGATAAATATAATCTATTAACATGTCTATTTTTGAAAGCATTCTTACTTTACAGCATTTTTTCACACCTGCCTAAAACTTTTGCACAGTACTGTATATATATATATATATATATATATATATATATATATATATATATATATATATATATATATAATCATTATTATGTTGAAAAATACATTTTACCAATATGTACACCAAAAGAGAGTAATGGCAAGTAATGTATGCGTAGTGAACACTACAGGATGTCCTTTACAATTCTGTTATTATGAAACAAAGCCGATCGGTTGTCACTTGCAATGAATCTCCTCCTAGCGGCTGAGGAGTTCATAATACTGACATTAGCATAAGAAATACTTACCTCTTGACTATAGAGTTTGCTGTTAAGTTGAATGGTAACACATTTGAACTGTTTGGTTTGTGGCTCATGTTCAGCCAATGTCAAATGCCAATTCATTACAGTGCCACCCTATGGGAGAGAAACCTGGCCCCTGTGGTTGAAACAGCAAGCCGAATGGCTGTGTTCTTTGTATTATAGTGAGAGCATGTATGCTAGCTTGCAAGACATGAGTATTTGCAGTTACAAGCCTGATGCTGAAACTCCTCAAGCCTAGGTGGATTCATACTTGTGTTTACACTTGAGGACAAGCTTTGATTAAGAGAGAATGTAATCAAATCTTCTCCTTGCGGCTGATGAGTTATTAACACTGACATCATCTTAAGACCTGTATTTACCTCCTGACTACTCCTAACATACATAGAGCAACCGTGTTTTATTATTCAAAGTGCAACATATATATTTTAAAGCAAATTTTAAAGCAAAACCTACTCAAGTTGCAGATGTATTTACCGGTACAATCAATTGTTGTATTAAATACTGGTTTCAATAGTGTAAAATTTAGTAATGTCATTGTAATATTTCCCAACTACACGAGGTTACATTAGGGTAAACTTTGATCTCTAGATTTTAATTGGTTAGAAGACAGGCATTGTTGCTAGGTATGCATTGTTTGCAGAGGAATTCACTTCTCAAATATAATGTAAATATAAAATGTAAGGCTAGCTATGCTGAACATTTTAATGACGTTTACTTTACAATAGAGCCGACATTACCACCCGTTACACGGCCTGTCTGAAACACATCGCTGCATGGAGGACAGTCATTGGCCCACTGAGCAAATAATAAATTTCACAGTTTAATAAATAAAATAATGATTACATTGGATGGTCATGGGGGACATGTTTTTAGTAGTATTCTAATTAAAATACATCCTTTAGACAGCTTGTTTCTACACTTACCAGCAATGAACCATATCTGATTTGTCATTAAGTAATTATGAATGCTAATGCAAATAAAGCACCTTTCAAACAGAATGCTGCTTGCAGAATTAATCATACGTTGCGCATGAAGAACACAGATGCATAATGATCACTTTAATCATACAAGAGAACATTAACAGACCCATTCATGATTTCTGGGATAACTTGAATTCAAAGAGCACATGCTTATTGTGAACACTTTTTTATAACAAAAATGAAATCTGCACTGAACTAAATAATCTAAAGAACTATAAAGGGGAGAGTGGAATACGTTTTAGTTGAGAACCTATGTGTGTTTTTTATTTTGTTGAATCCAAATATTATAATTCAATCTAAGCTGTAGACATAGGCCTTCTGTTTTTCATCGTTTATTCAGTTTTTCTGTTTATTATTTAGAAATATACAGATTTTTTTGGGGTCAAAATCTGTGTTTATCAGGGCTTTTTTAGTCAGTTTGAAAAGTGATGTGCCTGCTGCCCAGGGTTGGACTTCTCAACAAAAAAGTGCAGGTTCTCCTATGCGCAGCCGGGTGTAAACATTTAAAAATAAAAATTGCCAATTTGAGTGCTAATTAATAAATACTTCTAAAATGTATAGATGTCAGTAGACGATAATTTTTTGTTACAAAATAAGCCATAAAAAGGGCTCCTGAGTGGCGCGTCCGGTAACTTATTACTTGTCCTACAATGGTGTGATTCTGTCTATATAAATTACCATGAACTACTCTAGAAAAAAAAATGCTTTTGAAAAGGTTTCTCAAAGTTGAAGAGGAAATGTGATGGAATGATGTAATTGTTATACATCCTGTACACTTTCTTCAATTGATTTTTTTCATCATGGCGTGATCGTTGCCGGACACTTTCAGAAGATTTTTTTTTTTTTTTTTTTTAAACAGATTTGCTAGCCAACATGGCAAATACTTAAATTAGCACTCTACCACTCTACATGCCAAAAATGAAGGCAATTTGATCATCCATTGCCATTGGTTCATTTCAAAATTATTTTAATGGTTGTTTAGTTTCTGTGACGAGACTGTTTTCTAACAGAACACTAGTGGAGTTTGTAAAATAAACAACTGTAAGATAAGAGTGGATGGAATGCATGTGTGTTGGGGGAAAAGCCGATCAAATAAGTACCAGTACTGACTAGCAGCAGAATTTCACCCCTGGATGTGCCCAAAAGTACTTGTGATGTTTTAAGGCATCCTGGGAACTGCTTAAATCCACAAAACAGCAGAACTGGGAATCACAGTGTGCATTGCATGTCTATTGAAACAAATCACAGTAAACTTAATCATGAATGAGGGGAAGTAAAGACAAGTACGTTTCCAGTGTTCCTTCCATCTTATTTTGTTGTTGTTGTTGTTGTTTCCCGGGGTGTTTTATCTTGCTTTATCAGTTAAAACATATAATGAAGTACCGGTAGTATGTTTAAATATAGTTACAAATCTAATCATGTAATGTGTGGATGTGTTGCTTGCTGCCTATGGGACCCCTAGGAATCAATATTTTATACATCATGTACCATTATAGCTTTAGAAATACCACTGGACTACCATTACAATATGCAATACCATTGGTAGAACAAAAAAACACAAACATGTTGCCATGGTTGTTCTGTACATTTACTGATACCATCCTAGGTGTTATTTTCACATTCTAGTTCAATTGAAGATCATTCTTCCCCCAAGATACCATTGCACTTAAATACACATCTCTTACCATCTTTATATTACACTTGTTAACAAATAATTAAAACCTAGCACTGGGACTAATATTTGCTTGAAATATATTCACACTCAATGAAGCTCATTGAAACATTGAACATAACTTCTAGTCGAAACATTTGTCATTGAATGGAAGTTTGTTTTGATTGTATTTCTAAATTCAGCAGTATTGTGTGTTTAATAGTTATGGATGAAAAAATTTCAGACAAACATGTTTGTTTCATACAAAATAGATAACATACTACAAACCCTTGAAGTGTGTTATATGAAGTGCGTTTTGTGAAGTGTGTTTTATGTAATGCATAAACTGCAAAACTCCTTTTATCAGCATGCTTTTCATTTGAATTTCAATTGGTATCTTAAATGGATGATAATTGTGCCATATAGTATACTAAGTGCTGTACTATAAAAGAACAAGGCTGCGAATTCAAAGGGTATTTGTTTTATATGATAATTTGGTGGAATATAGTGTTTAATTTTACTAAAAACATATTTCAGTAATATGCTCTAGAATAACATTTTAATGATGGTGAGGCTGTCCTAAAAAAGGTTTTCAAACTAAGTACAGAATCATATGGCAAGCCAAATGATCATTTAGATATATCTCAAATTGCATTTTAAGATATTATTTTGATCATCTGCAGATATCTTTAAATTAATTTGAGATATCTGTAAATTAACCCTTTTGAAGATATCCTTAATTTCATTTTGAGATCTCTAAAAATGAAATAGAGATATCTCAAATTGATTCACAGATATCTTTAAATAATGGTTTTGCTTTCATTTAGAGAAATCTCTAAATCATTTAAAGATATCTTGAAATAACTTCCTGCTCATATTGAGACATCTCTAAATCATTCAAATATCTCTAAATAATGTCCTGTTAATTTAGAGATATCTCTAAATCATTTAGAGATATCTCAAAATGAACAGGAAGTCATTTCTAGATGTCTCTAAATCATTTAGATATCTTGAAATCAACAGGAAGCCATTTCAAGATATCTCTAAATCAACAGTAAGTTATTATGTGATATGTTATTATCTGATATCTTAAAATGATTTAAAGATATCTTAAAATGATTTAAAAGATATCTGAAAATGTATTTTAGATATTTCATTTAAAATTCCATTTAAAGATATCTGGATGTATTTGAGATATCTTAAAATGATTTAGTAATATCTTAAAATATTTGGAGATATCTGGAAATGATTTAGAGATATCTATGAAATAGAGATATCTGTAAATTAATTTGAGCTATCACAAAATAATAATTTGGCTTGCCAGAGAAACATGAACAAAAACTCTGAGGATAGTGATGGCATAAATACATTAAATTATAGGGAGTAGTACATACATTTTTCAGCTTACAAATGAAATGAATGTTATGTATTTGAATTACAAAGAATTTCAAACAAAAAAACAGATGGGTAAGTATTTAAACATCTCCAAATAGTAGACCCATGATGCCCTTTAAAGAACAAAATATAGATTAAAAACCCTACACCTTGATATGTTACTTTGCATGACTGTAGAGAATTAAAGTGAAGCGCTTCCTCTTTCAAAGATTTTTAAGATCCGTATTTTCCTGCCTAATAGCTAAAAAGGTTAGTTTTAAATCTCAATGGATCAGTCAACAGAGGGACCTGTCCTTCAGCAGAAGAAGCTGTATTTCAGGATTTGCATATCACTGAAAAATTACAAAGCTGAGATAAATACAGGTCCAATAATAACTCACCACAGACTTGGCTCTTTTCCTAGATTTTCTTGGCTGTTTGTCCTAATAAAGTGTCTCCATGGCATTCAGGGCAGGGAAGCTATTAGTCGCTGTCAATCACCAACTAGCAGTCGGCATCAGCTGGAGCAGGTTTGGAAGAAAGGTTGCATTCGTCCTCCAATCACACTTATCCTGGATATGGAAGTCATTCAGGTCAAGTGGCTGAAAAGGATGGGGCCCTTATCCCTACGGAACACAGGAACCTGTCCTACACAGCAGAATCAGCCTAGTAGAAGGAGGCCAGAATATGGTGATGCAAATATCACATATTTGAAAAACAGATGCATGCATAAATAGAATTTCTAACTGTGTTTGTTACTAACTATTTAAGCACTGAAAAAAAAACTTTGCAAAAAGACAACCCTGCCATAACTAATTCAGTAGTTTCTGTGTCTTATATGGAATGAAAAAACATAGATTGCAGATTTCTAATCTCTTAAATGTTATCTTTCAAACTACTGTATCTTTAATCACGGTTTCAAATCAATCCGCCAGAAAATATGTCCAGTACATAATATTCATTTACTTTTTTTCTGCTCAATGAAAGAAAATCTCAGCTGTAGTCAGGGCCGGCCTTATGCCTATTCAGCCTATGCAACCGCATAAGGCCCCTCGTCTCAAAGGGCCCTGTATATTGCTTCCCTTGGCTTGAATTTGGATGCTTGCTCGCATCGCACCACTGTCAGAGTTTTGTATGTACATTAGGCTACTGTCGCTTTAAAGAATTATCCCTCCAGGCCCCGCCACACAAAAGTTGGGTCAGGTCGCGGGTAAGAAGACGGTGCTGCAGCGCATTGTGGGTTCTGGACGGATCCTGTACTAGCGGGTCCTAGTCAGAAGCAGGTTGTAAAAATCGGACCCGCGAGGACTCTACAGGGGGATGTTGTGGAGTTCCGAAGAGAACGAAGCTCTTCTTGGGTAGATACCCATTTACAAATGCCGCTTGACAATACCCATAAAAACACTAAAATGTTCAAAGAGTTTTCCAGTCGACTGAAAGAATGGCGCTTTAACCGCACTGCTGAACAATGCAGAGCAAAATTTAAAAAAACTATGGTGTTCCTACATTAAAACCAGGGACATACTGCGAAGGAATGGGGAGTCACCAGAAATCAAATCCAAATGTCCTTATTATGACCAACTTGATATTATTACAAAACACCACAGAAGTGCAGCACACAATCAGGACTTTCTCCATCATTTTCTCCATGGCTGTAGAACTTCCCAGCATTCACTTCAAGGAGATCATGTGATTTTCTTGTGTTCAGTACTACTGCAGATGTGTAATGTGAAAGGGAAGTGTTCTCGGTACACTTGAAGAGATGGAAGTGTACTCAGCACACATCCAGTGTGAAAGAGAAACGATCTGAGGATGCTTCCCCTGAAAAGCTCTGAGTACACTTGGTAAGTGTACTGTACTCGTTACACTGATAAGTGTACCCAGTGTGAATAGGGGGCTAAACTTTATTATTATTATTATTATTATTTAGCAGACGCCTTTATCCAAGGCGACTTACAGAGACTAGGGTGTGTGAACTATGCATCAGCTGCAGAGTCACTTACAATTACGTCTCACCCGAAAGACGGAGCACAAGGAGGTGAAGTGACTTGCTCAGGGTCACACAATGAGTCAGTGGCTGAGGTGGGATTTGAACCGGGGACCTCCTGGTTACAAGCCCATTTCTTTAACCACTGGACCACACAGCCTTCCATTTTACTAACATCTGTTTTCCGAACACCACCTTTAACCGACCACCTCCCCCTCCACTCTGTCCCCCCGGCGCACCCATAATGTGTTCCTGCCATGTGTTTAATGGCACGCTTAAATCTGCACGCTTATTGGCGTTCCGGTTTTTTTGTGTTTTACATTGTGCATAGTTTGAAAAGTACAGTGTACTGCAGCAATGGAGGGGAAAAGAAAATAACTGTACTGAATCTTTCCAAAAAAAATTTAAATTGTTAAACGTTTGAAGTCAGGTGAAAGTGTTACAAAGCTTGCTACCCGAATTCAAGATTGGAAAATCTACAGTCAGCGATCTGAAGAGAGATGGTGAACAGTTAGTTTGCAAGCAAGAGACACTAGAGTTAGGAAGCCATAGAAAAACAATGAAGACTGCTGAAAATGATAAGCTGGACCAAGCAGTCTATCTCTGGTTCACTCAAAAACAAAGTGCTGGTGTTTCTCTTTTGGGCCCAATGCTGCAAGCTAAAAGCATTAGAACTGAACACTAAACTGAAGGCGATACAAGTCAAGGATGGCTCCAACAAGCAAACATAACAAAACAAAGCCATAGTGCAATGCCGTTGCAACATATTGTATCCCAATTTTAAGTTTCTAACAATACTCCGGCAGGTTGTCTTATATACAGACCACCACAATAATTATGTACAATCAGTATAATGTTATTTGACACACTTCATAACTGCTATATAGTAGTAAAGTCAATATATGTGTTGTACTGTCAAATAAAATGGTTTCCAATCACACACTGAAAAAAAATATTCTAGCCCTGTGCACTTATCTGCAAGCTAGACAGGGTTCACCACAAACAAAAGTGTTACTACTTGGTTGTAACTTCCCTTTATCCCATTGTCCAACTTTTCCAGGTTCTTCCTGCAGTCTGTTCCTCCAGCAATTTCTCTCATCCACTTCCTGGTCTGGTTCCTCCACACAGGATTCTGTTGTATGTTACAGTAAATAGCTACTGTATTTAAAATAAAAATAAAAAAATACATGGTTTGTTGTATCACCAGTGTTTGGCCATGTGTTGTGTGCGTATTAATATTTATGTTCATTGTGTAGCAGCCAAAATGTATGTGTTTTCCTTGCAAACAGTGTTTCAAAAGTCTGCGATGTACATGTACTTATGTAGTTATGTATTTATCTTCAGAATTTCCTCTTAATAATTGCTATTCTATTATCCGAACAATTCCATTATCCGAAGACCACCTGGTCCCAATTAGTTCAGAAAGCAGAGGTTTTACTGTATTTACACTATACTTTCAGAAATGGGAATTTTCATGGGGAACTTATTATAGGGCAATGGGTTAATCGTGAAACTTGTGATAACAGTGGACAGAAAATACAGCCTTAATTATAATTTCAAATAGTTTGTATTCTACAGATGTATATACTATAATTCTGTTTATTTGTCTCGTTGTCTTTATAATTGATATTTAAATTTCGGTTTAGTTTTCTTGATTATTTGAGCTCGCGCAGGGAAGTTGTTCACAGCAGTCCTGAACACCCACTGTGATCAGCACTATGTAAAAATGTCATACTGATTGAGGAAGACAGAGAAACACGTCTTTAGGCAAGACAAAGTGAAGAATAGCTCACTAATTTCAAGAGCAAATTAACTAAATACAAATAAATAGAGAACAGCAGACAAGGACTGTAACCACATAGGAAATACAAATGTACAGGATAGTGGTGCAAGATATCGGCAAAACATTGTCATTGTAATAACAACAACAACAAAAAATGCAATTATTATGAGTTCAGGCAGTGACAGAGAGAGGGAGAAAGGGCATACATACCTTTCTGGATCTCTAAAGAGAAAGGGGAGAGCAGAAAATGAAATGCTCAAAAGCCAGGAAAACATAATACTTTTTGTCACAATAAGCAAGAAAAGTTAATTTCTAATGATGAGAGTTACTGAATTTATAGCAACATTTTTAAGTGTGACAAAAACTTTTTTTGTATATAGTTTATGCAATGTCATTTTTAGACTGCTTGGCTACTGATATCTAACCCTATAATAAACACTGCAAGACTGTCCAGGCTGGACTCAGAAAGGGGGGCCCCTATTTGTCCACCACATAGGGCCCACAAAGAGGTAAGGCTGGCCCTGGTTGTAGTACACACCCTCTAAATGTTGTATTTCAATGCAGACTAAAGTCTGCTTCCTTGCTGTCCTAGACGTTCAATCTATCTACTTAGCTTTAAAAAAAACAAGAACAGTGTTTGCTGGCGGCAATATTGCAACCACAACAGCAATAGCAACTTGTCTCCAGTTTGAATGACAAGTTGTAGAAATCAAACAACTAGATACAGACTGATTACTTTCATAAACTTTAGCACGTCATAACAGCAACACAGTGCTCTTCTCTAACAAAGCCAGGGTGCTTTGAATAAACTTCATGAACACACTGCGAGCAAGTTACAAACAGCATGAATTCTGGAATTCTGAGCAATTTGCATTACTCATGGAATATCGAGGAAAACATTTGTGTTCATTAGCAACAAGAACGAATGCTGTGTTAAATTATTTTTATTTAACTGTGGCAAAGTGGTTAAGAGTGTGCAGGTGAAGGTAATGCAGCAGTGATTAATAAATAGACAGACAATGATAATCCAGGTGCAATGTTGTTTAATGTTTTTTAAATCCAATGGCCTGATGGCAAAACAACAATACATAATAACAATGGTAATGAAGCAATACAGCGCCGTGTATTGCTTATTTGTAATCCGCGGGTTGGCCCCGAAATAATAACAGTCCCGTTTCAGTTCACCCACATGTAACACATACACAAAACACAAACACCAGCCCACAGTGCGTGCTCTAGTGCTCGTAATGAATACAGTTCTTTAGTGCAAACAAAGTGCAGTGATGTTGCAATCTATGAATAACTTAATCTATGAACAACTTAATCTATGAACAATCTATGAATAACTTAATCTCTTTTATTTTCAAATATTTGCCATTTTTTGCTTCCTGAGTTCAGAATAGTTTCCAGTATAGTACAGTTGACCATGGCCAGTCAACTTGAATTTTTCTAGCAAGCTGGAAATGAAATTGCAGATGAAAATATATGAAATTCTAATCTTGGATCAACAAAACAACAAAGATCCATCCAGTATTAGTAGGTTTAAAATTAACAGTTTTTCTTCAGCCATGGTCCAGTCACAGGCAATGGATTAGTATGATTAAACGGCAATGCGTCAGTTGAAAGTGATGAGGAATTATGTATAGTATGGCCGACACAATCTAGCCAACCAGAGGGCAATGTTAAGTTGTATACATTAATTTAATTGCCACCACGTGCATTGCTACATAAATTTACAGTAAACCTAAAATGGACAACCTCTCTCTTCAATCTGTAATACAGTGCCTTATGGTAACACATAATTCCCATTCTTTATAGCATCTACCCTCAGGCCTCTCAGCACAAATGATGTGTGAGCTTATCTGCTTAAAACTGGGATAGGATTATCTTTTACTTTACTGCCTTTGGTGAGAAATAGAACTCAGGGCCACATTCATGTGTTTTAATTGTAAGCAAGCAATCCCTGGTGTACAGCACATTGACTAAACGCTGCGGTGTATTACAAAATGTAAACACTGTACATGTCAGTTCCCGAGGCTAGCCATTGTATAGTTAATACTGTTTAAATTATATATATATATATATATATATATATATATATATATATATATATATATATATATATATATATATATATATATATATACAGTACTGTGCAAAAGTTTTAGGCAGGTGTGAAAAAATGCTGTAAAGTAAGAATGCTTTCAAAAATAGACATGTTAATAGATTATATTTATCAATTAACTAAATGCAAAGTGAGTGAACAGAAGAAAAATCTAAATCAAATCCATATTTGGTGTGACAACCCTTTGCCTTCAAAACAGCATCAATTCTTCTATGTACACTTGCACAAAGTCAGGGATTTTGTAGGGATATAGTCAGGTGTATGATTAAACAATTATACCAAACAGGTGCTAATGATCATCAATTCAATATGTAGGTTGAAACACAATCATTAACTGAAACAGAAACAGCTGTGTAGGAGGAATAAAACTGGGTGAGGAACAGCCAAACTCAGCTAACAAGGTGAGGTTGCTGAAGACAGTTTACTGTCAAAAGTCATACACCATGGCAAGACTGAGCACAGCAACAAGACACAAGGTAGTTATACTGCATCAGCAAGGTCTCTCCCAGGCAGAAATTTCAAGGCAGACAGGGGTTTCCAGATGTGCTGTCCAAGCTCTTTTGAAGAAGCACAAAGAAACGGGCAACGTTGAGGACCGTAGACGCAGTGGTCGGCCAAGGAAACTTACTGCAGCAGATGAAAGACACATCATGCTTACTTCCCTTCAATCGGAAGATGTCCAGCAGTGCCATCAGCTCAGAACTGGCAGAAAACAGTGGGACCCTGGTACACCCATCTACTGTCCGGAGAAGTCTGGTCAGAAGTGGCCTTCATGGAAGACTTGCGGCCAAAAGCCATACCTCCGACGTGGAAACAAGGCCAAGCGACTCAACTATGCACAAAAACACAGGAACTGGGGTGCAGAAAATGGCAGCAGGTGCTCTGGACTGATGAGTCAAAATTTGAAATATTTGGCTGTAGCAGAAGGCAGTTTGTTCGCCGAAGGGCTGGAGAGTGTACACAAATGAGTGTCTGCAGGCAACAGTGAAGCATGGTGGAGGTTCCTTGCAAGTTTGGGGCTGCATTTCTGCAAATGGAGTTGGGGATTTGGTCAGAATTAATGGTCTCCTCAATGCTGAGAAGTACAGGCAGATACTTATCCATCATGCAATACCATCAGGGAGGCATCTGATTGGCCCCAAATTTATTCTGCAGCATGACAATGACCCCAAAAATACAGTGAAAGTCATTAAGAACAATCTTCAGCGTAAAGAAGAACAAGGAGTCCTGGAAGTGATGGTATGGCCCCCACAGAGCCCTGATCTCAACATCATCGAGTCTGTCTGGGATTACATGAAGAGAGAGAAGCAACTGAGGCTGCCTAAATCCACAGAAGAACTGTGGTTAGTTCTCCAAGATGTTTGGGCCAACCTACCTGCCGAGTTCCTTCAAAACTGTGTGCAAGTGTACCTAGAAGAATTGATGCTTGATGCTGTTTTGAAGGCAAAGGTTGGTCACACCAAATATGGATTTGATTTAGATTTTTCTTCTGTTCACTCACTTTGCATTTAGTTAATTGATAAATATAATCTATTAACATGTCTATTTTTGAACGCATTCTTACTTTACAGCATTTTTTCACACCTGCCTAAAATTTTTGCACAGTACTGTATATAATTTGGTTAGGAATTGCTTTCAGTTTAAATCATTAGCACAATTCTCAAATGGTTTCTTCATTTATGTCCATAGTTTTGAGGGCTTTCCTTACTGTATCTGACTTTTATTTTAATAAAATGGAAGCTAATTAAAAATCTATATTGTGAATTAAAACACAGGTAACATTTGTGCCTGTCATTTCTTCATTGGGCTCCTTTTTATAGACTCCTTAGCGTGTTAATTGATATCTTGGTCTCTGGACAATATTTTAATATATGAAATGACAATGATAACCAGTTAAATTTCGCCTTACATACTACTTCACCTATTGCTGCTGCACTACTGTGTTAGACAGCTGTGAAGTATTCCTTTCAGGCAAGCTTTTCTAATCTTGTGTTTGGGAAAGTGGAACTCGCTGACTTGGCATAGTGTTACAATCTGTGTTACAATCTTCTTAAAAAATCTTCCTTAAAAAAAAAAGTCTTAGAGCTTTAAAGCCACAATTATCATGAAATCTCCTCCATACGTTTTAAGTAAAATTTTGGCAGCTATAGAAAACAGAAAATAAGAAAAATGTGACTATGTACAAGCATATGGATTTGTTGACTGCAACTGTAAAAAAAAAAACTTTGCAAAGAGCCACGCTGATCCTGGTTTTCAAAAAGTGGCATATTCTGCACTCTTTGTAAAGAACGGGACTTCATACTGAAGTGGGCTTCTCGGACCATGATCGTGTAAACACGATAAAAAAGGCACTTTTGTTTTGATGACTTACAGGGCCACCGTACATTGCAGTACAGGTTTGAAACACATATCATTGGACATCACTGAGAGGGGCATTTATTCTCTATAGGGAGGAGAAAGTTTTGGCAGCCCTGAGAGAAAAGACGTCACAGCCTGCTTCAGAGAAACTTCTAAGAAAGGAAAGAAAGACATAGAAAAACACTGTAACTCTGATGTATTTGCCATAGTTATATTAGAACATTTATTCTGTCTCATGTGTATTAATATATATATTGATGCACAATGAAAACGCAACATCAATAGCTCATTGGGCAAATGCATAATGTTATTTACATTTTAAATAGTGAGCAGATAGCTGGCTGCAGCTGCACAGGAAGAGTGGTGGAACATCCCACAGCAGTCTATCCAGAGGCTGATCAGGTCTATGCGTCAACGCTGCCAGGATTGTGTTAATGCTCAGTGAGGTCATACCTGATAGTAACTTTGTAATGTTTTCATTTTGACAGTGTGTCAAGTTTCATACTGAAAACTTATCATGATTCTTTGATATGTATTTTTGTTCACATTTTCTATGATTTTGTTTGATATCTATGTTTAAAATAGTTGATTAAATCCATAAGATCTGAATGTTTTTTTTAGCACATCCGCGCTTTAAAACCTTCAATCTTGGGGCTCGGGTTTGTTTCAGCCCTTTTTAATACAGACCCAGGCACAAGATTGAAGGTTTTAAAGCGCGGATGCGTTATTTAATAACAAAGATCAACAAAATCGAAAACAAAACCTAGCTCTTACGTTCACTAACTAAACACAAGCTGGAACCTTCTCTAATAAGCCGGACAGCTAAGCTGTTTACCGGCACAAACAAAACAAAACAAACACAGTTTACACCACCTAACACAAAAAGGATACACACTACCTTTGTTCTATAATTACGGCTGTACACATGCGCACTGTCGGTCTTCTTCACACACAGCAGCAGCCCTGAAGAGACTGCTTTCCTTAAATACTCTGCACCTGGCTCTAATTTATAATGATAGCCAGGTGCAGGGGATAATTAAGAATAAAACAATATTTAAACTAAACAAATGTGCATACACTGGTGTTTTTGGCAGGGAGGATACATAACCTTTAGGTTGAATTTCATGGAGAGAAGGTGAGACTTATCTCCTCCTTTTCTCTATCTGTAACTCGATCTCTACCAGCACATCAATCAGTTTCATGATGTGTTGTCTCCTGATTGGTTAACCTATCCTGCCTTTGTTTTGCTGCGATTCCTTACTATTGTTACTACATACCTGGTTTGACCGTTTCGCTGTATTGGTTGTGGCTGACGACTCTCGCTCTTCGGATCTCCCTTGCTTACGGACTTCGGACCATTCTTTCGGATTACCCCTCTTGCTTGTTTGCTCGTATATGGAGTCCCCGATCAAGGCTTTCCTTCCATCTGACTTGGAAGACAGCCTTTGGCATTCCCGTGAAATATCATTGCAGTTAAGTAAAACCATGTACACAAAAAGTATTACAAGGATTGGCCTACAAGCAAGGTCTTAAAAGCGCTGTTTGACAAGGACATTGCAATCCTAGTCGGGTCTGACAAGAGCGCAATGTTCCTGATGCTATCGCGAAGCGCCATTCTATCCTAAGCTCTCTCAGCCAGGCCGATCTACTCCAGCTGCCCGGACCGCTCGTCTAGGCGTCCCAGCGCTGCAGAGTCTGCCTCATAAGCCCCAGCCCAACCCTTCGCCTCCGAGCACTGTATGATGACCCGCTCGTCTCTGAGGACGCCTCCGCCCAGCCTGCCAGCCTACACGCAGAGATATTCGCTGAGATCAAGGGCTAACTGCAGCTGCTGGTCGAGGCCATCTCAACCATCAACATCAGACTTGACACTCAAAAAAGCAGCTTGTCCTGCTTCATTAGAGCCTACGCTCCTGCTTGTCTCTCGGTGACGTCATGCGCTCCAGCGCTGGCTCCATGGCAACCAGCTGCTGATCAAAGCTAAGTGTTTTAAATTCATTGCTGTCAGCCTCACAGTCAGTACCTGCAAAGCATCTCGCAGTGCTCGCAAGCAGCTGCCACTCTGCCTCACTTTTCAACCCTGCTCCTTCCACTTATACAACCGCACTCCATCTTGCAGCACTCTGCTCAACCTGCCATTGCTCCGGCCTTCGAAGCAGCATTGTCAAGCAACTCAGCTGCGCATCCTGCAGCAGCTCTTGACGGAAGCTCTGCCTGCTAAGCAACTCCATCCATCAGAAGAGCCGCAGCCACGCAGCCTCGCAGCCCGCAGCCTCAGCTGACTTTGCCAACCTCCATCACGACATCTTCAGTCACCAGATTGGAAGCAAGGAAGGACATAAAAATGTGGACAACTCTACTGCAGCACTGGAATGGGCTATCTATGTTATTGGAATTATACCCAATAGTTGCTGCTGCTTTCATCTGGGGCAGGTCATGGTCTATGGTGACAATTCAGCCACAGTCCAAATAATCAATAAAGGTCGATCTTCAGTACCATTCATCATGAAATTACTGCGAAGGCTCATATGGCTATCTGTGTCAAACAATTTCTTAATTCAAGCCAGCCATGTGCCCGGTTCCTCTAATAACGTTGCCGATGCTCTCCCATTTGCAGATTTCCAAATTCCACCAGATCATCCCAGCAGCATCACCTCTCCCTCTGCAACCTCCTCCCTTCCATCACCTCATCATGGAATAAATTCATCCCTTTCCAGTTTACTTCTCTCTGCTCAGGGCTACATGACAGCAGCTCTGGCTCCAGAAACCAACTCATCATGCAGAACAGCATGGAATTCATACTCCTGATTCTGCGCCCAGCACCGAATCATCCCGGCACAGTTCAACCACAACAGGATCCTGTCATTGGTTGTGCACCTCCGGGACATCATCCAGCTGTCACCCACTACCATTAGATCATATCTATCTGGGATTCAACACCATTACTGACTCCAGTGCATTAACCTGGGTCAAAAATATATGTCCCTTTTAGCAGCATATTATGTTACCTTTTCAGTGTGTTGTCAATAGGCCAGTTTAACTTCATATACAAATGTGTTAACAAAATATTGGACAAAGACTGTAGGGGTTTATCACTGAGCCTTTGAATAAAACCACTAAGCATACAGTGGCCAGTCCAGTTATTTTCATTTAAATTTCCGTTATAATGAACATGTTAAATATAATAGCCTCATATTAACTGAACCATGCTTGGACTAAGCCTGACCTCTCTCTGTTTCTAAAAAATCCCCTGCACAAGCAGGTTTGAGACACCCTGTTTACCTGCAAGGCTAGTTTTTTTTTTAATTAATATGAAACTACTGCAAGCGCTTTTCCAGATTCACCACATTAAGTCATTTTTGGCCGGACTCAAGAGACACCTCGGACTGGTATCTTTTTAGATAATAAAAAAGCTTGCACCCTGATTTGTATAACTAAGTTCTCATTATTTTCTTAATATAATGAGGTACATACTCCTGTCTTTCTTAAAACACCTTCCGTTGGTTATCATTCATGATTGATACACAGCCAATACAAATCATGCTTTTAAGAGCCAACAGCAAAACCCTGCTTTGAGGTGCCGAAGACTAAGCTTTATCTTTGGAAGGTCTAATGTCCTTCCAGAATTCCACAGTGTGTCTGAGACAGACTTTTAATTCTTTCACTTTTAAACTCTACAGTTTCCCTGTAAATAAATATTTCTGTTTATTACTGCAGTAAAACTTAAATAAATGCAACACTGTGGCTTTTTTAGTTTTAGATGTGACTCTGTCCAAAAGTTGCTTTTTCTTTTGTAATACAAAAGCCTCTGTATTTTTGGCTCACAAACATCATCCCAATTAAAGTCGCTGCCTTCCTGATAAGAGCTTACACTGTAGACAACTCTTCTAATTTAAATGAAACGCTCGCTTCGGCTGCCAAGTTTTCATTAATTTCTATAATATAATGAAGAGAACGGACATTACACCATACTATAGTAGAACCACAAACCTATTTTAGTTCAATTGTTCCTGGCATAATAACTGTGCTCCATAGTTTGCCTTTCTGTTCTCGCTGGATCAAAATATTTGAGGCTCTGATTAAAATTTAAAAAGATGCTTTTGCCTGATAAGGGAGTTTTCAGCAGGTCAGCCAGACCTTACACATTCACTAATAATATTTTCTACTGTTATACTAGAATAAACAGGAATATGGAATCCTACAATATTCTCATAGACTAATACAGAGTACATTATAATTTTTTCCTCACAATTTGTTTAATATTTCTGCTGACTTTATATTCTTTTAAAATACCTTACAGTCATTACAATATTTGTTGCAGTTTCACAAATGTTCAATTTGTACCCCAAAGATCAGCCTGCTTTCAGTAGCGGTGACAGTCTTGGGTCAGTTTCTGCTCTCAGTGAGTCTGTCAAAACAGAGGTGTGGGTGACAGTCTGTAAACGCCTCATACCTGCAAAAACTTAAATCTTGTTAGCTGGGCTCTACATTCTCATTCCCATAATCAGTGGGAAGACTTCAAATAAATTAAGTTGTTTCTATCAAAGAGCCATCCATCTTTGCCGCATACACCGTTCACTCAAAAAAGGTGCTTGCAACTTGTACAAGGGAAGATGGGTTTTAGGGTCACTTGTGACACTATTCTGCACTTCCTGTGTCTTGAAACTGTCAAATGTATAGTGCTGCTGTAATATTATAATCTTGAGGCCAGACACCCAACACATTGAGGATGCTAGAAACTAGATCTGTAAGCCATTGGTCACTCCCATTTCCAGTTTGACTGAATCTGACTATTGGCTCCTGGGCACATCTAGAAGTTACTGAGGTGATATATGCCGTTCTATACAGAACAATCTGAATTTAGCTTATCACATGACAATATTACTAACCTGTAAATAGACATGCAATACTATCTAAATGGAACCCAGACATTTGCTGAACTAGCTAAGCTACTGTCATCACAATTGCTAGTCAATTGCTAGACACTCTCACTCACTGCCGCTCGCTCATTAAACATCTTTATCAAGACATCCACAGAACACAGATGGGCCATAGGCATAAAATTAATTAACAACATTCAAGTACTATCTACACTGGTTTCCTTTAAACTGTTAGTTCAAAATGAATAGCAATTTTAAATAAAATACTTAATAGGTGCTATAAACTCACATCTTTCACTCAAACATGTAATAGATATAAAAGTTTTGACTGCCACTTGTATCAATTTAGAGCATATTCCTATCTTACATACGTATGCACCTTAAACACAGCAAAACCATTGCTGCTTTGAAATTGAAGCATGTGATTAGTCAACTGTAAAACATTTCCAGTCGATGATTAGGTGCTAGCTGTAGTGACAAAGCCTAGGAAACGTGTTGCACAATAAACATGTTTATGATGTTTCAATGAAGAACCCATCGGCTCGAAACAAGTACAATCCTCTAAAAGGTTAGGGATGTATTACTGTATTGTGAGAAAAAACACACCGATAAATACATGCTATAAATATCATTTTATCAAAGAAAATAGGATTTACATGTTACATGTAAGTTTCAGATTTTACTGTACATTTGTATTCTTCAGTGGATGCCTTTTTAATATTAAATAATTAAAATGCAATGTAACAGCATTGGAGCCAGAACTGTACTACCAATAAAATTAAACAGTGATCCCACGTCATTAATATAATTAATTTTGTCACTGGTACATTTCCTGCAGCTACAGTGGGTATAGTTTGCGGGACACATCAATTTGTTCTCAGCTATTGTGAAACTGGATACTCTGGCTCTCATCCAAAGCACTTGCTTGATTTGCATATCTTTGTTATCTGGTGAGCTTCTCAGAACATACTGTGGGCTATCACACCATCTGCACCCAGATCCTCACATCCAGACTCAAATTAAAATTGAACCAGTAAAATTTGCAAGGAAACAATGCACACCTTTTATCTCATTCTGCCTCCATTTATTTTCAAAAGGGAAAGTTGTTAGAAAAAAGGGCCTTATTAATTAGACTGGCAACAAGCTTGCATACATAAAAAAATGTTTCTTTTTTCCCCATAAAGGAGGCTATCTTGACATGAAAGGGTCTTTGAAAACAACATTCAAATTGTGACATTTGCATTATATGTATAATAATCAAACTTCTTTCTTTTTTCCATAAACAGGTCAACAATCCTTAGTTTAAGCCACATGTAGCTGTAGTAAATAAAACATGGACAAGGGTACACAAGGTACAATACATGAATCCTAAATCATTTCCTTTTAATACAAATCACAGACGTTGGGCTTGTAAACTGTACGGTAATATTTTATAGAATATCAATAAACAATTCTAAAAAAGGGAGTTGCATACTGGAATCCTGCTGATTTAGTTGGAACACAATATGTGTATCCAGGACAAAGAACAGTTGAGATAAACTGAGGCATGTTTTCTGTAATGAAAGGCAATTGAGCTTCACACTTAAAGCAACAAACTGAATTTTGAACAGTGTATTGTTATTGTACCAGCCGGGTACCATTTTCTTATGCTTTTATTGCATATAGGCTGAAAGGGGCTGTTAAAAAATGACAAAATCAACCCATTTGAAAAAACATATTCCATATTGCTGTATGCAATATTAATCATAATTCTTCTGAAAAAAAATAAATAATAATACTTCCCAGTCATTTAACTTTCAACAGCAATTGATTTTTTTGCATATTCTACTGTTCACAATACACCTTTAAAACAAACCATTTCTGTTTCTTTCTGCGGGTTCACTTTCTGGCTCTTCCATCACAACTCAGGGAAAAGTCAGTTTCATATTTACTCTGTGAGCAAGATGATTCTTTCGCTACTGTGTGGGATTTAGCAGTGTTTTGCTCTTGGGTTTTTGTAAATTCATTCTTCTGTCCTCTAAACTGTGATCCACGAACAAAGTCTAACAGAAATAGATTGTTCTTATCCATTTTTTATATATTAGCCTACATACATCTTACAAATGATAAACTGAATAAGCATTCACGGGTTAAAAACTCTAGGGCGGACCAAATTAGCTAAAGCTGCAATTGTATCCAAAATTGTATTGTCAAAGAACAAAGCAAAATAACTCTTAACATGTTTTAGAATTATTATTATTATTATTATTATTATTATTATTATTATTATTATTATTATTATTATATCAGCATTATTAGTATCTCTGCAATATATTTTAATTGAGATTGATTAGAAACTAATCAACTGTGAAATACCAACTGGAGAACTTGTATGCTTATGATTATTCAATCCAGAAACTCTTACAACAACTGCAGCTTTGTTTCAGAGTACTTTAAATAGGGCCTTACCAGCTAGATAATTGATCTTGTTTTTCCTTCAGTATTCTTAACTTTTTATTTGAATGCTTTTTTTCTTCTTCATAATCAGTATCTGGCTTGATCTGGCCTATTGTGTATGCAGTTGCTATAGTTGGACAGTTATAATTAAACATCTGCTTTCAATGGATCTGAGGAAGAAGCAAATGGGAATGTATTATCCATAAGTTACAACTGGCTTCAAAGTCTAGACAACAACAACTTCTGGCACCCAGAGTAGAACGTTCTTTTTCTAGCCATCAAACCATCCTCTTATTATAGTTTTCTAGATTTTGGAAATGCGCATTCAAGGTGTGGAATGCCTGGAAGGGGGTGGCCAGTATCAGTTTGATACAATTAACATTGTACCATGGGTCAAAATATGGCAAATACAAGGGACAAATTGAAGATTCATCTTCCTACTGAGACAGAAATACACTTTTGTAAAAGGGGTGTGGGTTATCTGCTGGCAGACAGGAGAGAGACAAGGAAGTTTGGATTTATTTAGACAGATACAAATAAAAAGACATGTGATGATACCAGCAATGGTAGCTCACGGAGGATATTTGATAAGGTATACAAAAGGCAAAATAAAACACTGTACAAAACAAAACTACAAACAAAAGTTGCTATGAAGACGCAGAGCTACTACTCCGCTATACAGAAGGACCTACACACCTGAGTTCTATACTTCTGGGATCTAAAATCCCTGTTCCTTCACAAGTTTACCGAATCCCAACCCCAGACACCTCATCTGTGGTTTTTGGCTTCCTCTTCACAGATTAAATAAACCCTTCTTTACTCTGAATCTTTGTGATTGGAGGAGTTTAGCTTTTAAATATTTTACGAATTAGCGTGGACTGTGTCTTGTGGCCTTGCAGCAGGCCCGAGGTGTATCAGCTGAACCCTTTTATAGTGAAAGGCGCTCCACTGGGACATGCCCACCTGCTAGTTAGGGATCGGCAACTGGCCAATTACCAGCTGCTTTTCCCCGCAACCCAACACAGCAGCTAGTAGTCCAAAGCGGAGCATCCCGTTGTCTAATAAGTATTTACACAAAATTAATTACAATACTATTTACTACTAAACAAATTACTACTAAACAAAAACACATTTGTCATGTGTAGGGCTTCAGCCACAATTTCCTTATCTTTTGTAACCCCATTGTAAATCACGTGTTAGGAAATGCTTATTGTACTACATCAAAACAAATAATGCAGGCCTAATGAAACTTGGTATGACAAATTAAAAAATTACAACCATGAAAAAAACCACAGAGTTACATCAGTGCTTCTCCATAATTTCAAATGCATATTCTCAGGAATTGTATTTCACACTTCTCTAAATAATGTAAAAACAGGTTAATTTGTTTAAAATGTCATTTTTTTTATAAATGTAAATTACAGATATAATATATAGTCAAGACATGCACACCTCCAGACTGTTGATAAACCATTGAAATATTGTCAGTTACTTTTACTTACGGTCCTTGAGATCATAGCATCGAATCGCGCAGTTGAAAAATATTTAAATGCAAAACGGTACATCTCTTAATATAGTTATAGTAGTTAGACCCTCTCTTTGAAAATGTAATTGATTTGGAGTTAAGAATCGTCTATCTTTTCCAATACATATTTTGTTTTAACCGACCATGAGAAAAGACATTGCTGAAGCATTAACAGAGTACACAATTGTCATCAAAGCATGCTACCTAATTTTGACCTACTTTCCATTTTTTTCCCAGGATGCTGTAATTCATAGGGAAGTATATTCCACAGCTGTAAGGTATCTGTAAAATATTTTGGGAGAGCCTTAATTCAATAATTAAGGATAATAATTGTACTTTGTAATGATCTCTTGCTAATTGGTTACTAGACCTTTAAGCACCATTGTTGATTCTTTATCGCCACCTACTGGGTTGTACACTGCCAACTATCAGTTACAAAGAGAGTGGAAAGCTGTGGTACAGTACTTGGCTGTTTGTGCAACTAGACTAGCATTTGACAACTAAAATTAATGTGCTCTGTGCTTGTACCAGCAATCAGTGTCTGGATTCATTTTGCTGCCTTCTGACCTTAATTAACAACATAATGTAGCCGCCTGCCCATAGTTACAGCACAAATATAAGTTTTTGCCTGTGTAACTTTGAATATGTGTTTAAGTTTTAAAACAGCTTGGTGCCTCAGGTTCCATATGTTCTAACTTAATTTTTGGCTTTGTTTTGTTGGCATCTATTTCAATGATCTAAACAGTGGCGGATCTAAATACTGCCTCTCTAATTGTGGTTTTCCCACAAGGGAAAAATCATATTTATTTTAAGGCAGTGGTATTAAGATTGAAACTCTTTAACTCACTAAAATGAACCCTGTTACCTGATATAAAGCATGCTCTGGTTCCAAACATATATTTCAGTTTTGGTGGTGCATATTGGAGGGTTTAAACCTAAAATACTCCCAACTACCTTAGGTGTGTATTATTTCTTATTCTGTCAGAAAATAAGAAAATGAGAGATATACATGTTAAAACTTCAGCGAGTGCAAACTATCACATTAGCCAGACCTGGTGGCTGAATAGCTTCGTTCATTATGCAAGTGCTGGAAACAATTATTAGACCAAATATGACCGATTGACCAGTTTCTACTAACAGACGGCTGACACACATCTGTTTGTTTTATTTTTAAAACGTGTATATTTTTATTCTGTGATTATTTTATTACTTTCACATGTTCTAAGGAAGTTAATCTCAGGACTGAATTATAAAAATGAAAAGATCATCATAAATACACTTGTACATATAACTGCTAAGGAAAGTCAGAGGTCACAAGGCTGGTAAAAGATGGCTAATGTTATGCAAATAGAGTATCTGTCCATGTGAAAAGCAAGCTAACCCATTTCATCCCCAGGAGTTTTTATGTCTGTAGGATACTAAACAACCCAGGGTCTTTTTAATGTCTTTTTAAATCACTGTTTCATTGCCATGGCACTACTGCACTTCAGTTTTCTGGAATTTTTTTGCAATAGCAATGCTATTTATTAAATGGATTCTTCCAGAGGTGTGAACATGGCTGTATTTTTGCCTGAAAACTGTCTTCATGTATTTACTCTATTCGTATGGAATACAACTTTTTAGTAAAAACAGATTGCTGTTATTCAAAAATCAAAAAATACACAACAATGTGTTATGTTCTACTTTTGTGCTTTTTATGTATTTATTTTTATTTCTGGGTGTTGTTATACCCCATTTACTACAAGCACGTGCAACTCATTTTGCCACTGATTGTCACTATGCAGATTTCAATGTTCAGTTTTGAAAGAAACACATTTTGTAGCAAACATGTATTTTCATTTTAGAACATGACATCTGGTACAACACTAGGTTAAAAAAAAAATCTGTTTCCATGCCTTGCTTTCTAGGAAATGTTACTGCATTACTACAAGAGGTGAACGTAACAAAAAATGTATTGTGTAAGCCAATGCATCAAACATCAGTGACTTAGATCAACCCATTAATTGAAATAACAACTGTAACTGTAAGATAAAGCCCAACCCTCAAATGGAATTAATATATACTACATTTACAAAGCTCAATAACTAAAATCTTAAATACATTGATTGCAATTAAAATTCACCATTTTCCAATTTTATGTTATCTATTCTAAATTAATACTGAACATACCAATCAAGTGAAATTCTTTAAATGGCCATTCTATTCCAGTGCTGTGTGTTTGCAAACTGTCAGGTCACTGGGCCTGCTCCCACCTACAATAAATCAGGGAACCTAAGTCATTAGATATTCTATATAACAAGACTCAACTCTGCTGATTCTCTATGGGGACTTCCGTCACTTTGCGTGCAAAGGGTTATGGGATATAAAGAAAGCTTGTGAGAAATGATTCTATTGAATCAATGGAGCTGTGTCAAGTTTAGCAGGTGTTTTTTTTTCAGATTTTAAACATTAAATGCTAATTGTGCTAAATTATAATCACTTTACACCAATAATAAAACCAATAATAAAACTGCTGGTGCATGAAAGTAGTAATACACCACAAAAGAAGCTCACTTAGAGTTTCATCAGTAGACTACTGGCTGGGTGCTCCGCCCACTGTTGTTCAGGAGGTAGTGGATGAGTAGAAAGTGGCATTTGTGGATTTGAAATGGCATGGCACTAGAAACGACTTCGAAATAATCAATTTGTGTGATAGACCGCAATGTTTAAGCCATCAGCTTAAGTAATCCTCGTGGTCAACATAGAATTGTGAGACACGCACAGTAATGCTTAAAAAACAAAGAGATTCAAACCAATGTTACAACGTAAGGAGTATGTACTTCTACTGTACATTATGTTTGTATTGTCGGGTCATGATAGCTCCAGAACTCCAAACTAATAAAGCCAAAGTTACTTATTAACTACTGGGAGAAACCTGAAGGGGGTCCCAGTGAAGCAGCAAGATGTGGTAAAAAATCAAAGGGTTTATATAGTATCTATAAACATGTTAGAAATTATGCTATTACTAGTTTATAATTAGAACTGATAACATGGAATGACAATACATGTTTGTAATATTCTCTTTGTGCTTTAACAAGCTAATAGTATCCATATAACCAGGGGTGAAATTCTGCCGGTACTCACCGGTAGTCTGTACTGGGACTTATTTTGATGCCAGTACTTGGTACCGAGACTTATTTCATCGGCTTTTCATCCAACGCTTATGCATTCCATCCACTCACACACTCCACTAGCGCAACGTTTCTCAAATGCGCTTTCATTCAGCACAGTTTGTGCTGCTTGCATTATGTTTCCTCATACTGCTTCTGTTTCTGTTTTAGCTGCTATTGGCCACTATTAACGTCAGTATAATCACTGCATGTTGATTGGCCGAGCTTTCATTCTAATCAGATTTCATTTTGGCATGAGTCACAAATTTCTGCCCATTTCGCTTGTGTCAGTGCTTATTCGTTGATCAGCGAGAGAAGACTTTAGCAGTGTAACGTGAAAACAGCGGAAGTCACGTTGATCACGTTGATTATACAATAACAAGATAGGCATAACGACCTCTTGAAAATGCCAAAATCAATGCTACATAACGATTTGTTGATTAACACTGGATTTATCATTTACAAAATTTTGAAAATCCTGCCCTGTAGTTCTTCCTCAGGGGCCTTTAGTTTACCACTATGAGCCGAGGTCTGCAGTCCATATTTGTTTTATGAATAACTCAAGAAAGTAATGTTTTTAATCTGTTAATCAGAACAGCCCTAATATTATGTAATTCATATATATATATATATATATATATATATATATATATATATATATATATATATATATATATATATATATATATATATATATATAACCACTTATAAACTGAAATGTTACCCCAAAATCTTATTTTTATATTCAGCAGCTGCAAAAGTAGCTATTTGCAGTTTATAATGTGTTTTATAGGTACAGAATCTATTAGGCATCTATAGTGTTAATAAAAATGTATTCCAGTATAAAAAGCCAAGCAACAACACTGTTGTCAGTTATACAGAAGCTTGGAATCCACTGTGCCAACCGCATGGGCAAACCACCTCAGGAAACTAGCAGTTATTTAACTATAAACTGTATACAAGTAATCCAGTGAGATTAATTTGATCAGGAGTCAAAGCGTGTGCCACTGAGATCAGTATACAAGCATAATCCTCCAAATCTTTAAGCCATCTCAAGCTTGTAGGACAAGTGCTGTCATTGTTTTAGAGTCTACCAATGGCGATAGCTTTAGGCACTCAAATCTTTCCGGTTGTTGGAGGCGCAAACCCGAGATGCTTATTCAAGTTACTACAACAATGACTGTTCAAGAAATCAAACAGATGGCTGATTCTTCACCTTGAGCACAGATTGACTGCAATTTGTATACAGTTGATTCCAAGTCCATATTGCACTGAATAATTTGATTTCTGTCAGTATTTTGTTTTTGTAAAAGCTAAACCAAACCAAAAAAAATGACTAATAATAATTAGTAATAATATTTAATTCAGTGTTCCTGCCATTTGTTCAGTATTTCAGCATTGTATCTTAGAAGGAGAGGAAACCCCCTATACAGTAACATTTATGTTGTCGTATTCATCTGAAATTGCTACTGTTCCTATAAACAATTACCATTCAGTATGATATACAGTTATTACATTTAGTTTTGGACTATGTTGTGTGGTACTTAACTGTACCATCATAAATAGTATGTGTGTTCCATTCTATATTATAAACCTCACAGATTGTTTCAACCAACCAGGTATACACTGTAGAGTAGAGCTGTCATTATCACACATGTAGATGTGTGATAATGACAGGAAATAACATTAATTGAAACTTTCTTTACATAAAATTACAAGCAGCCTAAAGTGATCCAGTCTACAATATAACTTAAAAAGAAATAAAATAATTATTTGTTAAGTGCCCTCGTCTTCGCGTCTATCAATTATCTTGCAGGTAATGACCTCTGTGTCGGATATTAATGCTTATTAAATCACAATAGAAATCCTGCACTCTGATTGGCTGAGAGGGTATACGTAAATCGGAATCACCTATAGCAAATTGAGCATACCCCTGTGTGGCAAAGTGGTTTGCAGTGCTCAGGTGTAGTGGTGATGTGATTAGGAAACACAAGACAGGCAACAAAGTTCACGATCCAAACAGGCTTTATTATTGTAATCCTGGTCTGGCGACCACAAAGAATAGGCAATACACAGCAATGTGTATTGCACTGTTTCAAAACAATGGGTTGCAGTCCCGAAATAATAAGACGCAGTTCGTAATTAATGAAACACAGTATAACACTCACAAAGACACACGTTCACAAGTCCAGCATGATTGTTATTGTGCTTGTGGTGAATATACCATTTATTTGTATACAATAGTGCAGTGTTGTCCAGGTTGTAGCGACAGCTCCGGATTTTGTTAGCCATCTAATAAATAACAAACAGTACAATTAGAACCAACAAAACAAACAAACACTAGACACTCATGGTAATATTTCACTTGTCCTTTAGCGTTCTCTTAACCATAAACAAAGGAACAGATCATCTAGCCACGTCCCCTATTTGTACCTTCAGTCATGCCCCCTTGGTTAGTGAGTGCAGCCGTTTCTCCTCCAATCCACGGTTGCCACATCACTTTCCCTCTGGAGCAATGACTTAATATACTGCAGCTGTGCCCCCTTTCTAGATGGCCGACTTCCACCTAACCCTGGAAATGAATTGTCAGGCCATCCAGTCCAGGGCACTCTGAATAAATAAATATGTATTACTAGTCATGATGCATGTGCATCAACATATGAAATCAACTGAATAAAAGAAAAGCAATAGGCAACTGTTTGTTAATAAACCTAAAATAATAACAAACAATAATAATAAACTAACATTAAGAAACTAACTGTCAAACAAAATTAACACAGCACCCCTACACACGTTAAGAAATGCAGCAGTAATATTTAAGCACATTATTTAACAGAATGGGGAGGCAACTCACCAGAACAGGAAACAACGAATTGATCTACGACTTGCCTGATTCTGGTTTCTGGAACAATTTCCAACTTTTTGTAGCAAGAGAAACAGCTGCACATTTTGTTTACATGCCATTTTGTAGTGATGAAGTTCACTCTTGGAAATCAGAATACAAACTGAGTCAATGATATGACAGCAGTTCTGGAAAGATTTAATAAACCAATCAGTGTTCCTCAGACTCTCGTGATGACAAGTCACTTTTGAAAAGACTGAATAAACCATTTTAATTTAAGTTTGATGATGATGAGTTATCAGGTTACAAAACAGTGCTGTATCTGTTGTGAACAAATAGCTATCGGTGCCAAGAAGGTTTTAAGCGAATTTCCTGTTCCTTTAGCTGGAGCATTTACAATGGGGAAAATCAGTTTCACCAAAAGGGTATTCCCTTAGGTGAAGGGTTTTCTTAGGAGGTGTTCCTATACGTGGAGACTATTGTATTCAAAATCATGAATGATAATTAAATTGAGGGTGCGTTTTTTGTGTAATTTACAGAGAAACATCCTTAATTATTTCTTTATATCTACTTAGAGAATTGGACATCAGACCCCTGCAGACTTATCCCAGTTAGAGAAATTAATTAGATTTCCTATGATTTATTTTCCATGAAATGCTCCAGGGGTACAGTAAGCGATCAATTAAAATATTTCTGTTGCATAGCTACCTTTTAAAGTTTTACTTAATATTGAAACAAACATACACATGATTGAAATAAACAACTTGCATCATTTGAAGTGAGATATGTTTCTAATAAAAAATGCAGTAATGTAATATATGCAATAACTCATAGCTTCCATAGTTAATTAAGTATTCTTCAGTGGGAAAGCAACAAAGCAAGACAGCAGTCACTTACATGTTATATGAAGTGTTTCAATAAACTCCACAATGCATTAAACATATATTTCAGAAATTATTATTTCTGAATATCATCAGGCACACATGGACGATGTATGTTGAAATAAACCCAACAACAAAGAAAGGAGGGGAATAAAGGGAGGACTGAGTCTGGGACTGACTTCACTATGCTGGGTGGGCCTGCTGGTGATCTCAATAGCAGGAATACTGTGTCAGATGCCCCCAGCAGGATGGGACGGTTTTATTGGGCATGCTACATGGCATGGATTTGGGCCCATGGTGTGCTCAAGGGGTTAAGTGATGAGGGGTAAGCTAGGTTACAGGGGTGCCAAGATACAATTTGTGCGAGTGCACATCAATATTATTTTATTATTTATTCATGTTTTTTATTTTTTTACATTCACTAGAAACACAGTATATACTGGTTAGGGTTTTACTTTGGCGACTCCTTTTTACAATTTTAAAGACTTCAAATCAAGAGAGCAACTTTGGTAGTTCATTTTAGATAAGAATATTAGATTTTGTAATTTCTTCACTGTGACAACTGCTGTTTTCTTATTTTCATTGTAGCTTTTTACACAATGGGTAGATTCTCAAAGCTCTTTAATCCAAATTGTCATTGGAATTTTTTTTTTTTTTAATTTTGCATCCTGGCTGTGCCAAGTTGTTGACCTTGGCTGGCGATCCAGGAAGATTTGCATTGGCCCTGATGTTTCCACAGGTTTAGGAGGTCAAATGGACAGGGACTGTTTCTCCTCCCTGCTCTAAAGCGGACCCTACTTTCCAGGACCCCAGTGAGCTCGAGTGGACACATGCAGACTAGTCTTCAGGAGTTGGTAGCTCACTGCGATCTGCTCAAACACTACTGGAATTGAAGAAGCCTGTTACAGGTAGTTGAGCACCGGTGATACAATGTAATTGGACATTCTAAATTGTGAAGAAAAAAAACGGACACACATTGGACACTTTAAAATGATAATAATAATAATAACAATAATAATAATAATAAATACAGAATTGTAGGATGTCATGCAATAAAAATACAGTAGGTGTGTACTAATACATCTAGTTTTGTTCTTCAGATTTCAGAGGTATCTCAATGAAAGAACCCCTCCTCAAAACAAATGGTGGCTATATGAATCATGAATACAATTTGTTGACTGGTGGTAGTGCGAAAATCATGTTGACCATTGTTGGTTGCCTCCTCTTGCCCACTGATTTACAGTAATGTACATTTTATTTATGGTACAGGGTTGTTATTTTAGAAAAAACAATATGTATAAATTAAATTTTGAATACAGGGTGTTCAAATATGATACAATACCCACACAACTATGGGGTGTACCGACACAAGGGGAATGTTTAAATTTGAAAATTAGTAAATTACTATATTATCACATCCAACCACAACAGCCCCTACAGATAAAAGAACATAAAAACAGAAGAAAATGTATGAACGAGAGGAGGCCATTTGGCTCATCTAAGCTTGTCCGGTTCCTGGTAGCTGATTAATCTACTGCCCTTTGCTGGTCAAGTACCAAAACCTTCTAGGCACATTAACCTGTCTGTCAAATATGGACTTAATTTGACTTTACCCTTTAAAAATGTTGATTGTTTTTCTTTATAATTAATTCAACATATCACAATATAAGAATTAGCAGTTTATTTGTTTTTCCCAAACTAGTTTTTATTGCTAAAATAATTTTGTAATACACTGACACTGACTCCAAGGTTAACCAGCACTGCTTGATTTGGTTATGGTAACATTAATGTTTTTCTTGGCTGAGTGTGATGTTTTCAGGCTCAACAGACACATATAGAACTGGGTTTTTGATCACTTTGCTCCATTTGCATGCCGGTTCGAACCATAACAATTTTGTGAATTAATCCATGCAGATCTAAGGCCATTATAATGTTAATGCTGGGATATTGACAATGGAGATGGGAAAATCCAACACTGCTGATGTGGGGGAGCTTCCTTGCCACAGATGACTTCCTTTTTGACAGATTGACTGTGGAGTAAATTCCTGTTTGTGGTCAAAGGCGGAAAGCCATGGTTTGTCTGCAGCAGTGCTATTGCTTCTGGTGCATGAATATGACATGCCTGATAATATATTCCTTTGCCATGGCAACAACAAACATGGGGCCACATTCTATTAGCTAGAGTGACTGGCAGAAAAGCCATATTCATAAAACTGATAGGCCTAGCCAACATCCTGACAAAGACCTTTTATAATTATGATAAAAATAACTTTAAGGTATCAAGTCTATTTTTCTTTGGCCTCACATTTTACTCAGGCTGACTCTTATTTATAAATTGTGTTGTATTCAATAATAGACATGAAAAACAGCACATATTTTAATTTTAAACCAGTGGTGGAGTTAAAGACTCCAAAGTCACAAAACCAATATAGCTCATTAGATCATTAAATTAGGGCTTCATGTCTTACATTACTTAAACTGTAAAAAGATATACAGAAAACTCATCCATAATATCTTTTACTGGCATGCTTACAGAAACAGCTGTTGTAGACCTTAGAATTACATACATTGGAAACATACTATGGAAGGATTGTTTTACAGTAGCAGTTCTCAGCTTGCAAATGTTTTCTTGTTTGTGTTTTGTTTTTGTTCCTATGATACCAGTACTTAGTCTGGGAAAGCGTGCTTTATAAAGCAGATACCCAATCACAGGCGATTTCATGGTTAAGAAGCAGATAGTTCTGTTCCAGTTACATTGTAGCCTTGTTCAGTTCGTGGTGCATAAAAAAATACAGTGCGATTGTGAAGGTGCACATAATAAAAAATGATGTACTTTACATTTGCCACACAAACCCTCAAAATTGTTAATTCTCGAAATTCGGAACAGGCCTATCTTCCTAGATATGAATTAAATATAGCTACTGTATGCTCGTAACAGAACTGGTTTGGGGTTCACATGACTGCATCTTTGAATGAAAACTCTGTTTTCATCAGCATTATTATGGAAAGTACCAGAATCCAGTGCATTTTTATGTCTCTTGCTATTAGTTCAGTATTGGTAAATATGAGATATTCGTCATTCAACCTTGAATTTTCACATTGACACATCAAAATTGACCTGTGGTTGAAAACAGGATCTTTTAAAAAGAAAACAAGTGGAACTATTGATACCAGCGATAGTGAGATTACTGAAAACACTGAACATGAGACAACAAGTGGACAAACATCTGCAGGGGATTTGAGTGCAGGTCAGTGTGTGTCAAGTATCAATGGAAGTAGTGGAAATACTGTGAAATGAAGGAAGACAGTACGAAAATACGATGCACGTTATATTAAGATAGGCTTCATCTGGACTGGTAAAAAAGGTGAACCAAGGCTGCATTGTGCTGTGAAGTGCTGGCTTATGAAAGCCTGTCAATTTCTTCTTTCACTCAAAGATAAGCCTTCCAAATTCTTCCAGCACAATCTCAAGGAGTTGAAACAAGGCAAAGTAAGTTTGCATTCTACTACAACAGTAAATGTAAAGGCCTTGGAAGTTTCATATTGCATCAGCCAAATTGCCCAAGCAGAGAAACCACACATTATCGTGAAACAGTTGGATTTTGTGCCCCTTTCAAATGACACTGTGTCATGAAGAATTAATGAGAAGGCTGATAATGTTGCTGACATTCTTGTGAAATCTGTGAAAAGCAGTAGGTAAGCAGCTAGATGAGTCCACTAATATCCCTGACCTTGTACATCTTCTTGTATAGATCAGGCACAAATGGGAAGGGAAAGTACAGGAAGATCTGCTGTTTTGACGTTCCTGGCCAACAAGAAAAACTGCAAAACATATTTTCCAATTATTAGATAAGTGTGGCACAGTGTCAAGGCTGGTCTGCGCCCTTAAAATAATAGACCCAGACTCAGAGACTGCAGTTCAGCTCTCTCACTCATTTTGATTTATTTTCAAACAAACAAAACAAAAGGTTTAAACAAACAGTTCAAAAACAGAACAGCACCCAAGCCTTGTCTATCATGCAAGTACTCCCTGCTACTCTCAACACAGATGTTCTCTCTCGCCTCTCTATCTCTCCACTTCGCACTCACCCCAAACAAACATTTCTTTGTCTTTTATAGCATGTGGCCAGGGGTTAATTGATAATCAATCAATCACCCCCTGGTCGCATTCCACACTTTCCAATAAAGCAATTAAAACATTCCACACTTTTCATTAACCAATTAAACAAAAACATAAAATTTTATTTAGACTGTGTTGCTGTGCAAATGGCGGCCATCTTGGCTCCAGGCTGCTGTAGCAGAAAGGAATATCTACTAGAAACTGTCCTCAGGGCATCAGATGATTCTAGGGCATCTGCCAAGCACTCCCACCTTTCACTTTCCAAGCTTGGCACCTCTCTGACATCAATCCACTCTGACCCTAACGGAACCCCAACCCTAACCTTAAGCAACCCCAGCCCTAAAACCTAACCCAATACCTAACCCTAAACCATCATCTGATGCCCTGAAGACAGTTTATAGTGGATATTCCTTTGTGCTGCCTCCAGGCTGTTCGCACAATCCTGAACCAAGAGGGCTGCCAGCCAAGAAACACACGCACTCCAATGTGCAGAGCCTCTGCTGTGCCACAATGAGTTTTACAAAGTATTGATTGGCAACATTGTGCAGGAGAATGTACTGATGGTGCACAAGCAATAATGCGAAAACAGTGGGGTAATGGCTCAGAAATAGCACCTATGCAACATGGGTGCATTATAGCATTCACTGAGAAGCAGTAGCTGTCAAGAAAATGCAGCCACAAATTAATTTTCATTGTGCTGTGCAATTAAATGGGTAGTACCCATGTCCAGCTTCTTTTTCATACAGAAGTACAGTGGTTGTCGAGAGGGAAAGTTTTTTGAGCTCCGTTTAGAAGTACAGGCATTTCTTGTCAATCATCCATTCCAACTCTCAAGCTGTTTTGAAGATTCATCCTGGCTGTCATGATTGGTGTACCTATCAGATATATTTGCATACCTAAATGAGCTGTATTGGAGGTGCATGACAAAATCAATGCAATGATCAAGAAACCTGGCTTGTTAGCATTTCCAACCCTGGACAGTTTTCTATGAGAAAATGAACTGGTTCTTAATAATGAAATAAAAAACGATTTGTAGATTATTTTATTGTAGAAGCCGAAACCAACAACTGGATTCGTGACCCATTCAATATTGAAATCAGTGAGTTTCCCCCTGGTTTCTCTACTAAAGAAGAAGAATGCTTATCGGATCTTTCTTGCGCTGGAACATTAAGCTCAGAGTTTAAAGGACATTCACTATTAGAGTTTTGGATTCAGAGAATTGGGAAGTACCCTGAACTTGCAGAGAAAGCAGTGTGTGTTCTGATGTCATTTGCTGTGCAAGACAGTATTTTCATCACTTGCACCACTGAAGTTCAAATACAGAAGCAGGATGAATGTTGAACCTGACCTGAGGCTCAAACTTACTAACATTATACCTAACATTAAAGAACTTTGCTCGCAAAAACAGGTGCACCCATCACATTAAAACAAATAAAGGTAAGTCTATGGTTATTCTTATTATAGTGGATTTTTGTATGCATTATTATTATTATTATTATTATTATTATTATTATTATTATTATTATTATTATTATTATTATTTATTTATTTATTTTTATTAGCAGACTCCCTTATTCAGTTGTTATAAAATATCACAGTACAAGGTATCACATTACAGAATATCACATTATAAAATATCACATTACAGATAACAGCAGTAATACGCTACAGTAAAATCAGTAGAAAATAAGATAAAATTCAAATAAGAGCAAACTAAAAAAATACAGTAAATAATTACATTTAAGAACAAGTTCGACTAAAAGCAGTTAATATATAGCAAAAATATTTTACTATAAAAACATTTTTCGGTAAACTATAAATGTTTATTGTGTGGACCCTTTACAGACTGCGAAAATTCGACCCTTTGTATCAGTGCAAATATCCACCTAAAGTGTACAGTATTATACCTTTCTAAAACGCTAGTCTGAAGGTTATTGAGAAAAAATGTTTTCAATCTATGATTACCCTACAATTACATAGCTTGATCTCCTACTTAAAACTGTTTATCAGGAACGCGGATCAGAAAGAATGTTATGAATACCATGTATGATTTTGATTTTACACCAAATTGTTTGATGGATGCACAGGTTCATCTACTTAAAGGGCTTGTAACCAGGAGGTCCCCGGTTCAAATCCCAGCTCACTCACTGACTCATTGTACGACCTTGAGCAAGTCACTTAACCTCCTTGTGCTCCGTCTTTCTGGTGAGACGTAGTTGTAAGTGATGGTGCAGCTGATGCATAGTTCACACACCCTAGTCTCTGAAAGGAGCCTGCTAAATAAACAAATAATAATTATTTGCTAAAATCAGTGTGAAGAAGTTTATCGTCCAAAAGATCTACTTCTCCTTCTGTCATTCCATCGACATCTTCTGTAAAAAAAATATTTCAGGTTGGTAAGCATTCTGGATTATGTAGAGAGATTTGGTATGCTTTACAGTGCACTGAAAAGCCAGGGTATATTATAATTAAGGCTCTGTGTAAATTGCAATTTCACAGACTGCAAGGAAATTGTGAAATGATCCCAATACTGTGATTTTTTTTTTAGATGAAAAAAAAAAAATTCTTAAAAAATAAAATGAAAATGTGTATAATGTATTTCATTAAAAAAAAAAAAAAAACATCTTAACTCTTCAGCTCTGCTGTTACAAGTCTGAGTGTGTGTACTATTCTGCATGCATAGAGTGCTGTGCAGTGATTATGTCTTGTGACTATATGCAATCTAGGAGGGAAACGCTGTACGCTACAAACCAGAAAATGGATGCCTCTAAAAAAGCTAAAAATGTGTCTTCAGGAGATTGTGTAAAGCTGTATCCACCAAAAATCTAAAAATGTGTCTTCAGGAGATTGTGTAAAGCTGTATCCACCAAAAATCTAAAAATGTGTCTGCAGGAGATTAGTGGAGTATATACAGTACTGTGCAAAAGTTTTAGGCAGGTGTGAAAAAATGCTGTAAAGTAAGAATGCTTTCAAAAATAGACATGTTAATAGTTTATATTTATCAATTAACTAAATGCAAAGTGAGTGAACAGAAGAAAAATCTACATCAAATCAATATTTGGTGTGACCATCCTTTGCCTTCAAAACAGCATCAATTCTTCTAGGTACACTTGCACACAGTTTTTGAAGGAACTCGGCAGGTAGGTTGGCCCAAACATCTTGGAGAACTAACCACAGTTCTTCTGTGGATTTAGGCAGCCTCAGTTGCTTCTCTCTCTTCATGTAATCCCAGACAGACTTCGATGATGTAGAGATCAGGGCTCTGTGGGGCCATACCATCACTTCCAGGACTCCTTGTTCTTCTTTAAGCTGAAGATAGTTCTTAATGACTTTCGCTATATGTTTGGGGTTAGTTGTCATGCTGCAGAATAAATTTTGGGCCAATCAGATGCCTCCCTGATGGTATTGCATGATGGATAAGTATCTGCCTGTACTTCTCGGCATTGAGGAGACCATTAATTCTGACCAAATCCCCAACTCCATTTGCAGAAATGCAGCCCCAAACTGCAAGGAACCTCCACCATGCTTCACTGTTGCCTGCAGACACTCATTCGTGTACTGCTCTCCAGCCCTTGACAAACAACCTGCCTTCTGCTACAGCCAAATATTTCAAATTTTGACTCATCAGTCCAGAGCACCTGCTGCCATTTTCTACCCCAGTTCCTGTGTTTTGTGCATAGTTGAGTCGCTTGGCCTTGTTTCCACGTCAGAGGTATGGCTTTCTGGCGCAAGTCTTCCATGAAGGCCACTTCTGACCAGACTTCTCGGACAGTAGATGGGTGTACCAGGGTCCCACTGTTTTCTGCCAATTCTGAGCTGATGGCACTGCTGGACATCTTCCGATTCGAAGGGAAGTAAGCATGATGTGTCTTTCATCTGCTGCAGTAAGTTTCCTTGCGACCACTGCGTCTCTGGTCCTCAACGTTGCCAGTTTCTTTGTGCTTCTTCAAAGAGCTTGGACAGCACATCTGGAAACCCCTGTCTGCCTTGAAATTTCTGCCTGGGAGAGACCTTGCTGATGCAGTATAACTACCTTGTGTCTTGTTGCTGTGCTCAGTCTTGCCATGGTGTATGACTTTTGTCTTCAGCAACCTCACCTTGTTAGCTGAGTTTAGCTGTTCCTCACCCAGTTTTATTCCTCCTACACAGCTGTTTCTGTTTCAGTTAATGATTGTGTTTCAACCTACATATTGAATTGATGATCATTAGCACCTGTTGTGTATAATTGTTTAATCATACACCTGACTATATGCCTACAAAATCCCTGACTTTGTGTACCTAGAAGAATTGATGCTGTTTTGAAGGCAAAGGGTTGTCACACCAAATATGAATTTGATTTAGATTTTTCTTCTGTTCACTCACTTTGCATTTAGTTAATTGATAAATATAATCTATTAACATGTCTATTTTTGAAAGCATTCTTACTTTACAGCATTTTTTCACACCTGCCTAAAACTTTTGCACAGTACTGTATATGTTTGTGTTTAGCTGTAAAATGTGCATGCTTTAAAACAAAACACAGTGTAATGTTAGTTTTGAATCAACAAGTCATTTTTGTTATTTTTTAAATGGGGCTGAAATTATTTTGGCCACTATACCATACATGCCAACAGTCTATATGGCCGGGACAGTCCCGATTTTCTAGCAAATGTCCAGCGTCCCGATGCATAGGAAGGAAATCCCTATATTTATCCTTTGAAATTCTTCATAGTTAGTCTGACGTTCGCTCTCGTGCCATACTGGGGTTTTTTCTCTCTTTAGCAGCTGACCCTTGTGCCTGCCTGGCAGGGATTGTGTTCACATGACTAGATCTCAGTTTATTGACATATGTCATATCCAGTCATATTGCAGAAGTGTATTGTTTCCTCACTGCTGCTGCTGCAATATGATTTGATGTGTATGATAATGGAGTGTGAAGGACTAGAGTTAGCTGGTTGATTGCCTGAAGATGACAAAAGGCTTTTATGCTAATTTTATGCTAAAACACACACTTGTCACTGCGTTGTATGCAATTACGTCATCGATCTAATTAGACTGAAATTACAATAGGCCATCCGTAAAGGTTTAAATGTGAACTTTCTGTATTATAAACAAAATGTACTTTTTAGTCATAAAAATAGCATTAAAAAAATCAAAACACAAAATAGCTCAAGTGAATGGCCATTTCCTCGCATTACGTTTCTTTGAAACCGTCCATATGAAATTGTTATTCTAATATTTTACACTAAATCATGTAATTGCGAATTCATTAGTAAACATATTTAAAAATTGCATGAGTCGTCTGAGGCGAGATATATAGCACATATTTTAAAGCACATCTATCAATGAAAAGTAGCCTAATAGCACTTCGGAAAGTAATAACTGCTGTGTTCATAATGTCATTGTTCAC
This sequence comes from Acipenser oxyrinchus oxyrinchus, assembly GCA_030684275.1. NCBI lineage: Eukaryota > Metazoa > Chordata > Actinopteri > Acipenseriformes > Acipenseridae > Acipenser > Acipenser oxyrinchus. Next base: position 8,410,848 of record CM060255.1, read on the forward strand.
TTGACCTATATTGTGTTTTGATGTTGTATACTGTTTTGATGTCTAAAAAGTGCATTTAATTTATCATACCGAAACTTCACATTTAAACCACGGCGATGAATACATTAATAGTGTAAGTGATCACACGGACAAAATTTAATGAAACGCTGACGCATGCGCATATCTCATGCGTATAATTTATTCAGGCATCTGTCCCACCTGTGAAGTCTTCGTGACCTTTGTTGAGGTTTAAAAACTACAAAATTACGTGTTAAAGGCATCTTCAAGGTAGGTGGAGGGGGGAAAGGAAGGGTGTGCTAAGCAAATTAGTTCAGTTACAGAACAATGGAGTACATTTTACGCCATGTTAAAGGAAAGCTTAAAGGGGATGTTTTCAAAAAATATTTAATAACCTTCTGTTGCTGCAAATAGTAACAGTATTGCTCTTGGAAAAAATACTACAGAAAACAGACCCTGTATTGTATCTTGATATAAAGTTAACCATATTTGTAGAAATTTGAGAAATGCAGATATAGATAAAAAGGTTGCTATTGTTTTCCTGGTACCGATATAGTCGTTTCACATGTTGTAGTTTAAACTCCAATGATGTAGATTCAATCAAATCATGTAACCTACACTACAGCAAATGTACCAGGAAGTAGTTTATCTACAGCATTGTATATTGAAATATACATATTATTATATATCCCGAATGAACAAAAAACAAAACAAAAATAACCAAAAGATTCTAAGCTCAATAAAAGGCAGACCAGTAACAATAAGGTGAAGACATTGATATGTACAACACAGACAGCAAAGCTAAAGTAATGTGTTTCTTGTAAACACTGCAGGGTGTTCTGTAACCTTTAATGCAATATTGTAGCCTAAAACTTTTGATACCATCTAATACAGTTATTAAAAACAATTTAAAGGTGAATTTGCAATGCAGTCGAGAAATCAAACTGTCAATTAACCAGACCATTACCTGGTATAAAACATATGTTAATTTGGTTTTAGCAGGCTACAAAGCTTCATAACTGGCAGCACTGTTCGTTTAAAGCAGTGCGTCCTTGTTACTTTCAGGGTGCAGGTCAATTATGTAGGAAATCAGACTGCTATTAGTCTGGTTACTTGACTTTGTACTGTACTTATTTTCCAATAAAAATAAATAACTTCCAATTTGTGTTGACATTTCTCAGACTTTCCAAAGATTTTGTTTAAAAAAAACCCTGTAGTTCCATGAGTCTCCCCAGAGCAAAGGGCTAGTGAAAAATATTAGTTTTTCACCAAAAACAATCTTTACACACTGCATTGAAATAACAAAGGAGCAGTAAAAAGGTTAACATTGGTGGTTCTGTCAACACTTAGGTTTTTGCTTACAATTTAAGGAAAGCTTTGACAGCTACTCAACTGTTCAACAGAAAATAAAATGTATTTATAAGTGAGTTCATCATTAAATAATATATTAAAATGGATAAGCTGCAAATTCTTTGTGAATATATTTTCTGGCAACAATATTTTCCCCTGATATTTTCCATAAAAAAGCACTAATGTCTGAATGTTTTTTCCTGAAATTATCTGTAAAATAAAAACTCTTAAGCCTCTTAACTCTTAAGCAGTAAGTAAACCCCTCTGACTTTAATGTTTATAACTTGCCTTTCTAAAAAAAACATATGCTTATAAAGGTGTGAATATAGTGTTTCATTTTCTTTGCAAAGCACCCAAGTTTCCCTTTAGTCCTTAAATGTAATTCATCTTTGCAAGGTTCATAATAGGATCATTTGTTCTAACAATAACAAAACAATTGATTTTATGGATTTTAAAGTGGGTTAATAAGATAACAAGTTAACCTAGTTTTGTTAATTAAAGTCAGTTGTAGAATTTGTCGGGTGAGTATTGTATATAATCTTTGTTGCACCGTGGGAATGTGGATCAAGGGTCACTTTAAAATGAGTTAAGCATGATTGGTTGACGGTGACCTGCACAGGTGTTCCAGCTTTCTGTTAGACTATCATTTCCTGTTGTAGACTTGTAAAGCACAGAGGTCAATAACATGACACTATGTTGCTGTTATTTTTTGCAAGCCTGCATTAGATTAATGATAATGCAATATGTAGTTGATATTTCCATTTTTGATGTAAGGATATATATATATATATATATATATATATAAAATAAATACAAATCTCATGTTTGTTTTTCAGAAATGAGTGGTTCTCTTGAACAAAAGTATGTGCTGAATACATGCCATTGGCCATGAATTAGTGACCTGGGGTTTGGTAAGTAATACTGAATTAGAACATTTACAAAGGAGAGAATTAGAAATGTACATTACATATAAACCAGTGGCAGCTGGTAACCTCTGAGTTAGGGGAAGCACAAGTACGGGGGGGGAAATCTATCCATTTTTTTCCCTTTATCATAGCATTCTAAGGCCATCAGTAGTCTCTTTTTAAGGGATTACATTTGCAATAACATTGAACATTTAAACAAAGTAGGTGATTTCTAACATGATTTTCAGCTTTAACATTGACAGCGAGTTAACGTAAAAACAGGTTCATAAGTAACAGTTAGGGCCCTATGAAAATCTGTTTTATTATATTCTGATTTCAGTTTTTACCGTTTAAAAAAATGTAATTAGGTTGATTTAATTTACCTTATGTACACATACCTTGAAAAGAAACGTAGCGTGAAAAAGGCCAATATGTGCACATTTAGATATATATATATATATGAAAAGTTGAGGAGGTTGTGCCTCCCTTGCCTCATCTAAGGAGCCTCCACTGATATAAACAGATATTTTATTAAATGTTATATATATATAGATAGATTGATTGATTGACATTTAAGAAAAAAAACCCTGCTGAAAGTTTAAGTATGAACCAGAAGAAATATAAAATATGAAAAATTGAAATAAAAACAAATGAATTTTCAGCTGAAATAATAGGACAGGGTTTATCAAGATATACTGTAGATATTTACACAAAAGTGAAATTTACACCAATTCTGTGAAAGGAAACTGAAACAACACTGGTAACAAACAATGTAGGCACACATCTGAGTAGTTTATTTATGTTCTGTTTTATGTTGTGTTCTGAATTTCTGAATTGCATTTTGGTTGATAAGACCTTCATAAATCTGCTCATATGGGCCCTACTGTATATTGAAGCAAATGCAAAGGAATATTTCCAGAAAGAAATAAAAACTGTTCTAAAACTAACAAGAAACTATAAATAACAATACTGTAACTGGGCAGTAAGTTGTTTATTATATTTATATATATAACATATAGTAATTTAGGTACATTTTGTATAACTTTGACATACTTAATGATTTATATGGCATATTTGTTTTTTACATCACATAACAACATCCTAATTAAAACACTGATAACAACAGATAAATTAATTTGGTGTTTAATCAAATCAAAACCTGACATTAGCGCACAGTAGAATGTATGTAATCATCCTTTATCTGCATTATTTTGTTAGTTTTCTTAGTTTGTACAGGGCACACATTGTTTTCAAGCATGCCTTAGACTCCTGCAGCTCCAGCTGTCATGTGTAATTAAACATTTGGCCTCCTCGATTACTCTACAGTGTACATATGCCAGCATTTCAAGTCTAGAATATGCATATCAAAGAAGAATAATTCCCTGGAAGTCCTAAATTGACAGGAGCAAAGACAGCCTGAAGGAAAGTAGTTGGAAAGAACTGTAAGGTCAGGATCTAATGATGAAACAAGAAACTTCAAGAAGAACCTCAACCCCTGACTTAACCAATGGGAAAAGGAGGCAGCCGTTGGTAAGCAGCTTTCCGCATAGAGACATATTTAGGAGCTCCTTGTGCACGTACATTGTTCCATGTTACTCTTGAAACCTTTGTTGGAGTCCATATTTCTTATTTATTTTCCAAAATAAAATAAGTGAGGTTGTCTCAAAATGTTTCTTGACTCTAAAATGTTTCTTGGGAATCCTTTATCAGTATTGACACTGGCGCCAACCACTAACTTTACCTTCTGTATACCACTGCAGTGGTAGTTGGTGTTATCATAGATACGACCCAGGCAACTCTCTTGGTAGTTTTTATTACCCATCTGCAGTTCAGCACTAAGAAAGATAACAGTATATAACAAGCAAAAGTCTATAATACTGATACAATATTATATTAATTTATGTCAAAATAATTTATCAAAACAGACTTTAAACAGACAAGTTAAAGCTTTGTTTAAAAAAAAAAAAAAAAAGTGGCACATTGTTTTATGGAAATATCTCATATCAAAATGTGTTATTCATTTTTGCTCAGTTCAGTGAAGTTAGGTATTTTTTTATGTATTACTTAATTGGTCTGCATCCTTTGGCCCCACTTATCATTGGCAAAAGGAAAAAGGACAGTTATAAATTAACTGTATCAAGCTTCCTTCTGTGGTCTTGTATAATTCTGCGCAGTTAAAACTATGTGGAAACAGTTAACATTGAAAAGTGTATCTGTTGTCCCTGTTGCTAAGTAATTATGACAAAAAGTGGAACAATACATTCAGCTAAAATTGTCAAATGCTTTCTTTTTGTGAAATATGATTATAGCATGGTGTCCATAAGGACACAAAAAGCCAGTAAGAGAAATACATGTCTGAATGATTAGAAAAGGCCCTGTGGCAGGGTGAAAGGCCTGGCAGTGCACAGGTCTGGAGAACACTGGGTGGCAGAGAGGGGGTTCAATTCTTCGTTGAAAAAAAAATGCGGGAATGAGCCAAAAATTGAATCAATGTTTAAATGATTAATTAGGCTCCAGCCACAGGTGTATAAAAAGGATGATCACGGGTGTTGGTAAATTAATGTTGGAGAAGGTGGGTTTGGGTAAAGTTTGTGTGCTGTGCTGTTGAAATGTCGTTGGTGTTTAGGGGAGTTCATTAAGCCGTGTTTATGTGAAATCAGAGGCTCAGTCTAAAACTGTGGTATTTTAAATGTATATATTATTTTTCTTTAAACTGTTTGTTTTGGCCATCACGGCTGTTTGTTTTGTTTTGTTAATTATTTGTTATTAAAGTGCGCAATATCGTGTTCCAACTTGCAGCTTCTGTCTCTGGGATTCCTTCCTGCCTGTTACCAGCCTTGGCTGTGACGCAACCCTACCACAGGCCCTAAGCATTTTTTCTTCTTTCTATGGAACACCATAGTCCTATTGTACTACAGGGCTCGACACTAACGGTTGCCCGGGGCAAACAAAATTCAGCCTCGGGCAACTTGAAAATGGAGTCAGAGAGAATTAGTTGCCCGAGGTGGGCAACCACAGTTTTGTTCATTATCAGATCAGAACCTGTCTAAATATAAAAACAGAACTTAAACTGACTTCTGCTGCTCCTCTCTGGCTCCCCACGTGGACGATCTGATCATCTGATTTGATTACACGCGCATGACGTTGACGGAAACGCAACATTCTCACCATTTATCTGTATAAACTGTCCGGTCCGCCCCAGTATAACAGAGTATGTAAAAAAAAAATGAGTCAGAAGAGGCTTTTTCAATTTGGATTCACGCCTTCCAAAAAAACAAAGGAAAGCGGCAATCAACAAGAGGACTGTATCCCCTCCTCATCATCAGTCTCTGTTGTGCCACAGGCTGGTAAAGGGGATGCAGCGATTTCGTATAAGGAGATTTACTAACAATATTTAAAAAATGTACTGCACTAAACATTTTGACTGGATAATTTGACTTAAAGTGCTTATATTTTAGGATCAGATTTGCTGAAGCTACGGTTTTGTAGGAAAGCTTTTTACATGTATGTGTACAATAGGTTTATAATAACTATATGCAGTCAAAAGTATTTAGCAACTAATACAAGGTTATTACATTGTGCTTTCTTATGGATTTTTTTTATTATTATTATTTGTGTAGCGCTGTGTGTTTTTTTCCCTGTGCTTTTTTATTAAAAATGTAAGTGGCAAATGAGGTAGACGTAGTTAAACAAATGGAAGATACTAGTGTGTAACAGGAGTCTTCAAATACTTCAGCAATCCTTTAATATAACATACAGTCTTTCTGAACAAGGACTGCTTTTGGGGTTATTTCCAATAAGAATATACTAAGACAAGTGTTTATTTGTGAAAAGATTCCCATAGTAATAATACTAATTATATTGTAGTGTTCTTGGTTAACGCAGGCAGGCGCATCAAACAGGGCGCTACATTGGTGTTAGCAGTGGGATTCAGGTACCCCGGCACGCATTCATCGAACTGTAGCATAAGAAGAACATAAGAAAGTTTACAAACGAGAGGAGGCCATTCGGACCATCTTGATCGTTTGGTTGTTAGTAGCTTATTGATCCCAGAATCTCATCAAGCAGCTTCTTGAAGGATCCCAGGGTCTGAATGCCCCTTTATCTAATCTCTATTTGTGACCCCTGGTCCTTGTTTCTTTTTTCAGATCGAAAAAGTCCCCTGTGTCGACATTGTCAATACCTTTTAGAATTTTGAATGCTTAAATCAGATCACCGTGTAGTCTTCTTTGTTCAAGACTGAATAGATTCAATTATTTTAGCCTGTCGACATGCCTTTTAAACCCGGGATAATTCTGGTCGCTCTTCTTTGCAATGCTTCTAGAGCAGCAATATCCTTTTTGTAACGAGGTGACCAGAACTGAACACAATATTCTAGATGAGGTCTTACTAATGCATTGTAAATTTTAACATTATTTCCCTTGATTTAAATTCAACACTTTTCACAATATATCCAAGCATCTTGTTGGCCTTTTTTATAGCTTCCCCACATTGTCTAGATGAAGACATTTCTGAGTCAACATAAACTCCTAGGTCTTTTTCATAGATTCCTTCTTCAATTTCAGTATCTCCCATATGATATTTATAATGCACATTTTTATTGCCTGCATGCAGTACCTTACACTTTTCTCTATTAAATGTCATTTGCCATGTGTCTGCTCAGTTCTGAATGCTGTCAAGATCATTTTGAATGACCTTTGCTGCTGCAACAGTGTTTGCCACTCCTCCTATTTTTGTGTCATCTGCAAATTTAACAGGTTTGCTTACTATACCAGAATCTAAATCATGAATGGAGATTAGGAATAGCAGAGGACCCAATACTGATCCCTGTGGTACACCACTGGTTACCTCGCTCCATTTTGAGGTTTCTCCTCTAATCAGTACTTTCTGTTTTCTACATGTTAACCACTCCCTAATCCATGTGCATGCATTTCCTTGAATCCCTACTGCATTCAGTTTGAGGATTAATCTTTTATGCAGGACTTTGTCAAAAGCTTTCTGGAAATCTAAATAAACCACGTCATATGCTTTGCAATTATCCATTGTCGATGTTGCATCCTCAAAAAAATCAAGCAGGTTAGTTAGACACAATCTCCCTTTCCTAAAACCATGCTGACTGTCTCCCAAGATACTGTAACCATATAGGTAATATTCAATTTTGGATCTTATTATAGTTTACAGTATAGATACTGTAACCATATAGGTAATTCTCCATTTTGGATCTTATTATAGTTTCCATAAGTTTACATATAATAGAAGTCAGGCTTATTGGTCTGTAGTTACCTGGTTCGGTTTTGTCTCCCTTTTTGTGGATCGATATTACGTTTGCAATTCTCCAGTCTGTCACCCCTGTGTCAAGAGACTGTTGCATGGTCTTGGTCAGCGGTTTGTAAATAACTTTTTTCATTTCTTTGAGTACTATTAGGAGGATCTCATCTGGCCCAGGGGATTTGTTATTTTAAGAGCTCCTAGTCCCTTTAACACTTCTGCCTGTGTTATGCTAAAGTTATTTAAAACTAGATAGGAACAGGTCGACATGTGGGGCATGTTGTCCATATCCTCCTTTGTAAAAACCTGTGAAAAGTAATCATTTAATATATTTGATTTTTTTTTTCGGTCTATGATTTTGCCATTTGTATCTCTTAGACATTTAACCTCCTCTTTGAATGTTCTCTTGCTGTTATAATATTACCTGGTGAACAAGTCCGGGGCAGACTTGAGGCTGGCAGGGAAGACATGAGCCCGATATACCGCTGTGCAAAAGAGCCAGCTCCTTTGCAAGGAGTGTATATGGGCTTATGTCTTTGTGTGTGATTAGGTCACCTACCAGCCCTGCTGCTGCCTTCCCCCATGCACGCTACAATATGTTTGGAATGTTCTGTCATTGAGCTACATTTCGATAAATTGAAATTTTTTTTTTTTAATTCAGTGCCTATTCACAATGTTAAGCTGTGTCAATTTATATATTTATAGCTATTTAGTAGCTGGAAAATTTTGTATGGATATTGATTTAAAACTGGATCTTGTTCGGCATAATCAGTATTTGTTGCACAGGGAAGAAAAACGTTTATCATACGCATTAAATATGTTGCAGATTCATTACTATATTGTTGTTCAATCTTTTAAAAATATTTTGTCTTTTCATTAGAGGTAGAAGTCATAATCGGGTACTAAATGACCTGTAGTTAACCTACACATGTTTAATGCACATTTTTAAACGGTTTTCTTATTGAACAGACATGTTTTATTTGACGTGGCTATGTTTCAAACTGCATCTGCTTATTTAGTAAAATGCACAACTGTACATTTTTTAAAATAAAATCAATCAATCTTTATTTCTTATATAACGCCTCGCTATAAATTGCCTTAAAGCAATATAAAAATAACAATAAATGTATACTATACCAAATAATTCAGAAGTAGTAATTAAATACCCCTTTAAATGACATACATTCAAATTATAAATTAAATCTTACTTTAAAAAAGCAGTGACATTCATACAGAAGAAATAGTATAACAAGATGATACATGTTCCCTTTAAAATACATAAGCTAAATTATAACATTGTGTTTTTAATCTTACTTTATAAGCAGTGAGAGATGGTGCTTCCCTTACAAATCATGGCAGATCATTCCACATCTTAGGAGCTCTAAAGCTGAACTCCCTGCCACCTGCTTTCTTTCTCTGTATCTGTGGAATACTAAGTAAAACTTCGTCCTGTGATCTAAGAGAGTGATTAGGGAAACGTGGGGTCAGCAAATCTTTTAGATATAGGGGAGCAAGGACATTGAAAGCATTTAGAAGCAGAACCTTAAAATCAACCCTGAACCGTACAGAAAGCCAATGTAAGGCTGCTAACACAGGAGTAATGTGTTCTTGCTTCTTTGTTCTTGCAGGCAGCAGCATTTTGCACAAGCTGCATTCAAGATATAACACAACTTGAAATACCAGAGCAAAGAGCATTACAATAATCCATCCTGATCAATCTTAGATGTCATAAAAGCACAAGTAAACGTACCAAATATTATGTTTTGTTCAATACACATGGAAACTTTACATAAATAAATAATGAAACAAAATATATACAGTACTGAGCAAAAGTTTTAGGCAGGTGTGAAAAAATGCTGTAAAGTAGGAATGCTTTCAAAAATAGACATGTTAATAGATTATATTTATCAATTAACTAAATGCAAAGTGAGTGAACAGAAGAAAAATCTTAATCAAATCCATATTTGGTGTGACCACCCTTTGCCTTCAAAACAGCATCAAGCATCAATTCTTCTAGGTACACTTGCACACAGTTTTTGAAGGAACTCGGCAGGTAGGTTGGCCCAAACATCTTGGAGAACTAACCACAGTTCTTCTGTGGATTTAGGCAGCCTCAGTTGCTTCTCCATCTTCATGTAATCCCAGACAAACTCGATGATGTTGAGATCAGGGCTCTGTGGGGGCCATACTATCACTTCCAGGACTCCTTGTTCTTCTTTACTCTGAAGATAGTTCTTAATGACCTTCGCTGTATGTTTGGGGTCGTTGTCATGCTGCAGAATAAATTTGGGGCCAATCAGATGCCTCCCTGATGGTATTGCATGATGGAGAAGTATCTGCCTGTACTTCTCAGCATTGAGGAGACCATTAATTCTGACCAAATCCCCAACTCCATTTGCAGAAATGCAGCCCCAAACTTGCAAGGAACCTCCACCATGCTTCACTGTTGCCTGCAGACACTCATTCGTGTACGCTCTCCAGCCTTTCGGCGAACAAACTGCCTTCTGCTACAGCCAAATATTTCAAATTTTGACTCATCAGTCCAGAGCACCTGCTGCCATTTTTCTGCACCCCAGTTCCTGTGTTTTCGTGCATAGTTGAGTCGCTTGGCCTTGTTTCCACGTCGGAGGTATGGCTTTTTGGCCGCAAGTCTTCCATGAAGGCCATTCTGACCAGACTTCTCCGGACAGTAGATGGGTGTACCAGGGTCCCACTGTTTTCTGCCAGTTCTGAGCTGATGGCACTGCTGGACATCTTCCGATTGCGAAGGGAAGTAAGCATGATGTGTCTTTCATCTGCTGCAGTAAGTTTCCTTGGCCGACCACTCCGTCTACGGTCCTCAACGTTGCCCATTTCTTTGTGCTTCTTCAAAAGAGCTTGGACAGCACATCTGGAAACCCCTGTCTGCCTTGAAATTTCTGCCTGGGAGAGACCTTGCTGATGCAGTATAACTACCTTGTGTCTTGTTGCTGTGCTCAGTCTTGCCATGGTGTATGACTTTTGACAGTAAACTGTCTTCAGCAACCTCACATTGTTAGCTGAGTTTGGCTGTTCCTCACCCAGTTTTATTCCTCCTACACAGCTGTTTCTGTTTCAGTTAATGATTGTGTTTCAACCTACATATTGAATTGATGATCATTAGCACCTGTTTGGTATAATTGTTTAATCATACACCTGACTATATGCTTACAAAATCCCTGACTTTGTGCAAGTGTACCTAGAAGAATTGATGCTGTTTTGAAGGCAAAGGGTGGTCACACCAAATATGGATTTGATTTAGATTTTTCTTCTGTTCACTCACTTTGCATTTAGTTAATTGATAAATATAATCTATTAACAATACTATTTTTGAAAGCATTCTCACTTTACAGCATTTTTTCACACCTGCCTAAAACTTTTGCACAGTACTGTATGTAAAAGCAGAAAAGGTTTACATGTATTAAATACCCTGATGGCGTTTGAAAGGCAGGATCACGAAAATAAGGAAGTTATAATCCCGCCCACCTAGAACCACAAAAGCTGTAATTTTGACTGCCTTTTACAATACATTTTTTATTTTATTTTGAATATAACCTTCAATATTCTATTGGACCTGGCAGCCATCAATTCCTTTGCTTTTGTACAAGGAGTGCACCAGGGAAAATATCAGAAGGAGAGATTTCATCTTGAAGCTAGCCACAGATCTTCGGCAGAAACATATGTTACTTTTGTTTTAAATGAAAAACTACTTTAGTTTTTTACAGTTTTGTATGTATGTATACCTGTTTTTCAAATTGGCGAAGTGCTCCCGCAATGCTTTCTTCCACCAATATGTAAGAATCTAAAATGTTATATTAAAAACCGCCGCAATAGATCAATAGCTGCCACCTTTCAATATGCCTTGGAGGATATTGTAAACATCCGGCTCACACACCATATATAGAGTTCACTTGAAAACTGCATTGTGAACACAAACAGACTGTATTGTGGCTCCTAAGCTACAATAAAGGTAACTAAGGCCCTGTCCACACTACATAACCTATCTCAAGAACCGTACTCTAAACCGTTCTAATTAATCCAGCTCAAAGCGTCCAAACTGAAGTCTCGTTTCATGTTTAGTCAGGCTTAATGTGTCCACACACTATTATCGTAGTTCGTTACAGTTCCTAGCAGCGCAATGAACAGTGGAAATTAATATAATAAATAATAATAATAATAATAATATATTTATTTTTATATAGCGCCTTTCATAGTGAACCACCATCACAAAGCACTTTACAGAGGTAGGCTGTGAACTGTGCATTATATGCAGAGTCACTTACAATAGGACATTGATTTATTGTCTCATCCACAGGATGGAGCACAAGGAGGTTAAGTGACTTGCTCAGGGTCATACAGTGAGTCAGTCAATGGCAGAGGTAGGATTTGAACCAGTGACCTTCTGGTTACAAGCCCTGGACTTAAACAACTAGACCACACTGCCTCCGATATGATAGTAGCCCACCATGCACTGTATTTTATGCCCCATATTAAACAGAGGTCCATATTGCTAAAAAGAAATAAAACCAGTATTTTGATAAAAGTAAATGCAAACATACAAACAACATCGAGCCCTGCTTGTTTCAGGATTTATTTTTAATCACGTGAAGTCCCTTTAAACAACTGAGCTGATTCTGTTTCATAATTAAACTCAGAAAAAGCTGCAAAACAATCTTTGTTTTTACTTTTCTATCTTGCCTGAGCCTAATTCTGGCCCCTTCAATTTTATTTCAAACGAGCTGACAAATTACATGAATTGTTCATCCCTGAGCCTACTTTTAACTCGCATTTCATTTTTGCAGTCGCCTAATTTTTTAAGCATAAAAATGAATACCAAGTGCAGAGTGTACACTGATAGCAAGTCCTTCAGGCGCCTGTTCTGAGTATTTCGCTAAACATACCACAAATCATTTTGGGATATTGGAGGATACACAGAAAATGTAGTACAGTATTACAGCGTCCACACTTCTGATAAACTGCACTACCTGCTGCAATCAAATTAGAACCGGACTCGAGACCATCTCCTGAGGTGGTCTCGAGTCCAGTATTAAACGCTGCGTAGTGTGGACGCAAACCGTATTTAGCACTTTTAAGCTGGTTTAAAGGCAACTAATGTGGTTTAAAGGCATAGTGTGGACAGGATATAGGAAGTGGATTCCCTGAAAACCCTGTGTCAGTCTGTAGCATTGCCTCAGCCGCAGCATCACCGATGAACTTCCCTTTGATGAACACTACCAACTAACAGGATTCATCACAAGTTCTTCACATTGACATTTAACAAGCAAACCAAACTCAGTGAATTTGTTAACTCATTCTTTTAATAACTCATGTATAACAGCTTCTGTGAAGGTAACGCTATACAGGTCACACCATCGTACATAATACAATTATTTTGTATTGGGTGTGCAAATAGGTTTACCAGTGAGGTGTTTTGTGTAAATGAAACTAGGCTATTGTTAAATATTGTCAAATAAACCAATAACAGCTAGAACAATAATGTGAATTTCAATCTTTATTTAAGCCATCAAAGGTTTCTAAAAAAAAGTAGGGCCTTGAGAGTATAAATATAGCACATGATTTGGTCTGTACTTAGTTTGTCATAATAAGCCGTGTAGATAAATAAGGGGTAGAAATAAATCATTTAAATATCGCAGAGCACTGCTGTGCTTGCTTGCATGGAACAAACACTCATATGAGTGAATTGGATATAAATACCCATATATTTGAAATCACATGGTATGGTCGTGTGATAGAGAAAGAGAAGCTGTTAGATGTGATCAGACACCCCTATTTTTCACAGTTTCAATTTCTGGCGCCACTGGAAAATTAAAAAAAAAAGTAGAAATGCTGGATTCTGTTCTACATGTTTTTTTGTTTTTTTGCTGAATTTGTCAGATTCAGAACAAGAAAAAACAGGTTTATTTTAGATTTTGCAGATCACAGCGTGCTCAATCACTGCAGCAATGCTCAAAAGGTTAGTGCATGGTAGACATTAGGTGGAATAAGAGCTTTAAAGAACATTTGCCTTGTAATGCAGCAGGACCTAATCAATATTTTCCTCATTCACTTTCCAAGAGGAGGTAGAGAGGTAGGAGTTCTAAAATGAAGATACTGGCATTTGATTGATATTGAACTTTGGGTCCAATTTTGTATTAAACAGCCCTTTTATCACAACCTGTAGTGCATAGACCTGAATCCATCTGAGCTGTTTGTATGCAAATAAGTTGCTATTTCTGTTGATACGGGTTCTGTTAGCTGCTGAATTGCTCTCAGAGTTACATGGCCAGTCATGTGCAAATAGCTTAAGAGCAATTATCAGTACATATGAGTGTTTGCAGTGTAGAGTGTATTCAGATGACAATTTTGTGCTGTACACTTATGTCAGTGGCAAGAAAAAAAAGACAACATTGTCACAAATATAGTTCTGGTATTCTTTCAGGGCTTACAAGTTTATAAGAGAAGCTTAATTTTCTACTTTGTGAAATTACAAATTTGACTGACAAGGTTCTGTCAGTTTTTATACAGTATACCGTGTGTGCGGAATGCATCAAAGCATGTTATCTATGATTTGTTTTTCAAATTGGTGCACAACATATCATACAATTAAAAATATACTTACAATGTAAATGTAAATATGCATTTAGTAGTGAATCATACTGACCATTTCTGGGGAAAAAAAAACAAAACTACTGAATTAAATCACATAAATGAGCCTGAGCAGATGATCCCGTTTCCATTTACATTTATTTGGATCAGTTAACCCTTTCTTATGCAGTGGATTGTGGGACACTAGAAGACTAATAGTGGTTCTTTATTTTTTGGGGTGCGTTTAGTTCCAAACCTTCTCCCAAAATAAAGCTGGATGTAACTGGACTTAGATCCCAGTTGTCTCCTTTTGTACTGTTACACTGACTTATATAATATAATAATGATGCGACAAGGTGCTATACAAGAAAGATAGGAAATTGCATTCCCTTTTTGATTACGGTACAGAAAAAAAAAATGCAAAAGCAGTCTTAAGGTTTGCCACTACATAACTAGCTAATGATAAGAGTAAGTTGCCACAGAGGTAGGATACATGGCAGAGATGAGCAGGAGCTAATTAGATTTGGAATGGAGCAGACTATGATGAGGATCAAGGTGAGCATAACAAAGACAATGTATTAGCTCTGGTCAGGAGCACAGTTATGCGGCCTGCTCAAGTATTAGGCTTATGCTCCGGTGTTTAAAAATCTTTCCCAGGTGGTTTAGTATAAAAGTATCCGGGGGGTGACACCTGCAGGACTGCATCTGGTCCCGTTTCACATTATCTAATATCTCCCATTACGAATACCTATGTATTTATTGTACATACTTTATGTATTTCACAAAGCTTCATTCAAGTAGAGGTCTCCACGAGTCTACCCGGTACGAACGAGTTTTTGGGTGCAAAATTGTCACGCAACACTTGGGTCGGGTTGGGTCCGATTTTGTTTACTCAGTAATACACAAACTGTCGGTTACTATTAAAGAGGCTCGCTCTGGTACTAAAAATCATGGTTTATAATTTCTGTTGCGTGGATTGGCTTCCCCCATTAGCACATGACATGGCTTGCAGAGCGCAGCAGCAGACACGTGACCCATATCGAAGGGGTTTCTTTTAGATCATTCCTAAAAGTTGCAGTAATGGATTTGTTTATGAAGGACGTGAAAGAAAAACTTAAGAAAAACGAATTCCATCAACAGAAGCTCACAGAAAAATGCAAGTCTGTGCGGTGTGGGAATCATTTGTTGTCATTGTGGACAAAGAAGGCAAATAAGTTTTGCAAAACACAAATTTTACATCTCAATTCCTTTTGCTCTTGTGTTAAGTTTGTAATAAAATCACCCATTTACAAAATCGTACTTCAGTTCATTTGATTTTCGGATAATGTATTTATCTTTGTATCTTTTACACAAACATATAATATATTTAATTTTACAGTCCTCTGTGTAGGTTCATGATGGAATAAACACTGTCTGTAGTTCAGCCAGATTTCCAGGTTGACTGGATAAAAACACAGCTTTAATACTGTATCTAGTCAGTGTAAATACTAAGCTGGGCAAAGGAAAAGCATTCCACTGTTTTTTCGGGCCGGGTCGGATCCGGGTCTAATAACAAGAATTTGATCGGGTCGGGTAAATAATTGTCAGTTCGTGTGCGGGTTGGGTTGATTAATTTGGACCCGTGAAGACCTTTACATTCAAGTAATTGATGATGTGATCTCTATGATGGTTGTGCAACCAAAGAATATGCTCCCGTTTGGTGCAAAACCAATCCCATACTTAAACCGTCCTGGAACAGTGTAAAATAATGCTAATTAAACCATGGCAACTATCGTCCTATTCATTTCATGTGATGTCATAGTCAGGCGGATATCTCAGGACGTCGCCATGTATAATTTCAATGTGGTACTCAAGGGTGTGTGTCGTTCTGGGATAATGCCATCTCTGGGGCAGTTGAAGGCAACTCACTTTTGGCTATCACCTCCTCGAGGTGTGGCAATATCCCACAGTGACTAGACTATTACACAACATGGCTTAAATCTGTATTGATACATTTTGACATCTTCATTTACTGGTACAGCAGAGTCCAGACTGGTTTCTCTTTTATTAAATTATTTTAATCAGTCTTTGTGCCGACCCTTTATTCTGCGGAACAGGTTATAAGGCGGTACGGTCATGGCTCCCATTTGCACCATAATGTCATTACACAAACACTAGTATTTTTGTTATAAAGCGGAACACAAACAGCATGGGGGAGGACTGTATTTGCTTAAACAGCAATATCAAGGCAATTCCATGAAGACAATTATCACATTGATTTGCGATCAGCAATAATCTTGAATTTCTGCACCTGATTTAGGTATTTATGCAAATTCAGCAAATTTGCCCCACATTTGCAGTTCTCATATCTAAGAAGTCTCCATGAATTATTACTATTTTTGTTTTATTATTAAATGTGTTAAAACAGTAATAGAATCCTTGGAATATATGACACTCCAAAGGGCACTGTACATTTGCTCTTTTTTGTACCATAAATTCAGTTGCCTCCAATCGTTGTAAAAAGTGTTTGCTCTGCAATAATAAAAATAGAATCAACCTTGATGCCTGATAGCTAGGTGGCTATATTAAATCCTAGCAGCTTCTGTTGACACCAGGCCACCTCATTTAATTTCGATTATCTTTTACCCAGACCCTCTCAGGGCCTAGTTGCTGTGACCTTTGACATCCGAGTACCACATTAATTCCTGATCCTACTCTGAAGGAGTGTCTCTGCAGAGTTCTCAACCATGCTTTCCAAGGTTCTTTGGAGCAGTGAGACTGTATATTAAAACAGGACCGTCTGTTGGGGTCTCCAGTGGTTCCCTTAGTGCAGTGGTGAGGCCAGACTTTCCTTGATGAGGGGGGTAGACCCCACTTTGTGCAGCACACATAAAATACATTTAAATCATTTTCTGTGTCAGACAAGTGGACCTGTGTGAACAGCAGGCATTTAAACTTGTGCTGTATGTATTTTACCCTAGAAAAGGATTACAAGAAATTGTCATGTTATATTTTCTTAAAACCAGCATACACAGGAACATCTTGTAAGTAAATGGGGGCTGGTATTGTTTAACACAGACGTGGCATTTTTGGAACATTTATAAACTTAAATTAATGAAACACAAATAGCGATACGAGAGTCTGTGCAATGTATTTAATTAAACAACAAAAACAATTTTGAATAAGCAATATATCATGATTCCTTTGGTATAATAATTATTTAAAAGGTTTTATGCTCAAGAATGTAAATTTGTCCAGTAGATAGTTTAGTAGTAATGTTAAAAATAGCGATACAGGGATCTTCGTTCTAAGGTAAGGTAGAGGTGCATCAGTATATTTTCACAAGTGAAAAGCCGGCCCTTTCGGTGTTTGCTTAGGTTAACGTGAGACAGTGTGTAACTTTGTATGGCTTTGCTTACTTAAAAAACAGCGGTAGAAAAGAAGCCTGACTTAGTAATAATCAAGCCCTCCCTTGCTGTCACCCCTGCCTTAGTGAAAGAACTACCATATGGAGTGCAGGGTGAGTCATAAGAGCTTGGGAGAGGGTTGAAAATCAGCTGGGATAATTCACCTCATCATGATTCAGAAACCACTCCTGGTCAGATGCCTGTCAAGGCCAGACTGAGATCAGCAAAGTGGGGCTTCACCTTCAGAGTTCAGTAGCATGGGAACATTTGTTGCTTAGGTTTGAAAGGTGAAAAGAGGCAATTAGCCTCCTGATCGAATTGGCCATTCAAGCAGGGGCATTGTTTTTTTATAATTAGACAAAAAAAAAAAATGTTAAGGCTTTATTTATTTATATATGTATTGCTTTAACAGAGAGAACAATATAAAACAACCATACAACTAAACAGTCTTAAAAAAATGCAGTAAATGAATACAGACAATGTAGAAAGACAGCTGCAAAAAAAACAAGAAAGAGGGCAGTAGCGTTAGAGATTGAAAACAAGCTATAGAAGGTAAGGTTGTCATGAGGACTGGTTCACATGGGACAAACAAAGAGCCGCCAAGGCATCTGATGAATACAGCAGGGTTCAAACAATCAGGTTGTCTGACCAAAAAACTGAAATTATTATTACAGTATCACTGGGTCTGAGAGACAGTGGTCCAGAATAGAGACAACTTGGAAAAAGACCAGTACATAGGGATGAGAGAATCAGGTGCTAGTTTTAATGTTTCACAGATTAAATCCAGTATTATACTGGCCAGTTTGACCTTTGGTGGTGTAAACTTTGAAAAATTGTCAAGCAAAGGCAGAAATGTGTTTGAGAACGGCTTCCCATACATCATGTGGAAGATCAAAACCACATTTTTGATACCACAGGCTTTTTAAATAGTACTATATTTGAGGGGACTCTTTCTAAGATAGAAATGTCAAACATGAAAACTCATTTAAGAGTAATGCACTTTATTGACAGGATTTATTTTGTTTGAGTATTATTGTTATTCACTCATGGATTATTAATGTGTAATTACATTTTTAGAAACATGTTTGTTTATTTCATTTTGTGGTGATGGTTTTTGAATGTTTTATCATATGAACACTGCTGTCCCTCATGATCCCCTTCTATCTGAAGGGTATTTATCCTGGTTAAATCATTTTTTAAATTGAATAAATAATAGTAACTACGATCAGGGTCCTGTAGACAATCAGCAATACACTGGAATAACTTCAATTCCAGACCAGTGCTAGTCTTGTTGCATTTTATCCACGTCTGACTACAATTGCAGACAACATGAAATAGTTTCATTACTTTTCTCCACAAAAATCAATCCAAGAACGACAAAGAAAGGAGCAACAACTGATAGCCCAGTTAATGGCAGACAGCTCTTTGGAATTAACAAAATAGCACCACTTTAGCAGAAAAAATGATTAGTTTCCATTTCTCTTTACTAAAAAACATATCCTGTATATCTATTGGTAAATGTTTTGTATGATTTTTTAGATACACTTGGAAATACAGGTACATTAACTACATGGTAACACTGCAGTTAACATTTACTAACATTTACTATATGCACTTTGTTCACAATTCTGTTATGGCTCTTCATATATTAATAACATATAACTAAGTTATTTTTCTGATTATAAATATATGTATTAAATAATATAATACGACTATAAGTAAAGTGTATCTAGTGTTGCAAATTTGTTTCACATTAAATGAAAATGAACTAAGAGCATCTGGAAATGTGCAAAGAGAAGGGACCAGTTAAGTCAAACAAACTGAATTCAAGTGCATATATGAATAAAAAAATAAAAGAAAAATGATGCAAGAAGTTTCCAAACAATATGAATTTAATTCATTTGTGAGTAGGCCCTGAAACGATTCAATTACTGTTAGGGTTATCTTTCGTTCTATGTGCTGAAAGAGTTGAACAACATACACAAATAAAAAATAGATGTTTTACAGTCTTACCTAAACTAGTTTATTTAAGAATTCTTGAAGAATATGTTATGACAGATTGGTTGAAGTTATGGAGGATGTTTTGTGGACAAATAAATATGTTGACGTCAGAGGTTAGGATTACTGTTTTGACGTGTATTTGTTAATATAGCCTTCTTAGATTCCTGAGAAAAATGACAGCTTATAAATCAGACAGGCGACAGTAATGCCATCTTTATGTTATGGAACTGCTTCTCACTTACAATCATCATTTTAGATCAAAGTTTAAAGTTTGGTAATGGTTCATATAAATATCCCCAAGGGCTATTTACCAAAAGGAAGCTGGCTCTTTACTGAGTGGCAGTACTCTTTTTATTTTTTACAACTAGTTTGGGGAAAGAATGTAAACCTAATAGACTGTACGACTTTTATTGTGTGTGTATATGAATATATTAATTCTGATAGATTATAAAAAGGAAAATAGTCAAAGCATGTGCTTTTATGAGGCTAACCCTATGCACAAGTACTGACCACACACTTGACAGGAAGTACAAATCACTTTTAATCAGGTGTTGCCATTAATCTTGTTTGTTTTAGCTTTTTACCCTTCATTAAACATGACCGTCTTGTAAAATAAAAATAAATGCTTAAACCTGACTTTTGACATCAGTTTGATAAATTATAGAAAAACATATCGTCTTGGCAGTTAGTGTTTTAGTAACTTAATTGTAACTGGCGAAGGGAATAACATCTGTCCGAATGCTGTGCGAATAAGCCAAGTATTGTGGTGGTTTATTAAAAATGAAGAGCAAGGCATTATTCAATGGAATGAAATATTTAGATTTCCACTTCCTCCGTTCAGGTCTGAGTAGTTAAAGGTATAGGGCTGTGTTCAAAAGTTTGAAGGTTCATTCGCTAGCCAGGAATTCAAAGGTAGTTTTAAACTTTCGAAGGTTTGTCAGGTGGCGCCGCTGCCATGTATGGAGCAGAGTATAGTATCCAAAGCATTGGGGGTTGTATTGCTTCAGTAAAATATGTACTGAATACCTAGTGTACAAGACAGTGTAAGAGAAGTGCTATTGTAGAATATGTTTGGAACATACAAAATATACTCTAACACTAATAATTTTACTTTCGAAAACTGAGCTCCTCACTCCAGCTTTTTATCCAGAGGCAAACCTTTAATTTCTTCATTCACCATCTCGACAGCAAAGCGTTGTATAGCGTAAGCTGCATTGAAAGAAATTGAAACCCCTGTGCTGTTTGGGATGTTTTGGTTAAATGCCCAGACGACCAAAAAAAATGTTGAATACTGTGCAAGTGACTGGTGAAGCATCATGGAGGCACAACCAATCTCTGGAGTCACTTGAGAAGCGTAAGTTCATATTATTATTATTAATATTTTTAGTAGTAGTAAAATGTGACTGATAACCTGCTTGGAACGGTGACTGTTAAATAAAGCTTTGTTTTTCCTAAGTCAGCTGCAGTTGGTGCTGCTGCAATGCAAACTTACTATATATATCGCAAGCAGCATCAATTACATGTAAATAAACATGTATTTTTTACCCTTGTTTGAGCTAATATATATATATATATATATATATATATATATATATATATATATATATATATATATCAGTTCTGATTGTAACCATTACAATGCTAAAAGTAGTGGTTACTTGACCTGTGTAGGAGATATCTTCCCCACCTATCTTCCCCACCTATACAAAATAGTGTTACAATGCACATTAAACCACATGTACTGTCTTGTTGTAACCCTTTATTCTATCTTTGCAACATCATTTGCACTGGCTAGCCTGTCACTCAAATAGCTGAAGTATGTCTACTCTTATACATAATTGTTATCAGATGATATTCTGTCCTTGTATAATGTGTCTATGGTTATAAGTATAATGATGTCAGTCTGTCTACATTTTTTATTACCCAGTATAGTTCATAATGGAATCAGTGCATTGGTTCCATTGGCTGAAACTGATAATGCATTACAGGTACATGGCCTCTAGCCTTTTTCTATGTGCGCAATTTTAAAGGAATATATTTACGCACATTTAAAACAATTTTCTGAAAGAAAAACAAAACAAAATAAAACACTGTTATATATATATATATATATATATATATATATATATATATATATATATATATATATATATATAGATAGATAGATAGATAGATAGATAGATAGATAGATAGATAGATATCATTATTTTTGCTTGATTATTCCTAAGATTAAATGTAGAACAAAATACACTTTTAAGATCAATGAGAATATTTGAGCGAGACCACCCTTCGTCGTTTTTGTGTTCCCAAATTAAACTTATGCATTATTAACAGTATAGGTTTTCATTCTAATTTTGACTATTTGTTAGCAAACCATCAAAGCTGGTCTTGATGGCTTGCAGATGTAATTGAACCGCTCCGGAGATGCTTTATATGGGACTTCTTATCTTCCTTTCATCAACCAGTCTGTGGTTTCTGTTCTGTTCCCATGAAATCCATGTACACACACTTTAGAAGTGCTCCTGAACAAGCCTGCGTCTAACTTTCACAGAACCCTTAGCGGAATTTAAATACGAAAGAGATACTGAATGGAACGCTTTAATCTATTTTCCTCTCTCTCTCTCTCTCTCTCTCTCTCTCTCTCTCTCTCTCTCTCTCTCTCTCTCTCTCTCTGTCCTCCCACAAGTCCTTGTCTGCTTAAGTAAAATTAACACTTTCTGTTTAAAGCAAGTATAATGCCAGAGAAGATGCATTATAGACAGCAATCGAATGGACGGCCCTGTGAAGCTTCTCATCTCAAGTTAGCAGCACTTTTGCTGCATTTACTCGTGCTTAAGCTTTTGCAGGTAAAGATAAGTAAAGAGCCCTCCTTTAACAAAGCCTTCAATCACTTGCAAGTAGGCAGTATCATATGTGCCCTCCACCTCAGATACTTTGGTAGGCTCATTCTTCTGTTACCTCTTTCCCTGGTTAGCTGGAGAGCTGCTTTGAAAGCGCTTTCTGTTCTCTGGTCTCTTGTCTATCTGAATGCCAGGAAATGAGCCCCCTTTGTGGGATTAATTAATAGCAGGAGCTGATCGGCCAAAGCCCAGTCACCGTGCAAGAAAACTGTAATTGCTACTTTGTGGAAAGGAAAGAAAAAGTTTGGGTTGCAGTTTGAGGAGGTAGTTTAAGGAAGGTGCTTTGAACTAGAGGACTCACCGTAATGGATTAAAGTAAGATGCGAGAACGCCTTTGAAGTTTATTAAGAGGTCTTGGATAAGGAATACATTCGGGTGGCAGAACGCTAGCTTACAACATCAAAAGCTGTTATCGCCCTTTTTCACCTGTTGGTACGCAAGGGTGGTAACAACAGGCTCTTGGCACCATCTACTGGATAGCAAATTCAAATTGCCCCCTCCTTTTTATTGCAGGGCATCTGTTTGTTTCTCAAGTACTCAGATATACTGTAAACTCATCACCTTATGCATTTTATGTTAAATTAGAATTAGTGTTGGTAAGAGCATGTTTCAATAATATTTAATTTTGAATTAGCTAGAAAACAAAATCATAATTTGTACTACATTACAGTAAATAAATCTCTCAGGAGTAAAATATACCAGGTTCCCCATAAGAACATAAGAGCATAAGAAAGTTTACAAACGAGAGGAGGCCATTCGGCACATTTTGCTCGTTTGGTGGTTAGTTGCTTAATGATCCCAGAATCTCTTCAAGCAGCTTCTTGAAGGATCCCAGGGTGTCAGCTTCAACAACATTACTGGGGAGTTGGTTCCAGACCCTCACAATTCTCTGTGTAAAAAAGTGCCTCCTATTTTCTGTTCTGACAGTAACAGAATAATAACCGTATCTATTAAAGAAAGGAGATACACTGTTCTGCATTGGTTTATGTTGCATAATATCAATTTGATACTGTGATTTACACATATCTTATATGTACATATACAAACTTGTTACCACCAAATACATTTCAAATAGTGTTTGTTTTTGACGAGCACACAAAATACTCTTATACATCACTCGCCTTTTAACATATTTATTTTAGCGAACTTTCACTGAAACATCATAAAGTCTGTTTGCTCAGCTACTGCAATAACTTTCAATCAGTTTGACTGGGTGGATATGAAGGAAAGCTAATGTAGTAATATTGTCTTTCTCTGTTAAAGCCTCCCCTTAGGATATAGTTGTGCTTCTAAAACAGAAGAAAATTAAACCGGTGCTACATTTACAATGCTGAAGTCAGGAACATTTCAATTCTTCATTAGTTATATATTCATCATTATTATTACACAGAAAAGCTACATGAAGCTTAAATTTGTCAAATTGCACCTATAAATAATGTTTGATTGTAAATAAAGTTGTTTTTTTTAGAATTCCCTCCCTGTCTAATTCAAATCCATGTGCAGCATGTGGCCAGGTGTTGATTGACTAATTGATGATCAATTAGCCCTGACCACACGCCTTTAAAAAGAGGCTGTAAAGCCAGTCCTTTGTTCTGTGCTATGTTTACCAGCTGAGAGTTTCATGACTGTGTAAATCCAGGGTGAGTGAACCAAAACCGAGAACCGTGTTTAACTGGGATTCTTATGATCTAGAAAAAAGAGATTTATGTAGGGGATTTAATCCCACATAGTTTGTTTAGATTTGTGTTCGGGAGAAGGTTCCTGGAGAGGGACCTTCATTATAGTGGGAGCAGCGCTCGTCCAGTGTTGGACCAGCTTTTTGTTTTGCCTTTTTTTGCATTTATTATTTTCATGTACACTTGGGTGTATGTTCGCCTGCACTACCATTGCTGGTACCCTAGTGGCGGCCACCTACAACTGCAAGTCCTGTCATTTCTGTCAATAAAACCTGGACATCAGAGCGGTGTTTTCAACATCAGTCTCTCTCCTCTATCAGTGGATACCCACTCTTGTCATAAAGAAAATCCCTTGGATTTGGAAAACACATTTTTCTTTATTAAGTTCTATCCATTCAAAGACCGAGAAGTCTGTCTCTGAGATTCTGTGTAGAATGGCTAGGATTACTGGTTTCTTTCTTGCCACTATTTAATCAGGTTGTTGTTAGCTCAGTATTGTACATCATCAGTTGCAATATGTAAAACAACATTAAAAAGAGAAGAAGTTTACATTCTTGGCCTGGATTCAAATACAGTAAAATGAGTTTAGTGGTATCAACCTAACCACCAGTGGATGCAGTGCACATAAAAAATCCGCCACACAACTTGGCTCTATTGGCAGCCTCTGCTATGGATGTAGGTCAGGATTAAGGTACTATCGCAAAGCTGTGAAGGGCCGCTCTTGAGGCTCTTGCCAGACCATATCCACTGCCATCGCCCCTCACCTTTCATGAACAGTATATTCATTTAAAAAAATCCAGAAAGAGAAGAAAAAAAAAGTTTGGTATTTAATCAAAATTCTAGCAGTCATAGACATAAAGCAACTTAACATTCAATATTTCAAAATCTCGAAAAAAAAAAAAGATTAACCCTGCTGGAGGAGATATTGATGATGCAAACCTTTCTGAAACTGTGGAGGAGCAAAATAAAAAGAGGCCGGGGGTTGCGGAGAAGATGTTAATAATAGGTCCCTAAGTGACTGTTAGGCACTGTCATTAGCAAACGTGTTTTTGTCTGGACTTTCAGAGCTCCTCAAAATGTTTTAAATATACCATCTAAAAGCTTTCCTTCAATACCCGGTCTGACATGGCCAAGGGCAAAATATGTCCTTTGAGCCACAAAGGTGAAAAGCTAAATATTAACATATATGGCAAGCCATAGCTAGAGTGATTGAAGGAGATTCTGAGCATGTCTCTTTTTTCATTCATTTTTTTTCCATTTGGCAATGAGGAGCATATGACAAGCCTAGAAAAAAAGAGGATGTTGCTGTCCTTCTGATGTGTGTTCGTATTCAACAGTTATCTACATAATCAATATAGTGCTGCAGTTGACTTCCAAGTTGTTACAAAACCCTGTCAGCTGGAGACCAGTTCCTAATCTGAAAGGGTTTGAAATAAAAGTGCTAGAAGCACACCATTGTTTTATCTCATGGTATCCGTGGCAGTAGTAGTTTACTAAGCATCAGTGGTTTAAAAAGTCAGTCAAGTTTTCTGCTGCACATTGTTTTTACACATAGGTATTTTACTTCTTTAACCCTTTTTAACCCTAATCATCATCACTAAGCAATGGCCAGTGTAGTTATTCTTGACAGCCTATGTCTGAACCTTCAATGACAATCCCTTGACAGTTACCAAACAGATTGCTGTGAGGGATTTTTGAAAACTGTTTCTTTTGAAAACTGATTTCTTTTTCCATTACAGGAGTTATAAACTCTAAAATCTTAAAAGTCTTCTGATTTTTTTTATAAACAAGTCATCATATATTTATCTAAGACCACAGGATAGTTTTCATACAAAGACATTGAGAAACATACTAAATTGCTTTGTCTGCTGGGATAATGGTTTTTTATTGTTAAATTTTCAGGAAATATATTATTTATCATTGCTTTGTGATAAGTGGCAGACACTGATGCCTTCAACATTATTGCTATCAGGCAGCAAATCATTTTCAGCGCGATCAATGAATATTGCTGTAGCAAATGTTATAATAAAGGACATACAGGTTAATTGCAGTTTATAAACCACAGATATATAATATATACAGTAGATGCTGCTTATTAACACCCTCTCGGTTCCCAGCAAAAAGTTGTCATTAACCGAAAGTTGCCAATAAGTGAAAAGCCCCTGTTTTCAAGTGTATTTATATGGAACAACAATCTATAGGCCTACTGTAGTTGTACAAATATGGCACTGAAATACATGTATTTTAAATGTTACAGTGTTAAAAAAAATAACACAAAATACCCAAACATAGCACTGTTTACTTCATTCGTGTGTAAAACAAAAAAAAAAGGAGTAGGCTTAAATAGTACAACACAACGATGTACTACAATTTTCCTTACAATGAGTAAAGCAAAAATAAAAAATATGTGTTGTACTTACAATCAGTTCTAAAGAACACAATTTTAAAATAAGAAATTGTCCAACGTTGTCTGCTTTTTATAATGTGCCACCTCCTGCTGTAAATCCATCTCAATTTTGCGTGCAGCTTGGTAGCCAGTTTCAAAGCCACAGCTCTGCCTCAGTCCACCAGAAATACGCAGTTGCGAAGTGTGTTATAAAAGCTGCATAAAGCATGTGCATAAATCATGCAAGTGCGCTCTGTAGCACTGGCAACTAGTAATAAAGTTGTCAATAAGTGGCGTGCAGTTGCTAATATCAGAATTCCATTAACATTAAAGTCTATGGGACGGTTCTTGGGAAAATGTTGTTAATAACCAAAAGTTGTCTTTATCATGGTTGCTAATAACCAGCATCTACTGTATTCAGAAATATTGCACAACAGCAATATCATAATTGCTTTAAACACATTTATAATATTTGCTTAAATATTTGATTTCAATAACCAACCAGGATGCAGACCTAACATTGCATACCTGTTTTCAGGGAAGGCACTGCTGTCTCTTTGGTCGAACTATACAAAAGTCAGACAAAGGTTTTGTCTAATACCTTTGTCAAAATCAGTGTTAATATTGATGAAGACATTAGCCAAAATGTCTGTCTACTTTCCTGTCTAATTTATGATTTAGTTTTTGTATCTTTTCTTTAACCCCTGGTCTGGAGATTTAACTTGTTTACAGACAAATCTAAGTATTCCTAAAATGTTTCTGTTTTTGCTATTTCATCAAAAGGTGAAAGCTGCAGATGAAATGTGATGTCATTTTTGATGAGATCAGCATTGCTTTTTTGGACTGCTTGTGGTCTAAAAGGGGGGCCAGGTCAACCCAAGTTTGAAAGGGGGATGTGTCTAAAAGATATTCCATCTAGAGTTATGTTTCGTTTGAAATAAGGTGCTGTGTTTGTGCTCACATAAATGTGAGGTGACAGGAAGAACAGCAATCCAAAAGTCTGTTTTACTTCCCTCCTCCCACTAACACATCTTCACTGCACCAGATGCTCAAACAGCTTTATATTCTCACTAAAAAAGAGGGGGAAAATGTCATGTTAAAATGAGATTGACAGTCAAGATGCAGGCTGGTTTGGAATTCAGTGGTGACGTTTTTATTGTTGTTTTTTTCTTTTTTTAATGTGAACAGATCTTACTCCACTGGAATTCATCCCTTTTGACCCCAATACAAATTGTATTTCTCTGTTGTGGCTTCTTAAGCAAACATGCTTATAAAAAAGCACCTTGGGTATGTTTAAAAACCTACAAAGCAGATAGGGCCTCAGTTCCATGTTTCATAAGACACAGCACCTCAAACAAACACACTGCACTCACACAACATGCTTGGGCATCACCAGATGGATTATGGCAAGGTAATCCCTAAGCAGAATTTGAACCTGTACTGCTTTGGCCCAGAGGCAAGTCTAGTACTGTATATGCTGAGATACCAAAATCCAAAGCATTTAAAAAAAACCAATATGCTGCATTGATTTTAAACTGATTGGAACACAGATTTTCAGCAAAAACAAATGTGTTTAAAGTAATTCTAAAAGCTACAGTCTCTGTGTATATATATATATATATATATATATATATATATATATATATATATATATATATATATATATATATATAGCATTTCTGTTTGACTTCTTTTTAAACATGATTAACAATTACAGTATCTTTTATACTGTAGTAGTAAAACATATATATTTACAGCTTTTTTTGTACATCTACATTTTTCAAAAAACAATAAACAAACAATTAATCACCAACAAATAGTTTTTAGACACGACAGTACAAACAAACAAAAAATTCACGTTTTCACCAGTCTCCTTTTAGGTTTGTTCTAACCATTTACAAAGGAACTCCTGCAATCCGCGGATACCACACCGTTAACCTTCTGGGTCGATGATTTAGTGTACCATAGCTCAGTCCCCTTTCTAGATGGCCGACTTCCACCTAACTCTGGGAATGAACTATCGGGCCATCTAGTCCACGGTACTCTGTTCCCTTTAATGAGCATCCTCACAGGTCGGGAAGGAGATCTAACACCAAGAATCATTCGATCTCTGTCACATAGGAACATATGACAACAACACTTTTAATATTTAATAATAGTTCCTGAGTACAATCTTTGTCAAGTGCAAGGTATCTCTTATTGTAAGAGACATCATTTCCGCTTTGCTTTGCGACTCTAGCTTAAACTATACAAGATGACATCTCTTATATAACAACCTACTCACCACGTCTTAACCTAATTGCAACCAAACCACTAAGTAGTATAATTACATAGGAATCACCCTCATGTTTTTGCTTCTCATTTTGTAACATTCATATGGAGTGAATTGCTGGCAGCCACCACATGGTTGCCATGCATTAGGATACAATATTCAATACATTGTGAGTGTCAAACACAAATCTGTACACACATTTTAAAAAAAAAAGAGTGTATCCAGCCAAAATATAAGGTCCCGGAAGCATTGTGCACTGCATACCTGTTTGCAGTATGATTGCAACAATAGCATTTCTTGCAAACCAAAACAAGGTCCCTAATTTTGATCAGCAGTTTACACCATAGCACATCTAAGCTCTAAGATGTGTAGAATCTCTAACCCAGGCATATCACAGATCAACCCTTTCAGAGGAATAAAATACTCTCTAGGTTTTAAGTAACTTGTAAAGCATTACTATATGCAGCAAAGTATTAAAAAAGAAAGAAAGCAATACAAAATCCTGAAAGCTATGTATAAATGAAAGTGCTGGTGCCAGTCATATTGCTGTGTAATGTTACATCCGCCTCCCTTTCAGCAGTGTTGGCCACATCTCATTTGCATTTGGTTGCACTGGGATCTTGCTTCAGGCCTGTCTCCTCAGTGCATCGCTGGCTGGAGAAGGCAGCTTGTGCTTGGCATAAAGAATGTGTCAGAATCATGCTGCTCTACTAATCAGCTGTGCTAAGCCAGATACAGGATACACGATGTGAAGAAATGTACATAATGGCACCCAGCAAGTAGTAGAACTATATACAATGTACTGTATATGCAGTGATGTGTAGCATTGAAAATCCTTTCACAAATTCAGTGTCTAGTGAAGTTCTAGTGACCCCTATAGGTAGACATTTGTATTTATTTTTCAAAAATATTGTATTTAAAAACATGGCTCACAGGAAAAGACTGGAGACAGCCATTGTATACCTAATTACACTCATTTTTTTTTAAATAAGATAGATATACATGTAAATTATATTAATTCATAACTTGTAACTATATGAAAACACAATAGGCTCTATAAATACTGTTTCACATTAATATATATATATATATATATATATATATATATATATATATATATATATATATATATATATATATATATATATATATATATATTTTTTTTTTTTTTGATGTACCAATGATAACAATATATTAAACAGAACATCCCTGTAGTGTATTTTAGTCTTCAAAAGTATGCCAAATGCTAGGGAGGGCCCTATTTATTTAAGTTGTGGCAGCATGTTGCTCTGCCACTGTTAATATCAATTGAATAGACCTCATTGTCATTGACAATGGGATGCCAGATGCATTATGTTTTGGTTGTGTTTTATTTGTGTATATTTAATGGTATACAGTACTCTAAATGTATCATACTAACCAACTGTGTGGCATTACAATAACCCAAGCAGTCATTATACTGTGTACTATAAGTCTAAACTGCAGAACACACCCTGGTTAAATGAACTTTTCTTACAGAATTGATTTTATATAATGTATAGGCAAACAAAACACACAGAGCAGTAATAAAAATAAAAACACCTGTTAATGCATATTAAATATGTGCACTTGGACCCCCTTTTTATATTGTAAACACTAAACTGTCAGATGGTCCAGAGCAATATTCTGCATGCAGGTGATTCATTAATTGAACGGCAGAAACATTCCTATTTTCCTCTCTGATTGAGAACAGCACAGAATGCTAACAGTCTTAAACATGGCATGATGAAAGCGCTAATAAGTTGAATAGTGGGCAGATAATAACTCTGACAGTCGAGATCCCTGCATATGTATACCACCCTGCCTCTGTCAGTAATCCTGGCTTTGGGGAGCTGAAGTTTCCTAAAGATGTATTAGTGTCTTCTACACATGTGCTCTTGTGCACTTATAATCCCTTTCACTAGCTTCTTAGCTGCTTGCTTTGTATTTAAATTTTTCCCTCTGACCAGCTAAATCCCCTTGGATGAAGTGACAGGAGCTTTTCAACACCCAGAGCCGGGTGACAGCTGGTGGGGAGGCTTTTGAAAGAGTGCAAAGTGTTGCTTGCTAGCTTTCTTCAAGAATAGTGTCAGCCACCAACTGAGCGATTTGTAAGTTCCCCTTCAGGCAGTCAGCAATAAAGTCGAAGTTGTAGTGCACTAGATATCATATTATATTATATATATATATATATAT
The DNA here is from genome assembly GCA_030684275.1 of Acipenser oxyrinchus oxyrinchus. Taxonomy (NCBI): domain Eukaryota; kingdom Metazoa; phylum Chordata; class Actinopteri; order Acipenseriformes; family Acipenseridae; genus Acipenser; species Acipenser oxyrinchus. The sequence goes on from CM060255.1 coordinate 8,441,806, forward strand.
ATATATATATATATATATATATATATATATATATATATATATATATATATATATAAATGTCTGGTTCCTCTGTCCAAATCTGACCAGTATGTTTTGGTTGTTATGTCTGTAAGATATGTCTTGTAGTTGTGTATTGAAGCAGCTGCTTTGGAACTCAATTACCCCACCAAAAGGAGCTGTTCAAAAAACAAGGTTAGAAATCATATGAATTGAAGCAATTAGCAAGCTACTTGGAATCAAAATCTTCCCAGTAACGCAGATGTCTTATCTTCTGAATGGTGCTAAATGTGAAGCAGTGATCAGTACTCTACCTGTATGTTTATGTAAATGAAAAACAAAAATTGCCTGTGTTGATGATTATATATGTTAAATGCATTGATTTGATTATCAAACAAACAAAAAAATCCTTGCATGTTTTTTGGCCCTCCTCAACTGTACAACAAAAAATTCTATACCAGCATAGAAAATCTGTGTTTTTCCGTGTTATTCTGCAGCAAACAGATTCATGGGATCTCTGCTAATAATAATACCTTCAATACAGCAATAATAACACCGCACAAGGAATGGAAATTAGGAAAACATAAAAAATGGTTTGTTTTGTTTAAAAATAAATACATATCAGACTTGTAGGACTCGAGTCGCATTTTTCGTGACTCAGACTTGGACTCGAGTCACAGCCGCAAAAGCCGTGGGTTCGACCTTGTGTGACTCAGACTCAATCATCCAGGCTCTGTGACTCAGAGATATTAACAAGAAGTCCTTTTTTATTTTCTATTACACAAGTAATATTACAGTTACTAGAAAACTGCACAATAAAACCCACCCAACAAAACATTATCCAATCACTGGTTAGCCTTGTTGTCTTTGCAGCCAATCATAGTAACAATAAGAAATTGGAATGGAAATTAGGAAAACATAAAATATATATATGTATATATACACACACACAAATATGCATAATTATGTGTCATTCATAAGTTAGCAATGTACTTAAGTTGACAAGCACAGTTGGCTGCACAGAAACTCTGTGGTGTGTTTAAGATGTTAACTGTCATCAGCTGAGAGCTAATTCCACCATTTAGGCTTAGTGGTTTAACATGCAGTAAACACCAGTGGTTTGTTTGTTTCATTGTGTTGTAAAACAATTTCAAAAGTTTACAATGAGATAATTTATAACAGAATCAGAATGACATGTGTATGTAAATCATAATCACTGCAAACATAATTCATAGCTAAATTATGCTTCTGTTATAATTATAATTATTCCTTATATCTAGGATAGAAGAGAAAACAGTTGTCATGTTCCACACATAAGGATGATATATATATATACAATGGCTCTCAAAAGTATTCACCCCCCCTTGGACTTTTCCAGATATGTGTTGTGTTACAACATGGAATCAAAATTGATTTAATTGGGAGTTTTTGCCACTGATCAACACAAAAAAAGTCCATAATGTCAAAGTGAAAAATAAAATCTACAAATTGTTCTAAATTAATTACAAATATAAAACAGAAAATAATTGATTGCATAAGTATTCACCCCCTTTGCTATGACACACCTAAATAAGCTCTGGTGCAACCAATTGTCTTTAGAAGTCACATAATTAGTTGAATGGAGTCCACCTGTGTGCAATTAAGGTGTTTCACATGATTTCAGGTTAAATACACCTGTCTCTCGGAGGTCCCACAGTTGGTTAGTACATTTCCTAACAAAAACTATGTCATGAAGACGAAGGAACATTCAAAGCAAATCCGGAATAAGATTCTTCAAAAGCACCAATCAGGGGTAGGATATAAGAATATTTCCAAGGCATTGAATATCCCCCGGAGCACAGTAAAGTCCATTATTTTGAAATGGATAGAATATGGCACAACTGTGAATCTGTCTAGAACAGGCCGTCCTCAAAAACTGAGTATCCAGGCGAGAATGGCACTAGTCTGGGAGGCCACCAAGAGGCCTATGGCAACTCTAAAGGAGTTACAGTCTTCCACGGCTGAGCTGGGAGACACTGCATACGGCAACAATAGCCCGGGTGCTTCACAAAACTGGCCTTTATGGGAGAGTGGCAAAAAGAAAGCCATTGCTAAAAAAAACGGCTAGAGTTTGCCAGAAGGCATGTAGGAGACTCTGAGACCAAGTGGAAGAAGATTCTATGGTCTGATGAGACCAAAATAGAGCTTTTTGGCCTCAACGCTAAGCGCTATGTTTGGCGCAAGCCTAACACCACACATCATCCTGAGAACACCATCCCTACCGTGAAGCATGGTGGTGGCAGCATCATGCTATGGGGATGCTTCTCTGCGTCAGGGCCTGGAAAGCTTGTGAAGATAGAGGGCAAAATGGATGCAGCAAAGAACAAAAAAATCCTGGAGGAAAACCTGCTGAAGTCTGCAAGAGACCTGGGACTTGGGAGAAGATTCATCTTCCAGCAGGACAATGACCCCAAACATACAGCCAAAGCCACACTGGAGTGACTTAAAAACAAAAAGGTCAATGTCCTGGAGTGGCCCAGTCAAAGCCTGGACCTCAATCCAATTGAGAATATGTGGAAATTGCTGTTCACCAAAGGTCCCCATCCAACTTGACGGAGCTTGAGCAATTTTGCAAAGAAGAATGGGCAAAAATTGCAGTGTCCAGATGTGCAAAGCTGGTAGAGACTTATCCAAATAGACTCATGGCTGTAATTGCTGCCAAAGGTGCCTCTACCAAATATTGACTCAAGGGGGTGAATACTTATGCAATCAATTATTTTCTGTTTTGTATTTGTAATTAATTTAGAACAATCTGTAGATTTTATTTTTCACTTTGACATTATGGACTTTTTTATGTTGATCAGTGGCAAAAACCCCTAATTAAATCCATTTTGATCCCATGTTGTAACATAATAAAATGTGGAAAAGTCCAAGGGGGGTGAATACTTTTGAGAGCCACTGTATATATATATATATACAAATAGTTTTTCAGATGTTCATATTCAGGAAACAAATGTCTATGCATGAACATTTGCACATACAAAGTGCACAGAATTTAACCAAATGCTTAAAAGTCTACCAGATTTGCTGAGGCTCCAGTAGTAATAAATCATTCCCTATAGTGTGTCATAAAAAGCATACAAATGAATGTAAAAAAAGAAGTTCTACTGCAAAATACATGAATTATTAAACATGACACATTGTTCTGTCTATGACTTTCTCAATATTTTCTGTCCACAATTCCAGAAAACATTTAGACTTAAAAACACAAGCAGTGCTAGCCATGGTGATTTTCCAATCAGGAAGGATTTACCACTCTCAGGGGAGGCCCAAACTGTTCCACAGTGCTCTTTAGACTCCTGCCTAGACTGCAGTCAACCCCAGACGGTAATTTGCAACCTCCCAATTCTGAAGTCGTCTGTGCAAACCTCTGTGTAATTTGGTTTTCTGACAGAATCTGTATCCCAGACAACAGCTTACCAACAGGAAAAGGCTATTTCTGCCTGCTCAATTCAAGCCACCAACCTCTTTACTGCCGTAATGCCCTACCTTTCCATTGCAACTGCCACTCGATTATTGAAAACGTGATTATCAGAAAATGTAAAGATTTCTTATACAGTAAAACATATTCAATGCAACCAAAACACCTGACTATCAGAATCAAATGTGTATAGTAGTGTGGCAGGGCAGAAGCCCTGCCGATGTAAATAGGTATGTGTGAATGTAAGTTTGGCAGGGATCCCTGGCGAACTGGCCTCCCTGGGCGATGCAGGCTCGGCACCCTTAGATGTTGCAGGCTCAGCAGCCCCAAGGGTGGCAGCCCTAGGTGATGCAGGTTCAGTAGCCCTTGGCATTGCAGGCTCGGCAGCCCTAGGTGAAGCAGACTGACCCTCGGGAGGTAGCTTCAGCTCCTCTGGTGGAGGAGGTGGGAGCAACAAGTGGTCTCCCTCTGGTGGCTGAGGCAGGAGCAGTGGGAGTCTCCCCCTGGGGGCGAAGGCAAGAGCAGCAGGTAGTCTCCTCCTGGCGATGGAAGCGAGAGTAGCAGGTAGTCTCCCTCTATCACTGGGGACTGGTGCAGCTCTCCCTCGGTCATAGGGAACTGGTGTGGCTCTCCTTCGGTCGCTGGGGACTGGTGTGGTTCTCTCACAGTTGCTGGAGACTAGTGCGGCTCTCCTTTGGGCCCTGGCGTGGACCTGCCTACTGCCTGTGGATCTGGAGTAGGTGTGGCTCCTCTCGATGGGACTGGAGATAACGGGGCCCCTCACATATATGCAGCCAGGTAATCAAATACCATGGCTGCGATGTCTAGGATGGATGCTGGGCAATGTTGCTGTTCCCAAGCTTCCCATCGCTGTATATCTTGGGCCCACAGCATGTCCTTCATCCTCGGGAGGTCCCTCTTCATCCTCCCCTCAGGGTCCACCAGTCAGTTCCACATCACCTTGGAGGACCTGGACCCTTGTGCTCCCCTTTTGTGGGCGCTGGGCGCTTGGGCTCCTCCATCTGGGTTGTTGGAGCTTGCACTGGCTTCTTCCCCTTCTTTCTGGGATGGCTGCTCCTCCCCTTTTTCCTCTTCGGAGAGGTGGCTGAAGGAGACCACACATGGTGGAGTGTCCGGGCTCCGCACAAGCGAAGCACCACTCCTCCCATTTTAGGCAGATGAGGCAGGTGTCTGGGTCCGTCTGGGCTGATGGTGCGGCCTTTAGGCGGATCCACTCCTCCGCGATCTCCACCTCACCCTGATCGAAGGCCTTCACAAAAAGCGGGTCTTCATAGGGGCACACGTCCGGGAGGTGCCCATACTCCAGACAGGCGAGGTACCATGGAGCTCCTCCTTCCTTTAACTCCTGTTGATGATCATGCCACCTCTCCATATACTCATCCACCTCCATTTTTCCTCACAAAAACACACACAAAAAAAGTTTTTATTTCAATAAAATCACCCGCAGTACTGTTCCTGGCCTGTGGAGGTGCTGTTTCCCACTTCTGAACACCATGTGTGACCAGGATGGCTGGTGGTGACATTAGATCAGGAAGTAGACAGACAACAATACTGTGAGTGAAGCGCTGATGCGAGAGTTTAATTATAAATAATAAGATTTAACAAAAGAAAACACAGAGCAAACAAAATGGCATGTTGGCCAAAATAAATAGACAAAACAGACACAGAACCAAACAATCAAGTATCATGCTGGGGTATACCCAGCAAGCGTAGCAATTGCTTGTTTCTCTATTCACGACTCCCGTTTCGCTTCTGAACACACTAACCCTGAATGACAAATTTGTGCTGCTTTAATCTAGGGACTCGATTGCTAATTAATCATTCAATTGAATCCCGGCACAGTCTGCACGTGAACTAATTGTGACTTCCCCGTGCCCACATACCATCATACATTTTAAATCACCAGTGCTACATAACCCACACTATACAAAATAACCCAAAATTCAACCAGGGGCAGGGTTACCCCGTCACATACACCCTCACCCCTGGACCTTAGCCCCCCACACTTTTAGAAAGGCTTCGGCATTGTTGACTGTAGAGACTGTTACCCCCTTGGTCACTCCACCCCAAATAACCCTACACACAACCCACATGCTTACTGTATGTACATACCTTTCTACACAGTTTTATTAAAGATACCTCAGCTCCATGCAGACAGCAGTTTAGACAGCAGACAGGAAGTCTGAGAGCAGTAATTACTTAAGTGAGAAGCAGGGAAAGTGTGTTGTGGATGTGTGTTTATTTTCAAGAGATTATACACCACTGGGTCATCACACTTAGCCCAGTACACATATAGGGTGATCAACCTTGCCAGTGACACACTTTTAAGAACTGTAGTGAGGGGATGTTGTTCAGCTTCTGGCTGCTATCACAGTGATGCTGCTGTGAGAGCAGGCTCGCTGTTTATAATGTAGTTCCTGTTCTAACAGAATCTATTAACAGATAAATATGAACACTATGGTACAATATTTGACTTTGGTGTTCAGCCTTGCCTTTTGAGGCAATCGGTACTACCTCTGAATGCAAATGTATTTAAATGACATTGCTCAGCAGAGGCAGTTTGAATCTCAAAGTGAGGTTTTAGAGAACTCAACAGCACACTGCAGATAGAATGCATAGGGAATTTTGTTGATGGGCTTAGAGGTACCTGCCTGAAAAAAATCATACTGTAATTATTACACTCATTTATTTCCTCACAAACATTAGGCCAGGTCACTGTCATATCAGAGATGTCATTGTACACTGTACTACTATTGGTATGGGAAAAGGGATGCTATAGCATACAGCAGCAAGATAACCATGGCCTGTTTGTGTTAGCATAGATCTGTTCAGTCTGATTGTTCATTTGAATTTAACCACTGGCTTACAAAAAGGACAATTGTTGATATAGTGTGCTACACACTTAAACCAATAGCTTCACTACCACCCCCCATAGACAGATAACACATCTATTTAGAAATGTTTAAACTTACTGATTAAATTAAAATACCTCACCTGTGATTCTTTGCCAGTTTGTAAAGGCATGATATGTGTTAACAGGTAATAAAGATATAAATAATTCATATGTATATTTTGTAGAGAAATTGCATCCAAAAAACATGAAATGTAATAACAAAGCTTAAAATTAATTCTAGGGTGCCAATGATTTTCTAATGATTTCCTAGAGTGCTTAAATTATAATGTGCTTCAGTAAATTGCAGGTCACTCACACCAGTCTTGGAAGATGTTATTTTTCTTTTCTAGACGTGAATTCACCTCACTGCAACAGCGCTATTGATGAAGACCTCAGGAAAAAATACCAGAGCCAAGACACTTTGATGGCCTTTTTTCTCTGTGTAATTATACTTACTTTTGATAACACTAAAGACATGCCTTATTGATACTGGCACAGACTGCTTTTCTTTTCACTTGGAGATGGATTGTTTCTGTAGGCCTTGATGGCCTTCAAATTATCTGAGCAGAGAGCAGAGTGAATTTTATTTTAACTCATTTTATTTCTACATTTATTTTTCAGTAGCTAGAAGGCAATGACTGCCCCAGTAGTCACGCCAATTGTTATCTGCAGGACTTGATTACGTTTAGGCTCGGTCTCTCATTTTGAGCAAGACACAGTTAATGGGCAGAGAAATGAAAAGTACATTGAGTCAGAGTGTGTTTGTGGTAATTTGTGACACATCCACTTTATTCTCTTTTTTGTTTATTTCTTTCCCTTCAGCGCTGGTTCTAGGGGAAGAAAAGGAGTAGATAAGCAAATGCAGTAGAAGACTGTTAAGGTTGTTAAAGGTAATTAAACTATATCTCTATCTCTTTTGCCATTGTTGGCAATAATTGGAGCAGTGTTCATCTATAGAGCAAAATGCCAGCAAAGCCCAGTTTAACAAAAACTCTCTTTCTGTTATTTTACAACATATTTTTCCGTGACAGCGGCAGTTATTTCTCTTGAGTGTGTCTGCAATGTACATAATGGTCCATTATACATCATGTAGTGGAAGCCCTGAAAAAAAGTGATATTAAAGTGACAAGATGATACTAATTAAACTGAGAGAATGATTCCATTCACCACAAATCAATGTTAGATGAGCAAAGCACGGTGTTTTACAACCAGAAAAAGGATACAGTGCCATTTTAACTTACCATTAATTTTTCTAGCATCTTTTAATGTATATGTTCTATTTAAATTGAGCTGTGTCTAATTTCACATTTTCCAGTTTATTAGTCATTTTGTATAAAACATTGTTTTAAATACTTGTATGAAGCTGCTTGATTTATAGGCACCTACACATTTTCCAAAAGAGCTAAATAAGCTCTAAAAAACCATGTGAAAGCAGAAGGATTTTACAAGGGGTATGATAGTGGTTAATGTGCAACTGTCTTTTCTCTCAACACAGTGGCTGCAATAACCAGCATGTCTCTCAGGTGTTCCTGGAAATGGCAGAAAACCAGCAGTACAACTTCGGTCGCAAGCGGGTTGCTCAATTGCCAATACTTACTTATGAGCATTTTGTGCAATTATCAAATCATTTCATAATTACAGACAAGCAGGTAAAATATAATTATGTTAGAATAAATGTAACACATATTGTACATTTTTGTCTGTATGTTCACAAAGCACATTTAATTACAATGGTGTTCAGGACCATATAGCATTTGAAAGTTACCAAAAGTTTAGGATTACTTTGGGCTTTGGGTGTTCAAGATACTATTTTAATAAAGAAAAGCACACTGTTTAACCAAATGTTAATTCAATGCAAATATCCGTGTTCTTCTGCATATTTTTATGGTTATTATTATTATGCTTATTATTAGGTAACACTTATGCAGTACATCTAGCAGTGATGCCAAAGTTCCATAAATGTCACAATAGGACTGTTGAACCGCTGGCCTTTTCTTGGACAAACTCATGCAAATAGTATGCAAAGTGTATTATTGTAGCAGGATAGTGTCAGGAACGAGACTCTAAGGTATGGAAAGCTGCAGTGAAAGCACTGGTGCGCACGTCTATTATACAAAATAGAACAGAAACAATGGCACAGGGACCAAAATAAAAGGCTCAAACAAAACACAGGAACATACACCAAACAAACATTCGCCCTTAGCCTGGGCAGTAGCCTTCAACGACGGTTCAAAATCACAGGACAAACACTCACCATAATTTAATCCCATCCCTCCCAACCTTACATTCCCTGTAAGGTTTTGTAACCTTACATTTGCCTTGCCACAATGCTCTTCTTTGATTATTACTGCTTTACAAAGTTACAATCAGTTTTCACAGTTTATTTATACACACTTTCTTTCACAGATTGAATCAGAAAGTTAGTTATTGCAACCTGCTTGCACATGGAAAAATGTAATGAAGAGACATGTTCAATTTAAATTAAATAAGGAAAAGAGGACATTCGTGCTACAGTCACCTAATGGAGGTGCACTAGTGTTTTTCTGTTATCAGGTAGGATTAATGCTGGTAGGTTACTATACTTCCCATTATCATTTTAGAAAGGGTATCCAGGCTATCAAAACGTAGGGTGCTAAAGAACTAGGATCTAGTGTTTCTCAACCTCACCTACATCTGTTTCTAGTCTAATTGTAATAAACACATCATTGTGTGTAAAATGTTGTTAGACAAGTAAAACAACATGTCATTCAGCAATCCATTCAGCGGGCCTAAACGTAATCAACTTTTTGCAGTCCTTTTTAAAGGCCTGTTTTTGAACAGACGCTTAGCTCCATCTGTGTGTGTGTGTATGTTTTCCACATGTATTTTGATAATGGATGAAGTACCCGCTGAGGCAAGGAGTTAATAGTACTGTGTGCTGGAGCTATTTAGACACAGTGGGGTACCTTCTTTTCCTTGTTTTACAGTGCCCCTACCACTGACCTAAAGGGACCACCCTCTGCAAGGTAATTCATTCTCCAAACTGAATCCATCCAGAGACAGCAGCAGTGCTTAATGAGTATCAGTTTAGGACTGCGTGGCAAGGAGTGATGTACTCAAGAGATTAGACTAACATTGTGAGAACATGCTCTACTTGCAAAATCTACACAACTGTGAAACATTAAGGCTGGGGTTGCTCTGGTGCACACTGCCGTTGGGATAGAAGCCAAGACTCAGAAAGAAAAAGACGACTCCATTAATGCTGTCCATTAATTCACTATGTTACTATGTTTTACCATTTACCAATACTGTAAGTGTTACTGAGAATCCATAAGCTGAAGGGAGGGAGTGGAGGTATTGAATAGCAACAGGTGGCTTTACTTTAATGGCTGCCACCCAGCAATATGCTCCACTTCAATATACGATGGATCTGTAAGACTCTCAGCAACATTCTACTCTGTTTAACACTAATTATTTTAAAAAGAAGATTTTTAAAAAAATTGCCAAGATAGTATTTTTCTATATATGAGATTATTTTGGACATGGTACTCAGTCTCTCTACAGAGGGAAGACCTACAGGCTCCACTAATACTGTTTTAAGTATGATATTTACTGCAGAGTGAAAATATAAAGGGCTGTGTGAATCAGTCTCCAGTGTGAGTAGAGAGGGACAGAAAATACTGTCACATTGGTGCCATGACCCAGATTTCCTGATCTGCAAAGCCGATCGTTGAGGATTGCTGCACAACGTCATTCCCTGTTCTGAGGTGGCCAGGCACCCCAAGTATTTCAAAAGTGGGACACTTTTTTCTTCTGTGTGTGCAATTTGTTTTTGTATTAGCATCTTTTTACTGTTATTGTATACCAAATATATTGACTATTGCATATGGTGCACAGGCATAGAAAGGTGCACAGTGTATATTGAACTTTTTTTCATTTTTCCATCCCCTATTTTTTTTTCTACTGTACAGTACTTTTTGCATTTTAATATAGCCTCCCTGTACAGGGTAGCGTCACGGCCCAAGCTCTTACCAGCAGGAAAGAGACTCAGACAGAAAGCTGCATGTTTATTTAACAAAACAAACACAAAAACAGGAACAAACAAAACGGCACAAGGGCCAAAATAAAAGGTTCAAAGAAAAAAGAATAAACACTCATAGGCTGGGCATCCATCTTCACTACCAAGTTACAAAAATCACAGCCCAAACAAAGGATTGTGCTTCCTTTTTATACATGTGGCCATTCCCCAATTAGCACTCAATTACCTAATTGGGGAATGGCCACATGTGTGATTGTTGGCAGAAACATATTTAACCCCATCCCTGCCAACCTTACATTTCCACACACAAATTATTTACATTTTAGGGCTTTTGCTCTGCCACACTCTCGATAAATTAATAATGGAGACAAAGATAAATGGAGAGGATTAGTGATTAGACCAGATGCTTGGGAACCACAAGTGGGGATGGTTCTTAGAAATGCAGTGTACAGGAGAAGGAGATGATGAAAGCTTACCTGAAGAAAAAGGGGTATAAAACTGTTGAGAAAGCTGAGGATATTTTGAACAGGCTTATAAGAAGGGAAAGGGGTGTGGTACGTACAGGAATTCGTAGCAACCCCCATATTAATGTTAATCAGGTCCTGGAGGTCATCTATGCCTTTAGCGGATTTCTATTCCACTTTGCCCCAGTTAAAGGAGGGTGCAGTTGATTATTGGATCAGACTGAACAAGGCATTGGACGTCACCGAAGTGTGTTTAAAGAGTCAGGGCAGGAAGGTAGAAAACTCTCGTCATGAGGTAGTCTTGATGTTTGTTAGGAACTGCCCAGACCCCGATTTGACACAAACATTTAAATGTAAACCCTTAGAAAAATTAACAATATAGGAAATTCAGGAAAGACTTAATGAATACCAAAAGGAACAGAAAAGAAAGTCTAATTCACTTGCATCTGCAGAGCAGATAAGGATTCAGAATACAGTTAGTGTAGCAAATGAAGCTGATGATGGTTGCTTAACAGAACATTCTGGCTCAAACTCAAGCTACCTGTCAGCATTTCACAACACATGTAACTAACCCCATGTATCTGAATACAATAGAGAAGGTGCTTGGCATGTGTGGCAGGGATGGTTTAAGGGTGATGTCAGACCAGGATGTCAGAGTGAAGCGCTAATGCTCGTGTTTATTGCACTATAAATACTTAAACAAAAATGTTGAACACAAAACAAAACACTACAAAAACAAACAGCACGATAGCCAAAAGAAACAGACAAAACAAACACTGAATAAACCCCAAAACAAGTATCGTGCTGGTCCTTCCAGCATGAGTAGCAATTGTTTACTTTCTTTATATTTCTGAGTGAGAAATTTGTCTCTTTTATGCAGCTGTGTCGGGACTCAATTGCTTATTCTGCATGTGAACTACTTGTGAAACACCCATGCCCAAATACATCTACATTTTAAATCACAATAATACCACACCCCGTGCACCAATACATACATACATAAAACATGAAATACACACAGGGGCAGGTGTACCTCTCCACAGCATGTTAGAGTGCATTTTCTACAGTCTGGTTTCCGGCCGAAACTGTTCTGCTCAACGCTGATGCTGGTGCTCTCTCTGTGCTTGTCCTCCTTGACCTAACAGCTGCTTTTGACACCACAGATCATGGCATTCTTCTTGACTGCCTTCAGAAGTATGCTGGGATCTCTGAAACCTGTCTCTCATGGATGTCCTCTTACCTATCCAGACACATGCAGTCTGTCTTCTATGATGGAAGCAGTGGTGTTGCAAACCCAGTCACTTGTGGTGTCCCCCAAGGATCTGTTCTTGGGCCCCTTCTCTTCAATATCTACATGCTTCCCTTGGGTCACCTCATCCGCCAACACAGCCTCATGTTTCACTCCTATACTGACGACACCCAGCTCTACTTAAAACTCGACCTTGGAAGCCCCTCTGCCATGGTCCGGCTCTCGGCTTGTATTCAAGACATCGAGGCCTGGATGTCTGCCAGTTTTCTTCAGCTGAATACTAGCAAATCTGAACGCCTTCTGGTAGGGTGTAAAACTCAACAATCTCAATATAGCTGCCCTGAACCTCGGAAACTGTCTGCTGCTGCCTCCCCCCACAGTATGAAGCCTTGGTGTACTTCTTGACAGCAACTTCTCCTTTGATGCCCACATCTCCTCCATAGTCAAATCTTCCTTCCACCATCTTCGAAACATCTCCAAAGTATGTCACTACCTTTCCCTCCCAGATGCGGAGATACTTTGTCATGCATTTGATTCTCAACTTGACTACTGCAACTCTCTATATGGTGGTCTCCCGGCACGCGCCATAAACCAACTGCAGCTAGTCAAGAATGCTGCTGCCAAGATCCTTACCAGATGTCAAAAGAGGGAGATCATTAAATCGCATTAAATCTCTCTCTCTCTCTCTCTCTCTCTAGTTTCCCACCCAGCAAGTGGTGCCTGCTTTTCTCGTAAAACAAGCAGGCAAACTGGTTATTTTATGATCTAGAGAGCGGTTGTTACCTCAGGCTGAAGACCCCTTGGTTATGCATGAGTTCCTTTGCTAATTAAAATACTGATTGTGATCACAGGTACGAGGCACAGTCAAACCAGCTGGAGCTGGTTCTGGTTCCAAAGACTGGTGGAGTGACTCCACAGAGGGGGTGTTTGCTATTTAACCTCTGTATTTTCTGTACTATGGCACTCTATCAAACTCACGTGACGGCGCTGAAGAGTCCTGTAGAAAAACCTGTGAACCAATAACAGGCAAGTTGTAGGCAGACTTCACAAGAGATTCCTATTATACAGTATATCTGCAAGCACATCTTAATCCTTACTTGAACACAGCCTGCTATTTTCAGTCTTGAGCTGCTCTCAAGCAGAATTTGAACAGAGGCAGAGGCAAAGGTCCAGTGTTTTCTGCCAACTGCACCACTTTCCCCCCAATTTATTTGTTTGTAGTTTTTCTCTTTCATATCTTACGTCTTGATAACAGTGACTGAAGCTGACTGGTAGGGAGATGCAGCGTGCAGCTCAGAGATTAATTTTGCATAGTAAATTAATCTGTAATTTCCAGACCAGCACACTTACTGTCCACAAAATGGTCTGCTCCTTATTGCAAAACAATTATAAATGTGTAGATTTTGATTCCTGTTTCAGACTGGTCCTCATGTGACAACAAAAGCAGGAGGATCACATACCAGGATTTGTTTGAGACACAGTCTCTGTGGTGTCATCTCGGCAGGAAAAATGTCACTTGCTGCATCACAATACCAGCGCCATGATTCTCAGTGGTTGCTAATCCGCTGAGCATGTTAATAAGCTTAGAAGCACGTTCACTGAAGACTGACGCGTTAGAGTCACAAACAGGGAGAAAATATCTACTGGGGAAGCTGAATTGGTTTTAATCATCTGCTAATCACCAGTAATGAGACCTACTCGGGGGAAGAAAAGAAAAACAGATAGTCAGAGGGAGGTTTTGTTCTACACAGCAGAGTAACAGGGAATGAGAGGGCAGCTGTTATTAGGAAAGAAAGGGTGGGAAGAAAGGGGGGATTTGGAGGGAGCAGATGAAGTTTCTTGTGCAGTGAACTGTTTTGTTAGCTGACTGCTTCATTCAAAACCCAAGCCTCAGATCTTTCGGACCTCGCAAACAGTTTCAGTTCAACATTTTCTTTGAAAAACAAGTAGGGAAAAGAAAATGAACCTTTACGTCTTACTTTTTTAAAGTCTTCTGAGGTTGAAATATTTAAATATATATAATTTTATTTATTCATTTTTTTAACTTTAAAAACAATAACCAGATCTCCAGGTTTTCAACCAACATTTCACGTGAAGTCCACTTGTCAAAGCAACCTTAATTGCACTTGTCAAACTTAATTTCTTTAATATTATTTACTTTTTAGAAAACTACCTCTGCCTAGATACTTCCATAACTGCAAACGTCAAATAAAATCTGAGGTAAAACTTTAAGAAACCAGATCAAGAAGACAAGTGGTTTGTGATAAGACAGTATTAACACTGATGAAGATATAAGCTAAAATGTTTGTCCAATTGACTTACTACAGTATACTGTAGTTCTACCAAACAAATGTTTAGTGCGCGGAAAGCCATAGGCCAGTATGGTAAAGCACAGTAAAAACCATAGTAATTGCATAGTATATGCCAACTTTTTATATGGAAATGCATACGCCCTGTAAACTAGCAGAGTAAGAGCAGTAATGAATTCTAATGATTTCCATTACATGAGAGTAGATGTTAAAACTTCATGCTGATTTGAACTTGGCTCTCGCCAAGATAAGCACCAACTAAGACGTAGCTTCACAGTAAACTAATGTGATCCATATGTGTCTCCATCCATTTGCGCTTCCTTCCATATGATGATGTAGATATCCTTCTGTCTGGTGTTGATGGCTGAAGTGTAATGCTGGCTCCAGGGATCAGCTTATTTTGCCTCCCTAGCGCATCAGCACACACAACGGCTGCGATGCTGGCTCTGGGATCAACCATAGTGCGGTCTCCCCAGCGCATCAGCATGACAACCGCCTGGATTGAGCTAAGTAGGGTACATCTCTGGGGTCTTCAAGTGGGCACCTTCCATCCTCGGTGTTTCGTCGACTAGCCCACGACACCTCAAGAGGGCTCGACGGTGATTCTGGCGTCCCAGCATCACTCCCTCCGTCCCCCACTCAACTCAGCCCAGCTTACTTACCTGTACATCAGCCTTTCTTTCTTTCTATTGTGCTTGAGATCCCCAGCCAGAATCTTTCCGTCTCAACCACAGCCAGTTGCTGCTCCTCTCTGCTGCTTCAGATAAGTTCTTCACTGTGCGACGCAACTCTTGGCCATTGAATCCGACATCTCTGAGAAACCGGGTTGTAGAGTGTGCCACAAATCCTCGACATCCCACTTCCACTGGGTAAACCCAGACTCTCCATCCTCGCTGTTCCGCTTCAGTGGCTAGTTGAGCATACCGCAGTTTCTTCCTCTCATACGCCTCATCTACAGCATCCTCCCATGGCACTGTTAACTCTACCAGGTGAACAAGGCGTGCTGATCCAGACCACAGGACAATATCTGGTCGAAGGTTTGTGGTGGCAATTTCAGGTGGAAAAATAAGCCGCTGACCAACATCTGCCAGCATTTTCCAGTCTCTAGCAGCTTCCAGTTGTCCTGGGCGAGGATTGGTTTTAACACCTTTTCTTGGTGGTTGCTCTCCTGGGCGGAGAAATGTTGTCTTTTGTGTGTAATGTTTTGATGGAACAGGTGGCAACTTATTGGTCATGTTACGCTTGTCTTCCAATGCTAAGGCCAAACATCGCAGCACCTGGTCATGGCGCCAAGTAAACCGTCCTTGGCTAAGAGCCACCTTACATCCTGTCAAAATGTGCCTTAATGTTGCAGGTGATGAACACAAAGGACATGAGGGATCCTCTCCTACCCAGAGGTTTAGGTTCTGTGGTGATGGGAGAACATCATATGTTGACCTTATAAGGAAACTGATCCTGCTCTGTTCCATTGACCATAGGTCTTGCCAGCCAATCTTGCGTTGTTCCACACTCTCCCATCTCATCCATTCTCCCTGCTTGCCCTGGGAAATGGCCTTTATACACCTCATCCTCTCCTCCTGCTTTTGCACCTCGTTGACTACAAGCTTCCTCCGCTGCGCTGGGGCTGCCTTGTGCCATGTAGGAGGAGCTGAACTGAGACCAAGACCCCTCTTCCATGCTGAACTTGCCCCATGATATCACCAATTCGAAGGGCAGCCTTTGCATCCTCCACAGCTTTCTTTGCCACCCACTTTCTTCCAGTTTTCAACACAGGTGCTGCCTCCCTTACGCATTTGTCGCGTGACTCTACTAATGTCATTTCCAGTCGGACCTTGGCGCACTTAAACTCCTCGGTTAGAGCGGAGACAGGTAGCTGCAGTCTTCCTTTACCATAAAGTCCCACTCTGCTGAGGCAGCGTGGAACTCCCAACCATTTCCTGATGTGTGAACTGATTAAAGCTTCCAGCTTCTCTACTGTTGTCAAAGAAACCTCGTACACAGTCAGTGGCCACAGCAACCTTGGCAGTAGGCCAAACTGAAAGCACCAGAGTTTTAGTTTGCCTGGTAAAGCGCTGCTGTCTATGCTCTTCAACCCTTCCACAGCTTGTTGTCTAACTTCTCCCACACGAACTGTATCCTTTAGATCCCCGTCGTACCATCTCCCAAGGCTCTTCACTGGCTTCTCAGACACTGTTGGTATTGCCTCACCATTAATGAAGAACGTTTTATCTACTACTTTACCTTTAATTATAGAGATGCTCCTTGATTTAGTGGGCTTGAATTGCATTCGTGCCCATTCAATGTTATTGGTTAATTTGCCCAATAACCGATTAGTGCAGGCTACTGTTGTAGTCATGGTTGTCATGTCATCCATGTATGCTCGAATTGGTGGTAGTCGTATTCCAGAAGCCAAGCGCCTCCTCCCACTACCCATTTTGATGCCCTAATGATTACTTCCATTGCCATGGTAAAAGCCAGTGGAGAAATGGTGCATCCTGCCATTATTCCAACTTCTAGGCATTGCCATGTAGTGCTGAATTCTGAAGTTGAAAAACTAAATTGCAAATCTCCAAAGTAGGCTTTCACTAGATTTGTTATTGTCATTGGTACACTGAAAAATCAAATGCTGCCCAAAGAAGTTCATGTGGCACTGAACCATATGCATTAGCCAAATCCAGGAATGTCACATGGAGCTCCTTCCTCTCCTTTTTAGCTGATTGAATTTGTTGCCAGATCACATTGATGTGTTCTAAGCATCCTGGGAAACCTGGAATGCCCGCTTTTGTATTGAAGTGTCAATGAAGCAGTTCTTTAATAGGTAAGTTGACAATCTCTGAGCAATAATGCTGAAGAAAATCTTGCCTTCTACGTTTAATAGGGAAATAGGGCGAAACTGACTGATGCTGCTAGAATCTTTTTCTTTAGGTATAAAGACTCCACCTGCTCGGCGCCATGCTCTTGGTACAACCTGTTTTTCCCATGCTACTTTCATCAGTTTCCACAGGATTCGTAGAACTCCTGAAGCACTCTTGTACACTCTGTACGGAACTCCATTAGGCCCTGGAGATGATGAAGCCCTTGCTTTTTTCACAGCTTGCTCTACTTCTTTCCACTTAGGTGCACAGTCCTCCATTTGGTATTCTGGTGGATTGATAGGTGGGATGTCTGAAGGAATTGACATAGGCTCCTGCCTTTTTGAATCTGTATGCTTCCTCCAAATATCTCTCCAACTCAAACTTAGATGCTTTTAGTGTGCCATTCTTCTCACTGGTGAATAACTTCTTTACAAATTTGAATGGGTCTTTATAAAGTTAGTTCTCGCACGCTCCTTCTTTTGTAGCGTTTCAGAGGCGCTCAGCTCTGCGCAATGTTGCAAGCTTATGTTTTATGACCCTTTGTAAGAGATTGAGTCCCTCCTTCTGACTTTCTTCTGCTCTTCTCCATTGCTTCCTCAGCTGTCTCCTTTCTCTAACTAAGCTGCTCAATCTCCTGCTGCCGCCTAGACTTTCCAGGAATAGTTTGTACTTTTTCCTTCCTTTTTTCAACTCCAAACCTCTCGCTTCCATATGCGTAGATGATGTCCGCCAAATTTATCCAGTTTCTTTTCAACTGTTCCACTTAACCTTTCCAATGCAAAGCAGAGATCTGTGTTTACTGTGTCCCATGCAGTTTTCTCACAAGCTCTTGGCCATTTAACTCCAGGCTTGTGCCCGTTGAGGTTCTTTTCTCTCTTACGCTGGTTTGTCTGCCCGGGTTCACAAGGATCATTAGGTTCATCACTAACTGTGTCCATGCAAGTCCTCCTCACATCTATGACAGGGGTGCTGATATCCTGCGAACTGTGGTTTGCTTCCTGTCGCTGGATTTCATTCGACTGACTTGACTGACTTCGTAAGAAGTACTGATCAATGCGAGGCCCTTGTCCCTTCTCCCTCAAGCATTTCATTCTCCCTTGATGAATCTTCAAACCCTGACTGTTGTCGCCTTGCTCCAGCCGCAGACACAAACCTGGAGTTCCATGTCTTTGCTAACTGCAGATCTTGAACTAGTCTTTTGTGAAGTACTCTCCATACTCATATCCGCTTCCGCTCCTAAGTCCTTAACCGTGTTGTCCAACGTTGAGTCATCTTCCGCCCCGCCTCGCAGACTCTAGGGGTATTTTTCTGTTTAATTTCTTTGAAGCCTTGGGCGGGTGTCTCCAGCATCCTGTAAACACAGAGTTGGATACTGCCGACAAGGGTAGCTAACCCTTGCCAGCCCCAATGGGGTCTCTTTCCTCCAGTCAGCTGTCTCTCCAGGCTGTCACGAGGTCTTTCCCTTGTTGCCAGCTGCACTATTCACAGCAGTCACTGGACGTATCCAGATCTTCATGATTTCCATTACATGAGAGTAGATGTTAAAACTTCATGCTGATTTGAACTTGGCTCTCGCCAAGATAAGCACCAACTAAGACGTAGCTTCACAGTAAACTAATGTGATCCATATGTGTCTCCATCCATTTGCGCTTCCTTCCATATGATGATGTAGATATCCTTCTGTCTGGTGTTGATGGCTGAAGTGTAATGCTGGCTCCAGGGATCAGCTTATTTTGCCTCCCTAGCGCATCAGCACACACAACGGCTGCGATGCTGGCTCCGGGATCAACCATAGTGCGGTCTCCCCAGCGCATCAGCATGACAACCGCCTGGATTGAGCTAAGTAGGGTACATCTCTGGGGTCTTCAAGTGGGCACCTTCCATCCTCGGTGTTTCGTCGACCAGCCCACGACACCTCAAGAGGGCTCGACGGTGATTCTGGCGCCCCAGCATCACCCCCTCCGCCCCCACTCAACTCAGCCCAGCTTACTTACCTGTATATCAGCCTTTCTTTCTTTCTATTGTGCTTGAGATCCCCAGCCAGAATCTTTCCGTCTCAACCACAGCCAGTTGCTGCTCCTCTCTGCTGCTTCAGATAAGTTCTTCACTGTGCGACGCAACTCTTGGCCATTGAATCCGACATCTCTGAGAAACCGGGTTGTAGAGTGTGCCACAAATCCTCGACATCCCACTTCCACTGGGTAAACCCAGACTCTCCATCCTCGCTGTTCCGCTTCAGTGGCTAGTTGAGCATACCGCAGTTTCTTCCTCTCATACGCCTCATCTACAGCATCCTCCCATGGCACTGTTAACTCTACCAGGTGAACAAGGCGTGCTGATCCAGACCACAGGACAATATCTGGTCGAAGGTTTGTGGTGGCAATTTCAGGTGGAAAAATAAGCCGCTGACCAACATCTGCCAGCATTTTCCAGTCTCTAGCAGCTTCCAGTTGTCCTGGGCGAGGATTGGTTTTAACACCTTTTCTAAAAACAAATTGTATCCATGATTGGATGTGTATAATAAATAAGAGCACTGTGTAAACTGCACACTGTCTTACAGTCCTCCCTGGGAATGTAAAGTACAACTTTCCATTAGAGTGCCCCAGTGGAGAAACTAATGGAGCAGCAAAAGTGCACAAGTTATATGTTCTGTGAATTACTCTGGCTTCCCTCAGCCAGGGTGCTGGAAGTCAGGGGGAGCCTCACTGGCATTAAACAGCCTTGTGAGAAAGCTGCACATTTAAAACAGTGGGTGACAATTCTCCAGTCCAGATTACACATCAGTTGGCTTACTGCTGACCTTACTAAAAGCTGATGTTACTGATTTTTAAAGCAGCTGACAAAAAACAAAAATGTGTATACCTGCCTCTAGAGCTTAAAAATAAGATCACCATAAAGTTTTTAAAGTTAATAGTTAATGTCGTTCATAGACAGGAATTAAGGCATCAAATACATTTTTTGAAAAGTAATACATTGTAAAAGGGAGTACAGGGTATGTGAACACAACACAGGGAGACAGATGGATTGCTGTTAAAAAGTGGATGGTGCCCCGAGATGTATTTACACAAATACAGGATTGCAATACAATAAAACACAGCTAGAGTACCAGAGATGGTAGCCATATCTGGATATAGTAACAAATCAGACTTTCACAAAACAGTCAAAATGTAAACACTCTCAAATCCAAGGTTTGCTGTACAAAAGCTGGTAAGAACTCTTTACCTTTGAAATACAAGAGAGGATATTCTCAACTTGCCAAGTTTGCACAAACTGGCAGTGAACACCCTTTTCCTTTAACAACTAGGCATCTCTGCCTCTGGTATGTTTTTTTAAAGCTGGTGATATCAACAATACTGACATTGAGACTAAAGCGTAAAAACTCAATATGGGATGGTTAATGTCATGAATTGAGTGTCTGTGATATGTTGTGGATTATCGACTGCTGATGATCTTTCAGCCAATCAGTGCACATGTTTCACTTGCTGTATTCACATCATAGAAAAAACCCAATTCATGACATCAACTTTCCCATTTTCAGTTTTTACCGAACTGTATTCACCCTAGCAGCACAGCTGATGTCATCTGCTTTAAAAAAAAAAATCATACCTTGAGGCACCTCTTGGAATTCAATTCAAATGCTAAGTGCATTTGGGACAGGATGACGTCACTGGCCCGGCTGTTGTAATCAGGAAGAGAGACTGAAGTAGAGAATGCAGGTTTGTATTGTAAACACTGGTGCACACGTTTAATTATAAACTAACAAAAATAACACGGACAGAAACTCTAAACAAAACACGTTTAACAAAACAAAAGGCACAAGGGCCAAAACACAAGGTTATTCAAAACACTCACGAACATAAACAAACCTGGTCACGGACATAAATACAGTATAGCACATATCGCATTCCACATACCTTCACCAACATTAATTCTCACCATCACTAACTATTTCACCACCGTGATCAACTTATTTATACACCTGTGGCTGTAGCCTTAATTAATTATTTAAACATGTATTCAATTGACAGCTCCAGCTACATTCCCAAGTGTGTTTGCAGGGAGGATTTTAACTGCCCCCTCCCCCCCACACACACACCCCGTGCAACAATACATACAAATACAAAATAATACAAAACGTGAAATACGCACAGGGGCGGGGAGTACCCCATCACAGCATTCAAAACAGTGACATCACAATCAACCACATACCTCAGTCACTTAACGGTATTCTCTTTGGTACCCCCTCTTTCAATGAAAGTGACAAAGGGCGAAACAAAGGTTGGTAATGATTAGGAAATAAATATAGCTGTACTTTTAACTTAATAATAAAGCAGTATATAATATATTTATAGGACTGCAAGCATCTATGTAAGGATTATAGCAACTCGTAAACATTCACATTTACCAGTGCTGACATTACCCGCCTACACACGCATTCACCATCCTATAACTCCATAATACAGCAGATGAAATGTGCGCACTGATTGGCTGAAAGATCCTGAGCAGTCTATAACAGCCAATATGCATACTTCTGAGTATAAGCACCACCATGCATTACTAGCATGGAAACTTGATATTGTAAAATTAAAAAAAAAACACATTAAAGCCTGGTAGTTGGGTTTCTAATAGATTCAATTAGTCCCACATACAAGCACATGCAATTATCTTGCTTGTAAGTGGGCCTCCCATACTGTACTTAAGCGCAGTAGACATCTATTTGCGCAATTATACAGTAACCACAAATTAACTTGTTTGCTACTGTTCCAAACTGGTTTGCCAGGTAATTTTTTTTATTTATGTTATAAATGTTACTTAAACAATATATAAAATATGAATAAAAGCGTGCACCCCTACTTGAAATAATCCATATTGTAATATTTGCTAGCACACTTTTATTAGCAATGTATTGGCTCTAAACTCTTTTTTGATTATCAGCCTGAAAAGGGAATAATTGCTTTAAGTATGTTATCTGACAAACCTGTGAGCCTCAGGCAGAATAACGGATGGAATCAGTGGGATCCTCTTGTTATGAAAAATAGTCAAAATTCAAATAATTTGTAAATTCTGAAGGACAGTGTTTCCTTGAACAAAAGTATTTCAAAAGAAGACCTATTTTAGGCATGAAGACAAAAAAAAAAAAAATTACAGCATTTTTTTGGAAGGGAGAAGTAAGACGGATTTAAACGGAGACCGAGAACACTAAAAAAAGGGAATAAACTGCAGAAACAAAAAGTGAGGATTGACTTTGCATTACGTATGACAAATAAATATAGTATTTTATTGGACTACATTAGTTCAAGCTTTTCCAGGCGCTTGTTTTTGTCTCTCACCAAGCAAAAGTTTCTGAAGTGCTGTGCTGTTTGTCCTCTATTTATTTGAGAAATAGCTGCTTTTAAAATACGATTTAGGCCAAAACAACCTCCATTGTCAATGCTTTCTTTGGTACTAGTGTCCCACGTTTTCCTGGTGCTGGATTGTTTTAAACCTACTATGGACTTGAAGTAATTATATCCAGGAAATATTAAAAATAAGCCATACTGTCTTGTGTTGGTAATTCCACGAGTGGGATTCGATAATACTGCACATCATGTACTGTAAGTTAAGTTTAGAGATCAACCAACTACTAAGAACCGGAGGATCATTGATGGGCCAACTGGCATCCACTTGATTGTAAATTCTCAAGACAAGCCCTCTTGGACATTGGGTAAGACATTTGTCAAAACGTGGTATTCCAGACTAAAAAGTGTCTTGGGTTTTACTCAGATCTATACACTACAGCAGGCAATGTGGCTAGACAGTCTTATTCCAGCGGTTTCATCAGTGACCATGCTGCATTGACACTTGGAGAAAGATAAATGCATTTTATATAAACCAGAGGCCACCAGTAATTCCACTTGTCGCTAATTTTTGTATTGGGTACCGTTTTTTCAAAAGCTTTTCATTTATTACAGGTGAAGTTTATATTGTACATATGCAATAAAGAAAGTGAAAATGCTTACTTGAAGCTGCAGACCGGTTTCATAAATTGTTTAAGCATATGTAAGTAATTTGTTTACCTTATACAGTAAGTATATGCAGGTCTATGTGACACACAGAAGACATAATGGAACATTTTAATAATAGATTACAAAGAAAGTTAACTGTGGAAGAATTTAGTAAACAGAAGCCTATTAGTCACATTAGTGAATGAGTTTATATTATGCAAGGTGCTTTCTTTCAGAAGTGTGCATAAAATGTAAGTTGTAGAACATTTACTTCTTATACTGTACTGTATATAATACAATTACATCTGAAATAGTTAAGCATTGTGTTGAAAAACATACATGCTGAATTAGGATATTCATATATTGTTTTTGCGTCTGTCTAACGTGTTCTAATGTACATGCAGTGCTAGATGTGAGTTGCATGTTGTCTCTAGAACATCAGACTACTCTTTAATAAATAGAGATAAATGGGCTGATTGTAATGTAATTAAATACATGTGGTAACCTGCATTTCTCCATAAATGCAGCTAAACGTTTGGAAATCATAACAAACCAAACTGCCGACAAGGTCTATATTTTGATCTATATTGGTCTATATTTTAAATGCTCTGAAGGCTGAAGTAAGGAGGTATGAAGTGGACAGTAAATCATATTTTAGCATAAAATTAAACATCATTATGTGATACTGCAGCTTTATAATAACAATGGGATGAGCAAGGATATTTAACAGTCACAGACAGTCTAAAGATATTAGCAAGAATACCTATTATTATTATTATTATTATTATTATTAATAATAATAATAATAATAATAATAATAATAATAATAATAATAATAATAATAATAATAATAATTCCCAAATCCCTGAAGTGTACATGAACTAAACAACAGTGTAACAAAAAAAACAACTTGTCAATTTTAAAAATTAATTATTTGACAGTTCGGTAAAAGTAACATTGCCAAAGCATGTTCATAGCAGGTAAATCATTACATGACCAAAGACAATGCTCATTAGCAGCCTTGTCAGTCATGTGGGAGTAACACAAGAGCAATGCTGATGATAAGATATAGGGTCACCAATGAAGATGTTCAATTTCTATTCATCCATCAGATTTCCTGAAATCAGTTTACAACATGTCAAGTTTATTGTGCTGCATCATAGACTAAATAAGATTTTGTGATTATAACCCTATTATTACTACGGTAGATCATTATTGATAGAAATTATTATTATTATTATTATTTATTTCTTAGCAGACGCCCTTATCCAGGGCAACTTACAATTGTTACAAGATATCACATTATTTTTACATACAATTACACATTTATACAGTTGGGTTTTTACTGGAGCAATCTAGGTAAAGTACCTTGCTCAAGGGTACAGCAGCAGTGTCCCCCACCTGGGACTGAACCCACGACCCTCCGGTCAAGAGTTCAGAGCCCTAACCACTACTCTAACCACTACTACCACGATAAAAATACCAGCTATGGAAGCTGTGTTTTGTGATTTTGAATGTTCATTTATCTATTGCCTTATTTCTCGCTTTAGTTATATATGCTGTTTGTAGATATTTCGAACAGGATTATCAATCACAGGGGCTTGGTTTTGCATACATTAAATAAGTATTTGTGCACTGCTTGCTACTGTCAACAGATCGTTAATGGCGTATCTTAAGTGAAATATGGAAGGATTCCAGGAAAAAAAAAACTGACAGAAATTGAACAGGATGAAAGCGAAGACACCGCTGAAAGACAATGTGTGCCAAAAGGCAATAAGAACAACAAATTAATTCCCACCAAAGCACTAGATTCCTATTTCTATTATGTATATTTATTTTTTTGAGTTTTTGTTCACAACTCTGCTGACAACAAAGACAATTAAAATAATGATACCTGAAACTTTTTTTTTTTGCGTTGTGGTGTTTGACTATTAAATATGCAAATAATGTATTAAACTGTGACAATTACACATGAATGTGAACAGCATGTCAAGTACTGGCAGCGGTGCAATAATTTGTAAAGAGAAAATATTCCATTCCAAGAGATGTCATGCTGTTTAGGCAAAATGGTTTTCTATCAGTAGCCATGCTGCCGCTGCTGCTTCATACAGTGTGCAAATGAATGTAATGGCGCTGCCAATTGCTGCCAGTCCTTTCCTCTTGACTGAGCAGATGCCACTCAACCGTCCCAAACAGACAAGGTCGCCCCGTGCCAGAGACGCCCAAATGTGTGGGATGCTGGGCAAGGGGGCATGTGCAGCATGGGCAATAGATTACGTAGAACCCTCTCTGAGGAAGCCCTAGGCTTTTGGAATATTTTAATTCTGATTTCTGACTATATTATCATGCAATTGTAACAGCTGAATTTTAATTTGTAGCTCTGAGGTGATTTGAGACACTGCCTGAAACAACAGGACAGCTGAGGGAATGAGGCTGGTTTCTCGGTCTGATTGTTTCCCCACCTTCTCTTTTTTATCTCCTCTTCCCCTCCCTTTCTGTATTTTATGGATAATTGTCACCATCCACTTTTATCATATCCCCAGGAAGCAGCTTACAGTAACAGTGGCTTTGGTCAGGTCTAATCCTGTCTTCTCATGCTGCAGGAAAATCCCAAGTATTTGGGACCTATTGATAACCCTTGCGCTTCTTTTCCACAAAAGATGGATGACTCTGGCAAGCTTGGGAGACTGCAGATAATGGGATTGACTTGGTACTTAAATCTCATTGAACCAAGGCAGCATAAGTAATTAGTGAATTGGATCCATACCGGGGTGCTAATGATGGGTAATGCTACCCAGAGCTGTTCTAAAACCCACAAGATGCACATCAATCTCACTCAGATAAAAAGCCAAAGGACACTGCTTATAGACATCATTTATTTTGTCTTAAGCACAGAACTTATCCTTTTAAAAATCTCATTTTCCCGAACTGCCACATGGTATAACAAGTGACTGTCCTGTTCCTCGGGGTTCATTAGCAGTACAATACTGTCACAGGGATTTAATTAGGAAAGGTTAATAACAAGAAACCACACGTTTGATTAAGAATGCAGTTTCTTGTGAAAGGCATAGATTGGAGCGAAAATAGAGTTTTATATTAATATCAAAATAAAAGATTCTGGATACATTTGTGGACAGGTTCTTATTTGGAATTAAGTGTTACTTTATCAGGCTTAAATGGGCACAATACCGGAATTGTTTGTGCTCCTGAGATTTATTTGTATTTTTATACAGACAATAACTTTTTTTTCTTCATCAGATTTTAGTTCTAATACATTTCATCAATGTATTGATGTCCTTATACAACTACTGCCGAACACTGTAATAAGAATTTGCTTTTGATGTTTTTGATGAACCTAGCATTACTGTAAACATCATTGTAAACTTGTGATCTACTAAATGCAATTTGTACAAATATCTGCGCATACAAAAAAGCAGAGCAACATAAGATGATTAACACAAGAAAGGGTGACAGTGATAAGGTTGCCAGTGCTAAGAAATGGATTTTAAAAGCTATGTGTTCTTTACAAAACAACTTTTGTAAATGTTCAACTAAGGTGATACCTATTTTTGGTGATGAGTGGACGAGGATCAGCACAGCTTACAATCTAAACAGACCTATCCCAGTTTACAAACTAAACAAACAACTAATTCAAGGTTATCGATTTACCATGTCCATTGTAGTAAAAGTCTACATTATGGGACCTGACTTGTACGCTCAAAGGTTTGGTTGCTGTAGTTACTTATTTGGTTTATTGCAGCAGCTCGAGAGAGTCTCTCTTCCTGAACTGTGTGACAGCAAACCAAAACGTTGAAAAGGGGTGGTCACCCTAAGACCCCAGTGGCATTGTCGATAACATGCATTAAAAGTTGCAAAATATCAGCATATAATATACACATACAGTGGTAATTTTGCTACCTTGTAGTTAAGATAATCAATTGCGTGCCTGTCTGAATGTGGTACCTGTTAATTAGATACATTAATAATAGCACAATTTCATATTTTTACCCACCAGTCAAAAATAATTAGATACTAGTATAAGGATCAAAATTTTTAAAAATTAAAAAAAGTTTTCATAATTGCTGACTCAAAATCTGTATATACTATACAGATATACTGTATACAAATACAAAGTCGGGGGTATTTATTTTTTGTCCACTTCTCTTGCATATCTCCATCAACTTTGTCTCATTATTGATGTGGAATTATTTTCACATCAATTATTTTCACATCAACTCGATTCAACAAAGCTCAATTAGATTCGGAACTATAAACTAATCAGGTCATGGACCAAGAGCCTTGATGTGTACTCCCCCATGCCTAAACATTTAGCTAGAATCAACAAATCAGCATGCTACTCAGGGAAATAATAGGTACCAGTGTAAACTCACTGAGAGAGGTTCTGCTTCAGTAGTGTAACCTTCTCTACAGCACTTGGTTCTTTTAAACATATACTTTAAAATGAAATGCGGTTTCTTTAAAACTATAATAAATATGAGTATAGAGCTGTTTGTTCAATGTGCTATAAGCATATACATAAAACACATAGCATTTACAGTGACACTATATATACATTCAGGTTTTTATTTTCTGTTTTTGTAATTTGAATGACAATTAAAAGAGATACAGCCACCACACTTCAAACTGATTGAATTTGCCTATATGCACGTTCCCTGCTGTACAAAGACTTCCTTAAACAGAAATCACTCAAGTTCAATTGTAACCACTAGCTCCTTTTGAAAATAATTACAATTCAAACTTGCTACACATTTCCAGATCAGCACACCTTACAATGTGTGCAAATGCGCACTGGATTGAAGACATTCAAAAATGTAACAAAAGTGGTTTGCTTAAGAGAACTGTCTTTATAGATATTACCATCCTTGGGTAATGTTGAGGTGCTCCATTTGTCATACACAAATTGAGAGTGTTGACATACAGCTCCACCTAGAGGTTATAAATGGATGTTGTGTTGGGTGGTTTCATCTTGCTTTCCCAGAACGATTAAACACCATTGGTCCGCATACGAGTCCTTCACCAAAATCTTGACAACAAGGCTAAAACAGAGAAAGTTAACCCTGTGCCTTTAAAACAATATAACAACGATGGGGTGAATATCTCTGCATATGAAGCTATGAAAAAAGCCATTGATTAAAAAAAATAAGCAGATTTTGTTTTACATTGAGGCTGGTACTGCTGTATTTATAACAAGTACCAAAAACCAAAATCTAGTAATTATGAGCAAGTATATGGGCAATCCACAGCTTGGGAACATTTGAGGTCATTCACCTAAAAGAACCTCACATTTAAGGGCAGGTTAGGTAAATGTGCAGGTCACATAAGGAATATGAACTGAGCTTCCATGACCCAGATAAACTTTGATTATATCACAGGCAGAGCAGCTCAGAAATGCTCATATCAGCTCAAAGCTGACTCAACCATTCCTATTTAAAGCCTGATATTAAATCGCTGTATTGAAAAATGTTCAAAAAGTTGTAGATTTCACTGCAGTGGCTTTTTAGAGTGCATTTTTCTAGTGTAATCCAAATTGTATACATTTCATTGAATTTTTAAATATGTTGCATTATGTATAGACTATTAGCATAACATGTTATAATGTACAAATTGCAGATTTCCCTTGTTAAAACCACAAGAAAGCCTTATTTTATTTTTATTTTTTGCAATTTTACGTCCATGAATCTGTAGCGTAAATGTGATTGAAATTGACATCCATTATAGTTCTCCAATTAATCATTGAATTAAATTAATTCTAAACATATTTGTTCCTTGTCATTAATGGTGTCAAGAAAATATTTATCAATTACAAGATAAACCTTTAACTAGCCATTGTTGAACCAAGTACTGTAAATTAAAATGCAGAAGCTTGCAAATTAGGTCAACATATTCCATTCACATTTCAAAACCTGCACATATATAACTGTATTAGTATTTAAATGTTTTGGTTATGCAACATGTGATTTTGATTAAAGAATCTATATCATGCATTACAAACTAGAACGTAATTGAACATACTTTCATAAAATTCAGTGTTTGTATTATATTCCCAATAATATGTTTCTCTATGAAATTGCCTTTTTGTGTTTAAATGAAACAGCACACATAAACAGAAATGTGATACATTGATACAGGGTCTTATTTCTAACCAAATGCAAAGGCAAACGACAATGTTAAATACTAACAAGAAACAACTGGGTTTCCAGTGCAGCAGCAGCAGCAGCAGCAGCTATTGTTCTGAGGAGAATCGTTTCTTGTTAGTTTTACTGTATTCCTTTAAAGTTGTTTATTACTCTGAAAAGTAGCTTCTGCCTTTCACCTTGCTTCAAAATAGGACCCGGAATGTGTTGTATGATGGAAAATGAAGCACATTTGGTGTTAATGGTTTCTGTAACAATAAGGACCATATTCATTAAACATTTACCTCACTGATAAGTTTGCATCATTTTTTGTAAAACGAAAAACTGCTGTTACCAAACAAGCAGGAAACAGCTAAGTTGCATGCAGAAGTAGATTAATTTGATGTTTTTTTTAACATGAAAATGTTGTTTTCTTTTTACAACAAAATGGGGTAACAACACTGTGATAAGTGCTGCATAGCACAGATACACAGTTTTCTTTACATGCAAAAACAGAAGGACTTCATGTGAAATTTTCTGGCTTAGAGTGGACTATTATCTTATTCCCAAAAACTAAACTAATTCTGCATTCCCAAAAACTCTTGGGTGTATATATATATATATATATATATATATATATATATATATATATATATATATCCAAGAGTCTCTGATAATTTACCCACGACTAATGATCAGTTATTGGATCATTCATTTTCATTGACATCTCATGTATAAGCAGATCAATGGGTGTACTTAAATGTTTGTGTAATACAAGTCATATAATCCATCCTCATAGTAATGTTAAATGGCTAAAACAATGTAATTAGCTTTAAGGACAAGTGGTTGCAATGGGGTTATCTTAATATGTTACTTTTGCTACAGTAAGACGGGGAACAAATTTAATATGCATATATTTTATGCAATTGTCTATGCTTGCAAGTTGCTGTTTAAAATTGACTTGGTAAGTACAGTAATTAAATTTTGTTTGCCCTGGGTTTCAAAACCTAGTGAACCACTTAGAACATATTTAACAGGTCCTGACAGATGTTTTAAATAATGTTTATTTATCAATTTGAATATAAACGCTGTAAACAAACATTACAGGGACATTCTTTGTTGGCCCTTGCATCTCATTAAAAAATGTTTGTTGGTTCTAATAATGAAAGTTTTCAAGGCTCGTCTTCAAGTTAGTAAAGCTGGTATGGGTTTAAGGAAAAGGGCTTACAAAATCTTTGTTATTTGATTTGATCAAAGGAGATCCTGCCACTGATAATCCCTCGTTGCACTGAGTAGCTCTCATTGCACTGACAGTTTAGTGCTCCTCTTACGTAAAATGAAAAGGAATATATTTGAAGGTTTAATAACGAAGCCATTGCTATTAGGCAGACAAAAGCAAAGACAGATAACTACATTCCTCACAAGTAATAATTTAGCCATATTGTTGCTTTTGATACATGTTTAGCTAAACAATACATACATGTTAAATACAGTTACATGCAATTACATGTTGCCTTCTGCAAGTATATGTTAGTCAGGTACTTTTAATACACTTCCAGCACACTTTCTTATCAGATTATTAATATTGTTCCACTTTTGAAAGAGCAAACTTGTTTTGTTTGTTTTAAAATACCATTTTTGAGGCCTACATCTGCTAACCTAAGACCATAACTACAATGCATTGCTAAATTAGCACAGTAATTTACTGTCAGAAATCATTTGATGCTGCGTCCTTTAGCTTGGTGAAAGTTTAGACACCACTTGAAAAGACAGGGAGATGGGGAAGATCTGTAGCGTGTTCTCGAGCAATGGATTAAAAAATAAGCTAATCAAAAGCAATTAAGACTGAATCCTCATAAAATATATGTTGATGTAGTCGTTCATGACATCCCATCATAACATCTCAGTCCATTTTTATGTCCAGAACACACACCAACGGCTCCTGCTTAAATCAAATTCGTAATTAGTAAATTGAATCAACAATTAGGCAAAAAAACGGCATAAAATTAATGCCACTGCAGTCATCTTTGTCAGCCCATCATAACCTAAAAGTTGTTTTTCATGTTACAACCTACAGAGATAACATCAGCTTAGGACAGTGCTTCTTGTTTTAGACAATACTTTATCCCTGTTAGGGCAATACTTGTTTTTTGAGAGCAACATTTATGTTGTTTACTCAGTTCAGATAAATGTTCCAACTGCTTTATTCATCATTTTTCTACTTATGTATATTGACATTTTTCTCTCGTTTCTTGCACTGCTCTAAGTTGGGATGTCAAAAACTGTGCTTGCAGAAATGAAAGTATCCTCATTATGCAAATTTGGGTTCCACTGATAGGCATGTTCTGTTTTATAAATTACATCCTCTTGTCATAAGTCAAATTGTATTTGAATAACTTCAGAGAAATTGTCACCAAGATTTGAAATTGTGTGCCTTGTATGCCATTGTTGATTTAGTCAGTGACTGAAAAACAGACATATGTTGATTTTTAAATATGTGCAGGATTGTTTTGTCATAAATGTTATTTAAATGAAGCCTAGCTGCACAAGTAATTCCTATATATATATTCTTGAAAAAGTTTTGAATTTGAATAAATACATTTCAATGTTTATATTTAATAAAATATGTTAAACAGTACCAGTTAGTGTATAATTTAAAACTATTTATTGCAAACAAATGTAGCTCATATAAATAAACCTGACAGGTTTTCCTTCAAGAAAAAATGAATAATCATATTCTATTAGCAGATACTAAGGAACAAAACTCCAAAATAAGAAGTAAACTTCAGATATGAAAATTAGACATCATGGGATATTATATTTAGTAATTCACTTTAAAAAAGTTTTAGCTGTTTAATTGTATTTGATTGACGTTAATAAATAATAAACCATTAAGATAATCAGGTATTATTATTATTATTATTATTATTATTATTATTATTATTATTATTATTATTATTATTATTATTATTATTATTATTATTATTATTATTATTAGAATGGACATTTATTTAGGCACAATTTTGTGTTCTCTGTGAAAACAATACCAAATAAAACAAATACATCAATTGATATGTAATTCTATATTTTAAATGCTAATAGTTTTTTTTGTTTGTTTGTTTGTTTTTAGGCCGAACATACAACAGAAATGATTTAGAACACATTTATTGGACAATTAAGTATTTACCGTGGTCAGTTTTCGGTACTATTATCTCAGTCACTAACGTGCATACATGAAGAACAAAAATAAATAATTTATATTTAAAATGTATTAATTAATTAGATTTAGAAAAAAAACATCTCTCTCTCTCTCTCTCTCTCTCTCTCTCTCTCTCTCTCTCTCTATCTATCTAGCTATCTTAGAAGAAATTGTACATTTAAGAAACAGGAAATATTGTTTACAAAGCCTTCAAAAGAACAAAATAGTGAAAAATCAATCAAAACTAAAACATGTCTAGGCCTAATTATTATTATTATTTATTTCTTAGCAGACGCCCTTATCCAGGGCGACTTACAATCTAAGTACACCTTGCTCAAGGGTACAGCAGCAGTGTGTCCCCTACCTGGGATTGAACCCACGACCCTCCGGTCAAGAGTCCAAAGCCCAAATCACTACTCCACACTGCAAAATGATTTTCAATCCGCAGATTGTATCAGTGTTATTGAAAATAAATAAATAAATACAATAAATTCCTTACAGGATTGAGTTTGGGATTTGGGATATTATTTTGTGGTAATAATTGCAACCAAACATTGAGTTCCACACCTCTGACAGTAACAAATACAAATTGCATCAGTCCCCCAAAAATTGTTGGGGCTAATTTTAATATTAATGAATTCTTTACAACCTCAGTTCAGCAGTTTCGATTAAGCTTTAATTAGTAGCCAGAGGGGAATCCAAAACAAAAATAAGGAGCTGAATAGCTAATTAAGGTAGTTTGATGCAGGCAGACTTTTTTTTAATGGCTTCTTGTTGTTGGCTGTGCAGGTCTGACAAGGTAGGAAGAAGTAGACAGTTATTATCTTTATTGTAAGTATAAATGCTGTAATATATCGCTGCCCTACCAGAGGCAGATAGTTTAAAAGGACTGCACTGCAATCTGTCAGTTCCCATCCTAGTATCATGCAAATAGGATCTTTATTTTTTTAATAAAATGGTCTTAAAGTGAGTAATCTTAATAGGTACTCTTTCTGTATCACTTTATTCCTTTAGTTTTTTCTATATCCATTTTTTCATGGCGTTTTGTACCATTTTATAACCAACCAACCAACCAACCAACGTTAACACATTTGAAATGTTATTCTATCTCCTGCTCAACACAGGTGTTACTTGCCAATCGTAAATAAGAATATGCTGAAAATGCCTGCATGCAGTTATTGTGGGTTTCTCTCTCGAAATCAGGTTTAGCATATTTATTTTAGGAAAAATATTTAATTGTTGCATATGTTCCAAGAGTGGTTTATATCATACATATGTCAAATCGTATTATTATGGGTTCTCATTTTGTTATCAATCACTACATTGAAGAAGCCGAAACATTTTGTCTGCTTGACCATACAATTTAGAAGTTATGGGGGAATCATTTTGTTATATCCATGAAGGAAAGTTACAAACAACAGAGTGATACAGAAACTCCAACGGAATAGGTGTCAACTAACATTCTGGTAAGTGTTATACTAGTCACAACACTCAATGTACTTGTGTTTTAAACCTTTAGGGACACGCTGTTATGTTAGTAGTAATTGAAAAACACATGTATGTCAGATACAATGTATAGAAATAAAAGAAAACTGGCTTCAGGTTTGATCTGAAATGATTATGTGGCTGCCAAAAGAACTCATTTATGATTTTTGTGGTAGAATATTTTCCTTGTGGTCAAGCATTGTATATTTCTGTTATAACTGCAGTGTATTCGGTTTGAATATGTCTTTTTCAATGCAGTATTTGAACCTAATCCTATGGCTTACAGCACTCTAGCACACCCCAGCCAGATTCAGTCTATATACAAAGGCACAGGTATCTCCCTTAGCACTCTCTTTGCCAACCATAAAATGTACAATTGTTCCTATGGTTTCTGCTGGGATAGCTTGTGTAATAGTAAATTTAATCTTGCAGGTTCTCATTTTATTTTTTGTATTTTTTGCTTGTATCTATTATTTGTTACAGGCTTTGCAGCTAGCAATCCCAATAAGACCAGGATAAGAATACATGAAAAAATAAATGATATTGTTTCTGAGGTATTAAATGTAAGCCTGGGTATAATATCTGAATAGTAGCGGTGAATTGTAATCAGGTACTTTGGCTTAACAGTGTTGTGTTTTATTACTAGGAAGGCTGCCATCTGTTTGATACAAACTCTGACAGTGAATTGACGGTATCATACTTTTGCAGGAACTCTGAAGTCTTATTCCATAATCACTAAATCTACACATTGTAATGTAATTCCACAAAGCAGAAATCCACATCAAACATTGCTCATATGACTAGCGCTGAAAAGCTTACATTTCATTCGAGGTGTCAAAAAAAAGACTAATACATTTAAGTTACAGCAGATGCTGTTAAATAAATCGATACAATCATCGTTAACAATGTAAATTAATACATAATTTGTGCTGGAGGTAGAAACAAATGAAAAATGGTTTGCTTTATATGAAAGGGTTCACTTAGAAATAAATAGTAGTAATTACATTTTGTTAAATGACGGTGCTTAACACTTCTAATAATATCAAATAAGATCAAACAATATCGATGATCATTGAATGTTCATATTGTAGTCATCTTTAGTCTCCTGCACAGTGTTTCTTTTAATATTGCTTTGTGCATCATAGTCTACAATGAGAATGACTTGCATTAATGGTGTTAAGCTTGTATTATAGCATGATGTGATTAGATCAGTGAGTAAGTAACAACTCGTGATCATTAGTATGCATTTACTAATAAAACTAAACTGCTTGATTATTAATTATTGCAGTGCCTCTTTTGGGAGGGGTGTATAGTGCCAAACAAACCCTGTCACGCAGTAGCTTTTTAGTTAACCCATGGAGTACACTGGGGATTAAACAATCTGTGATATCTGTCTTGTTGTCATCAATAAAAGCAGTACAGTTTAGTTTTCTTTGACCTTTTTCGCTTCTCTGCAAAGAATAAACAGCACATTTCGAACACCAGCTTGCTTCAAATTTACTTTCAAGTTAAATTAGCGTTGCTATTGTTACAGAGCCAAGAACACGGTCCCAGGAAAAAAAAAGAAAAAAAGGAAAAGAAAAAGTGCCTTTGTCTCCCTTGCAAGCTATCACAATCCATTACTGCAAATTAGGGTTCAATAAAATTGGTATTCAGAGATAATTAGGGACGGCTTTGTAGTGCGGAGGATAATATGACCAAACCGCGGGTATGCAGCTGTGTGAACTGAAGTGTGACAGGGTCACTCCCTATCCCAGGCTTTGGGGTCATACTCCTCACCCTTGACACCATATAGCAGTCACAACTCTGCCTTCTCCTGCTGAGAAGGAAAGCACTCCAAATTAAATGAATTATTCCAACCCTTTTTGTAACTGAAAGCAAGAGCATTGACGACAGAGACGTCCCTGCAATGTTCCAGATAACAGGGTTAGCGGGAAAGTGTCCTTAATTGGCAAAGGTTTGTCTTTCATTAATTAACACCTTTGTGTGAACACAAACTTGTTATCCGCACATTTCATGAGTGAAATATATTGCCAGTGGAATTAGGATTCGTGCTTAAAAAGAAATGTTGCTTATGTTAACATGTGTAAATTGGTAGGAAAATCTGGACTCTTAGTTATTTCTGAGGCCTAATAAATCCCTGTCACTCCCTTTCAGAAAAATAAAATATCTTTATTTACTGGTTTCAAAGAAACATTAGATGAAATTCGAGAATAGTGTTTTTTGCCACATTTATAGTCTTAAATATATTTGAAACACAAACTATGGCCTAAATATATCATGGATAATAAAAAGAATACATATCCATATAAGAGTCAAAGTAATACATTCTTACCACACATGAAATAGTTTTAAACTCATTTGTGGTATATTTCATACATGTGGAGAAAAATAATTTTCTACAGAAGTTATTTTGTCTTCATTTATTTTCGAATTCTTTATTTTCTGTCAGATTAAGATTTCTTGGTGGCAACCAAGCATACAGTACAAATGCAGAATGACTGGAAATGTTTCTAATTTCATCGAGCGTGCATGTTTACAGCTGTATTCTCAAAACTAAGCACACAGAATTAATGAATTGTGTGGAAATAGCAAAGTTCTAGTAGCTCAGTGTGTTTCTCTACTGGTATATAAAAACAAATTAGTACTGACCTGCACAAAAACAGAGGTTACAAACAGTATGAATGAGAACAACAAAGCAACAAATTAATTTAGCATACTGTATAAATAGGATACAAAATACACTGGTTTCGATTTGTCATGCATGTTCAAAAGGGGATGTGACTTAGACCGGACCTGGATTGTTATAATAGCACCCGGACCCTTAAAGTAAAAAAAAAAAAAAAGATACATAGTTAACGACATAGTTTTCATTAAGTAACTGAGAGCTCAGTTGGAATGAAAACCAGAAGACTCTGGGGTCCGAAGGAAGCCCTGCACTAGACTAATCAGATAAAATGCGCTTTGCAAATTGAGGCTAGTTTTGGGGAAAATATTTTCTAACAGTGGGTGTTAAAAGGTTATTAATCTTTAAAGCGCTAAATAGCTCAATTTAGACAATCCTCAGATTTGGTACAATATTCACATTTTAAACCTTATATACTGTAATGGATAAATTAATATCTAACTTACACATGATTTAAATATTTTCAGTTTCAAAAGATTAGAGTGTTAATTTCATATATTAAGATCTACATCAGACATGTTATTTTCATCATTTTACATATCAGACTATATGAATTTGAATTTAGTGTAGATTACAGATCTACTGTACAGTTTTTAGCAATAGCTAGCAGTTTCTTTTTATTAACTCTGGTCAAGTTAAGCCTTTGTTAAACCAGCGATGTCATAGCATGGCTATTTAAGGTTCATATAGACTCAACTACTTTAAAATTATATTTTAAAAAAGAATGAGCTTCATTTTTACTTAACATATGCCGTTGTTTTTCGTAACAACAACAAAAAAAACATTTATATATCAAAACTACAGTAAAAAAAATAAAAATAAAATACATTTGAAAAAATCACAACTTTTTATTACATTTTTTTCATATTTTTCACTCACCAAACTAATTAAAAAACCAGGCACTTTATCTTGTATTACTGATGCTGAATGAGTGTATGGAAATCTTAAAAATTAAATTGATTTGCAAAGGGATAGAAGTACCCTTTGGTAGTGGAAAAAGTCACTTGAAAGCTGGAAACAGCCTGTTTTTTAAAACAACTCTTAGTTTTACAA
Organism: Acipenser oxyrinchus oxyrinchus; assembly: GCA_030684275.1. Lineage (NCBI taxonomy): Eukaryota > Metazoa > Chordata > Actinopteri > Acipenseriformes > Acipenseridae > Acipenser > Acipenser oxyrinchus. Next base: position 8,479,613 of record CM060255.1, read on the forward strand.
TGCCTTGTCGACAGGGAATGCTCCCAAAGAAGAAAACCCATGACAACAAGAAGCAACCCGGGAAGCAACCCCATGGCAACAGGGAGCAACCCCATGACAACAAGAAGCAACCCCATGGCAACAGGAAGCAACCCCATGACAACAAGAAGCAACCCCATGGCAACAGGAAGCAACCCCATGACAACAAGAAGCAACCCAAGACAAAAAGGGCTCATTAGCACCTTTGTTGACAGTAATTACAGAGGGGCAACAGACTGAATAGACTTGGAGAATGAAACTGCCCTCTCCCCCAGCAGGAGGGTGTCTTTCGAGGATTTGTGATTTTTTTTTTTTTTTTGGCAGGGGATTGTGGAGAATCTTAAGTTGATTGCATGTCTGTTATCCATGTAGTGCTTTTCATAAGTACCCAAATTATAATCTTTGCATCAAAAAGGAGATGCTTTTTCCCCCTTAGTTTACATTTTTATTGTGTCTTTTTCAGTTGCTATGGAACTTGCAGGTGCCATTTATAACCTCCTTCTGCTGTAGGTAGTATCATGAGTATGCCTGTTTAAGTTTTATTCCGTTTTAACATTTTATAGAAACATTTATCTATGTCAGTATATGTTAGTCAAATAATATTATTCTTTTTTTTTTGGGGGTTCTAGTTCACATAGTGACAAGACTATAAACAAACAAGGTTTGGCATCCAAAGAAAACTATGGAATGATAGTCACCAAGAATTCAGAAAACATGAAACTAGGGATTTAATTAAAGTTTTTATTTTTGTATTTATTTTATTAAGGTACAGTCATATACTGCTTCTGAAACTAGTCCTAATTCCCCACCACAAAATTCACAGGCAGCCAGATACACTGTGTTGCTAACGGTGGTATGAAGGGTATAGCAAAATAGTAATTAGAGAAAAAACCCAGATGCTTGGAGACAAGCTTGGTAAGGTGAAGCTTTGTCTCTCAGAATCGTGGCCAGAAAGAATCATTTTGTAATCCAAAGCTCCATAATAGCCTATTTTGAATAAATGACAAAGCAGCAAAAAAAAAAAAAAAGAAGTTTAACAGATTGAGACAAATCTCACTGAAGAGAAGAAAATCAGAGCCAAATTCAATAAGTATTTACAGCTTTTTTTTTTTTTTTTTTTTTTTTAAGGACTCTAGTACAGTTACAGAACTAGCCAAAAAAAATGTACGACCTGCCAAATTAACAGTTATTGAATTAATGTTTTGTACGACCTGCCAAATTAACAGTTATTGAATTAATGTTTTGTAACAATAACATGTATAGAAAAAAACTATAGCACTGGGGCAAATGCTTAGAGAATGTGTTGTGTATTTATGTGTCAAGGATAATCCATAAGCTTCCACAGCTCACTTTCCTGTGAGAATACAGCTTCTTCCCGATTTCACTGAGGCACAAGGGGGCAAAGTGACTGGCCCTGAGGGTACCACGGTAAGCCAGTGGATGCTTTGGGACATGAAATTGGCATCTCCTGGCTTCAAGCCTTCAGCACTAAGCACTTGGACACACTGCCTCCTCAGTTTTGGGTTCATTGTATGTTGAAAGGATAACATGGGTTTAGCGATTTGTAGGGAATTTAATTGAACATTATCAGTCACCAATTCAAATTTGAAGAAAGTGCAGGTTTATTACAAACCTTTCACAGTTTAAGGTAAAACAAAGCAGAATAACAGCATATAAAGGGACTTCCAGAGGATTTCAATAGCTTTTTTGACCTTTTCGACTCTGCCTGCGTGACTGTGTCCATGCCAAAGACTTCAAAACATATATGCCATTACGTCGCTTAGCTAAAGCAGAGGTACTCCCCGCGACCCCTTATTTTATTTGCCTCTTTAACCCTTTAAGCCTCATTTTTGACATAGTTGTCTGACAACAACCAAGCAACAATTGGTAAATGTCACACAAATGTTCCTGTATCTACTGCATTGTGTTTTGTATAGATTTATGATGTTCTGTGTTGGTTACCATGGTTCTATAGGGACAATTGTAAAGATTCAGAAACAGACAATTCCACTCTATCTCTGGGATAATAAATTAATTATGTCACAGATAAACCCATGTTTTTACACCAGAGGTGGTGCACAGCAGCATGCCCAATGAAGTACTGTGAATAGAAAACAATTAATTACTGTTGTACACTATTGCTCGCTACAATACAATACATGATACGACTGCAATAAACACCTAAATACTTTATTCACTGTAGTTTTAAGCACCATGTGATGTTGTGCATGCAATACCTTGAGGGCAGTTCCACATCCTCGGACGTACATTTCAGACACTTTAAACATGTGGGTAATCATTAGTATAATCATCAAGTGGATTTTTAGTTGTGCATAGTATGTCAACCAATTAATACTGTAATTCACACAGAAATAATTTGTCCACCTTTCTTGATAAGAGAGAAATGCTCGTAAAATACCATGGTCGGGCGTACTCAGACAAACTGACTTTTTCACTGGGATGGTATCAAAATATCTGTGATGTTTGAAGACTTATGTACACATTTATCTATGTTTATTTATCCTTATCAATACACTACAAGAGAAGCAATCTTCCTCCTTGATTGTAACTCAAAAAATTCTGATATTTGTATGATGTCGGCCATACAATTATTGGTATTGGACCTACACATCTGAAATTGCTTGGTAGAAATGTTAAACAATAACATTTAACAGAATTAATTATAATATAATGATTAACAGAATTACTTGCAGGTTTTTATTAAACAGGAGAAACCTTTCAGTAAATCACAATGCAGTTCAAAATCACAATAAGATTATAATTACGACATATGGATACATGTCAATTATCATATGGTTGCATGCAGTTTAATGTACATGTCAAACCATTGATTCCATAAATAAGTCATATTTTCTAAAATAAATATAGATAATTACCTCCCAAATGACACTCCATATGTATTATTAGGATGGTTTTGAAATTTTAACCGTGAGGTTGCCTAATTTGTGGAACTGTCCTTGACTAAAATGCATTTTTTTCTGCTGATATAATCATTTAAATGTATTTAGTTAGAAAATATCGGAACTTAAGTTGTCTTTTTGTATTGATTCTGATGACAGTAAGATTATCTATCAAAACTTTTCCATTTGAAACTAGACTGCTGTATTTCTATGTAATGCATAACTGGTTACTTTGGAACCAGTTTGTAGCCATTGGGTAACTAAGTAATGTGCCATTTTTTTGCCCTGTTATGTGATATTTGACTTGTTTTTTGGTTAGTCTTTGTTAAATACCACCCAATATCAATGTAATTTATCTGAGAGTTACCTCTTGTGAGTCCAGAAACCAATAATTCAATACTGTAAATTGCAGTATGTTCTAATAATAATGCAAAATGTTGGGTACCCCTCAGTCTCTCCAAAAAAGCACAATGATGCCATCCAATAAGGTCTATGAAAAAACTGCTATTAAAACAACAACTCTTAGCAATAACTAAACTCATGTCAGACATTTGGAATCATTCATTATGGCTTCTAAAACTATTTTATGAAACATTTCAATGTAAGTGTTTTCATTTGCATATACCAAACATCCATAGAATGTGATATTTAGGGTCCTCTCTAGTGTGTTTATAGTGTGATTCACTTGAAAATAACAGCAGTTTGTTTTTGTTTTTTCTGTGCTAATTACTTACTATAAACTCTAAATATACATTGTAAAACAAGCAGAAAATGGGAAAACTAATCAATAAAAATGAATGCTTCAAAATGGATAGACTTTGGAGTGCAATCCCATGTAAAACAGTCCTGTGTGTTCAGCCCAACTGCCGTCTCCAAACACATACAGGTACTGTGGGTCTTGGGCTTTGGTGTTTCAACTTCTTGACGACAAAACCTTAAAAAAAAACATAATTTCTGTAAAATTTTTAGGATAATTATGTTGTGTTTTTTCACCAGTTCTCCCTTCTTGTGCTTCTCTGGTGGCGTATTTCTCTGAAGACTTTGACCGTATGATGATATTCAAATGACCAGGCTTTTTATGATTTTCAGTTCTGCCAACCAGCAAATCAACCTTTATAATTAAATGTGACAGACTGACAAGGAAAATGAATGTACAATGTTATACTTATATTCATTTTTATGTCACATTGCCGTCTGTGCACTTGTTTTTCTCTTTGTCAATAGCCGAAGGCTCATTTCTGCACTGGAAGCACATTTTATATCCAGGCCTTCAGACAGATCCCCTTCGCCCTAGTGAATTTGCTGATTAATTTTGGATGCTCTTCTTAATTAACACCCCAAAGGAAGTGTAGATTGTCTAGCCTATATTCCATGTAAAACAAGTGAATCTAAAGAATGATGACCTAAAGAGACAGACGCACCGACTCCAAATGACATTACAAGAGCATTGAATATCTCGCAAGTCAAGGCCTGGTCAGGCTATGCCTTAGGAAAGTACAGGCCTTTAATAAGGCAGGAATGAGCTTCGTATTAGTCTAATTTTCTTTTCTTTACCGTTGACAAAAAAGAGGCCAAGCAAGATGCCATCCGACAGTTGAAACATGCTGCACTCGTGCCAGGCTGGTGCGGCCAGCCTTAATTATTAATTGGTGCCACTTTTAGTTTCAGCAGGATAAGTTGATGATAGATGGGGGCAAAATAGAGATGTGGTTCATTTCAAAGTCTGAAAAAATCAAACTAATTGGATTCAATAGCTCCTACCTTTTTGTTGACAGCCACTAAGATGGGTGAAAACCAGTTTCATACGGAGAGCACTGCACACTTTGGGTACAAATGAAAAAGCCCCAAATCCTGAGAAGGTTATTTATTGTACACAGTTAAAAACAGTGATAACTGTGATAACGTTTAATTTTCAAATAACGGTGTTGCCATGGCTGAGACCTTTCTTCATGTTGTGATATAGGTGGAAACCTGGTAAGTGCATGTATACAAAAACAACTGTGTCCGGGTTAACTGAAACAACATTTGGTATAACCCACTCAGGATCACAAAAACTATAGCATCCACTGTGTTATGTTTCAGGACTGAGCTAGAAATATCTGAAGAAGAGCTACTGTAGCAGTGAAGGAATAACAGATGGGATCCTGCATTATTTTCCTTAGTTCAGTCGTTTTACTATAATGCTTGCTTTTGAAATCTCATGAACTGTGTTTAGTATATTTTAGCTAATGTAGCCTTTTTTAGTGCAGACTCCTCTGCTGATATAAATGATTACCCCTCATAGTCTGCTTCTCTGTATCATTTTAGCAGGAGAGTTAGACAGTGCTATGTATGGAAATGTGTTGCTGCCTGCTTGCCTGAATGTGCTGCGTCTCAATCCTTTGTCAGCAACACTTGTACCAATACAGTTTTTCTTGTGGTTTCATTCCAAAAAAGCAAGGTAACATGAAAGGTTAAAAAAAAAGTGTATTTTGTTTTTCCTTTTTTCTTGTTTCACATTAATGGTGTTTGATTTCACATTAATGGTATGTTATATAATTGATTTTGTATTACACTGGTGGGTTTCCTGATTTTTAAATTTCGTTTTTCTTTTTTTTTTTTTTTTATTGTCTGTAACCTGCAATAACATTGTGTTATATATGTATTTTGTTCTATAACCCTTGTTTTGATTATATTTTTTAAATCTGGATTTTGTGTTTTTTCTTTGTGCCCAAGAAAAGTTAGTTTGTTTTATCTGCACAGATAAATCGTGGCCCTATTTTGCACAGAGCTGTATAAAGAATGACTCTTATTTTCATATTGTGTGACCTTTAGACTGAGTTAATTAACTTTTTACACAACTTAGTAATCTGTTTTTTTATCTGAGCGAAACTTCCCAATTTGGCAAAGTCAGGTAGTTTCTCTAACAATGCATTTAGTAATAGGTGGCATTTAGTGGCAGTTACACTACTACTAATCATCAGCATTTTTTAAGCAAATAACATTTCCAAAGCTGGTCTAATTTTCCTGCAGCTAACAATAAACTACAAGGTTGTTTTTTTGGTAATGCAACGTCAGGCATAACAGAAATTCATTTGGGACCTAAGTTGTTTGCAATGCAACCCTAGAGACTCATTGAAATAAATATGCATTATAATAATGTGCCTTCTCATGCTAAATAGTTTTTGAATGATGTTTAATGCACTACTTGTGTGCACATCATACCAGCTTTAGTAAGGACAATTGCATGCTTTATCCTCCAGCAAACAAGTTACAAAGGAACATGAAGTCCTCATGTAATTGGGATATTTGGGAGAATCTTGTTTCAGCATGGTGCACCCTAGTGAAATTAAGACAGTAAATCTATAGGACCAGTTCATTCTGTGGCTTGCCCTATCGTTCTGAACCAGTGACACATTTTGAGCTCCCTTTGCTTGAGCTGTGATGATAACAGTTTGATTTGGAGGTATAAGTAACAAATGAGATCAATTAAAATGTCCAAGAGGGGCACCTGTCTAAGTGTAGGGTTGCAATGCATGATTCCCACATCTTTGTTTCCTGTACAGGATTCCATTTGGAACCTCATCACAACCATGGCAACAATAGCGGAGTTGTTCCTTAATGGATAGCAACCAAGAAAGCAGACCTTATCCGCTGGCCCAGGTATATCATTATTATCACTCACTGAAAACAACAGTACTTTTCAGCTCCATCTGCACAAATGATCCCTGTGCCTTTTCAGCATACAAGATCAGCTGTGTTTAATTTGTAACAAATTTGTAACCGCAGCCACCTTAGTGATTCAATGACATCCCATTTAGAATACAGTTAAATAAAAATGAAATAGTAGGGTTATACATTATTAATTATCTAATAATTGTAATACATTTCTACTCTGGCAACCAATTCAACAGCTTTCCTTTTTATAGATAGCTTTGTGTGTTATGTATCAATAGATTACCTTTATACAGATCACAAAAGGGTAGTATGAATATGAAACACTGTCGGTCCATTAAATTGGAACACATTCACACTGGGTTGAAATCTGCTTTCTTAGTATTATTTGCTATGTGGTTCAAATATGGTCAGCTGAGGAAATACAAACCACAGTCTAAACTAAAGCAATTGCTGTGATTTGGCATGAAAACAAATACATTATTCTGAAAAAATAAAATAGAACAGGGAAAAATAAAAGAATGAAGGCATTAAAGGCATTAGTTTGCACACAACTTATGTGCTTTCAATAAATCCTGTTATTTAAAACCCAGTGTTCTTCAGACCAAATATTACAATATTCTTTAGAGGGTGATTATGTGCTATGAGAAGCAGGCTTTGTTGCAAACCTGTTTTAGTTTCAGTGATTTACTTGGGTGTGTAGCTGACAGGGTGGTTGTTATTTCCAGATGACAGGACCCCTCTGTGTTTTTCCTGAATGTTTAAATGTAGAATGATAAACGCTAACAGAACTGGAATGATATAGGATCCCTTGTATATACTCTATTTGTTTTAAAATTTATGATCAGAAAAAAATGTTTATTGATTTGTACTTTATTATGTCGCTATTAATCACTTGAACCATACAAGAGCACACAAGGTAGAATATACTATATAAAATACAGAGAGGTCTACTGTATAGAGGCGAACCATTCCCCTGTGAGGAGACCCTCTAAGCAAAATAACTTGTTCCTATGCTGATCTTACAAGAAGGTACTTATGTCCTGGTGAATTTGTGATACCAAAGAATATAAAATAGAATGTCTTATAAGCATTACCAACATTATCACAGGTCTCCATTTTCTTGAGTTTGGTCTTTGCTCTGTTTTTATGACAGTATTTCAATTTAAAATATGCAGATATTTTAAATACAATACAACTCTATAGAAACGTTGCTTCTTGATCCCTCCCTGTGCTGCAGGTCAATTTCACTCCAAGTGTATGTCTGCAATAAAACAATATGACCTACACAGGGTTTGATTAGGAATCGGACAGAATATAGCACTGTAGAACCTATATATCCTGAATTAAAGGGGTACAAAGTTTCAACACAATGAATGGATAATGTGGATAATATGTAAAAATAGGATTGGATAGCGCCTTGGTTATCATACTATTATAGCTGATTGCAAGAGGAGAATTTTAAGACACAGATAATATTTTAAAATATGCTTGTGTCCCAACAGCTTAACTATATTTTGGAGAATTTAAACAAACTGTCAACAAACGGATAATGTACACACAGTACAACTAACCTACAGAGTAAACAAGCTCCAAGGAATTACTTTAGTGTAAAATGTACCATACATTGGAAAATAGCAGCTTCATGAAAAAATTAAATGTTAAGTAAACAACTGTATTCCTAAAAGAGAAATACAAAAAAATGTTAAAAAAGGATTTGATACAGAAGAAAATAATGTTGCAAATCATGTTCTAACAAATCACAGCTATACAGTCGCCAATTACTGTTTGGATTTAAAGAAACGGGGGCAGGCCCAACATTTCTGTCAGAGTTTCTGTTTGAATTCAATTGATAAATATTGTGTGTGCTCGCCTATTCAGCCGCCACGTTTCAAAAGATTGTTTACCATAACCTTGTAATCAACCTGCCTAGCAGCACCCTATTACCCATGATAACAAGGCCACTGCAATTTGGGCTGAAAGAAGGCTGTCTCCAATGGGCTCTCTGATGCTTTAGTGATAGAGCACTGCTCTGTTATCTTCATTTGTAATTTGTTTTCAAGAACTGTGATTTACATTTCAGTTGGATTACACCTTTTAATGTATCACAAGCATTAAGTGGCTGCAGTGAAAATTCACATCTCTGCTAGATTTCAAACGTGCATTTGAGGCTTTAAGTGAAGAGGATTACAATTACAATTAAAATCAAAAGCCTACATGTCTATCTGCAGATACATAATAACCCTTTGTGTGCCAGTAAATAATATATACAGGTGGCACAGATGTGCGGCGCTCAAGTGGATAACTAAAATATTATCTTGTGCCGGTTAATTTGAATATGATGTAATAACTGTTATTTTACTGCAGAGTGCTTCTTCTGAATGAGATGCAAATATAAGCAATTTGGCAGCAGGTGAATAAAAGGCCAGGTAGTCCCATCCTAAACAGTAGCTTGGATTCATTATAAAGTTTAATTAAGCTCTATTGTTGCTTTGCTGAACCTCTCTGCATATGTAATACATGTATACAGCTTTTAACACAGGCAAGTTTCCACTGGCCATGGCAAATATAAATAAAATAAATACAATTAAAGTTAACAGGGCAACTATGTTTTCTCTATTTGTGATTTTGACTTGCCCCTTGCAATTTTATTGAACTGTTTTTCTTAAAAAATTAAAAAAGAAATAAAAAAAATAAATCCCGGTCTTGAAAAGGAAATTTAATTTTTGGTCTGCATCAACATTATTTTCCATACAATATATGTTTCTTTGTGATTTGGCTATGAAAGTGCTTTTAAAAATGCTGTTGTACACAGGGGACTTGGCATGTGATCATATCTTCCACAGGTAGTATTGATTCATAGTGTATAATTAAATACATCTGTATCCAGCACTTGGTTTGGAAATATTACACAATGTAAACATACAGGGGGTTAAAGTTTCTACTTAAAGAACACACGCAGGAGGAGATATTTTCTGGTCTACTAGTAATATTTCTTAACAATCCTTTATATACTTATATAATATGTTAAACAAATTACTTGAGCTGCCAATTACACAAACATATAGAATTGGTTTCTGGCAGGTTAAATACGGTACTATAAAAATGCAATCTTGAGTTCCTGAACGTCCAGCCAAGTTGTGAAATGGTTTAATTTAAATGGCAGTTCAATTATGGTTCTGTTTTTATTTGTGTTAAATGTAATGCTTCTTAAATGTAAGACTTTTTTAACCTAATATAAATGAACTGTCTGCCATGACTGGTGTGTAATTGTGGCTATTGAGTTAATGATTTTAGAATGCAATAAAAATGAATAGTAGTAGGTTTTTGTTTTACAAATATATTTGCATTTATTTTTCTGCAACAATAGAAATATCATTGGTATAGATAAAAACAAAAAAGCTTTGCGTCTTAATAAACTACTTTTTCATATGATAATGCTGCAATAAAGAAGAAGAATTTTATTTCTTAGCAGACACCCTTATCCAGGGCGACTTACAGTTGTTACAAGATATCACATTATTTTTACATACAATTCCCCATTTATACAGTTGGGTTTTTTTACTGGAGCAATCTAGGTAAAGTACCTTGCTCAAGGGTACAGCAGCAGTGTCCCCCCACCTGGGATTGAACCCCCGACCCTCCAGTCAAGAGTCTAGAGCCCTGACCACTACTCCACACTGCTGCCCAATAAAACATGTTTTTGTTTTACAAAGAATACTTTAAAATACTTGATCTGGAGTATGTATGAAAACATCCACACACCAGTGTTGAACTGTGCGTTATAATTTATACATTTTGTTCTGAAATGTAAATGTAGATATTTACATAACGCACACATTGTTCTTAATTGAAAACTGTTTTTAAAATAATGTAAAAGTATTTCTAAACTAAAGCTGTATGTAATAAGAAGTGCCAACTTGTTCATGCAATTCTAATAAGAATTTTAATTCCTAAAAGGCAAATAACTGAAAAGCAGAAACTACATCTTAAATGTCATATGGGAATTGTATACGCTTCTATTGAATATTTTTAATTTTAGAAAAATACAAAAGATTTTCTGATACATTTGTAAAGGTGCCGCTTATTGCGTTTTCAAATGAGAACAAAATATAAGAGTAACCTCCAGAAACCATACAAATGAATAATAGGTTGACTTTGACTTTATACTTGAAGCAACCAAGTGCAACGTCATTTACTTTCATTCAAACGATTACATCAATTATTACCAAATGCTAAAAAAAACCTAAGGGACATTCAATAGATGCAATTTATCTTGTACAATAGCTACTGATAGACAGTCAACGTTGTATGTTTTCAATGAGTTACCTTGTTAGGAGATAATACAACAACAGTCATTTTAAGCTGCAGACTCCTGAAATTACATTTATATTCAAATAATATGTAAGTTAAGAGGTATTACATCATTTTAACATAACAAGGGTATTCTGATAAAAGCTGAGATTTGTTTGCACAGTGGACATATTTTTCCATCATACACAGGAGTATTGAAAACACATCTTCACATGTATAATTGTTAACAGGCATTCATGTTTAGCATAGTGTTAAGTGAACTGATTTTATATACATTCATTTTAATTAACAGAATGCATTGTTGCAGAGGGCAATTTAAGGGTTTTTAACAGTATCCCAGTTTCCGTCTTAAACTGTCCAAAATTAATTTCATATGTTGGTGTCTGTGTATTGCATTGTTTAGCTAGGAGATCAACTTATTCAGAAAACTTTATACATTCCTGTATGTTTGTATTCACTAATGCAGTGTTTCTCTACCTTACGAAACCAGGCAACAGCTTAGTTTCTTCCTAACACATGGCAGGCTTCCTGTAAAGAACAAACCAGTGTAGTGTAAACCTTGAGGTCTGTTTTTTTAAACAGTATATCCCAGTGCAGTTACCAAAAACATCATTTCGAAGGTCCCAAAATAAACATCACAACAGCTTTCAACGTGTGTCTTTATTTAAGTACTACTGTATCATTTTGTATATTTGTGACATTAAAGTAAATCCAACGTCTGGTAAAAATAATTACTGCTTTGGTGTCAAGATTTAAATCGGAGCCCCAGCAAAGGTTGTTTACCTGTTCTGGTGAAAGGATTGGTTTCAGTTAGCTGTAATCACATGGGGTACACCTTTCCTGGCTGGAGCAATCAGGAGTCTAATCTAACCTCGTAAATCACAACTGATCGCTGGCCATTCAAACTGAAATTTTGCACACTATATCATTCAGTGGAGCTTCATTTCCAGTAGATGTTAACAAATGTCTTCTACGGATGGTTTGCAGTGTAGTATTTTTACACTAAAATACAATTCTTTGGTGTCTGTTTGTTGCATTTTTCCAACACTTCCATGCATTATTACAGAGTTTGGATTTCTGCTTAATTACATGCCTTGTCGAGTCCAGTTTGTTTACATTCCCCAATTTATAGATCAGGATGCAGAACAGAAAGCAAGACAAGTGCACACCAGCCCCCTGCTCAATACTTGAGTGGTTTGATATTAATTAATCAGAAATATCAGAAAAATCAAATATTATCAATATTGAATGAAGATTTTGATAAAGATTTTTAGTCAAAATGTTTGTCATGTTTTATTTCTGTATATCTTACATGTGTGTTTTTATGTTTTTTTTATAGTTATGGATAATATTGTTTACATACCTGTATTTACTATCATTATTCAACTATTGATTTAAAACAGCAGTCCTCCTTACAGCCGTGCTGTTGCTGCAGGTTTTGTTTTTCCTGTCTATGCAAGCTGAGCATAATTGTAAGGATGAAGTTGTATTTGAATACACTGCACTCAGCAGAAGAGTCCTCCAGTTTTAGGCAAACTTCTTTAAATGTATCAAACGGTATCTGTTCAGTTTCACTTCACAATTCATTAACAACCCGGCATGTACAAACATAAAAGCAATTGATAGGATTTAAAAAAGGAGATTGCAAAGATATGTAATGAGTTTTTTCTCAGAACTTAAGTGTGTTTGGCAACACTGTAATGCTCCTTTCAGACATTTTAAACAATTACTTAAAAATGTGAATTAATTGTAAAGACACCCCCTTAATTTATTTCCAGCTCTATGTATGTTAGGAAGATAGGTTTCAAGCAAGTTACTTCTTTAGCAATTCACTGAAATGTACAGTTGTGATTGACTAGTTTTAGTATTGCATTGTACTTGTTGATATCAACTACTATTAAATGTTTTTTTTCTTTAAAACAACACAACTTTATCTAAAAACACAATTTAAAGATACAGTGAATACTCTTATTTGCATTATTCATTCAAATTAAGCAAAACCTTAATAATTGACATTGTTGCAATATTAACAAGCTTTAATATTACCGGTAATGCTCCGCATGGGCCTATAATTGCACATAGGCGAGCCCCAAAATGCTATCATAATTTAAACTGCCAGTAGGGTTCTGAGCACGTTGGTCCCCTAAAATGCCCAAGTAATGCTACTGAGTATATATGTGTGTATGTTTGTGCTACAGTCTTCACAGTCAATGTTATCCAAGGACTAGATGTTTAAACAAAACCAGTTCACTGTTATAAAAAGATGAGTCAGTTCAGATCTGCATTTGTACTGAAGTGGAATTCCACACGATAAAGTTAAGCAAATATTGGATGCCTCCAGTGTGGAGTCAAATATTGATTTGCAAAATATATCAGATGCATAAGCTTGACTGTTTCAAAGAGCCTTTTATCCTCAATCTGCTTGGTTCGAAATGCATTTCTAATTAAAAGTCTAAAGAGCTGGAAAATGAAAAGCTTTCTACTACTCTGCTGTATCCCCTTGTGGTGATTAGTGTCTGCATTATGACAATGTACAGATTTAGTATGAAACCCCCTATTATTGCTCAATGTGTTACTGAGCCTAACCTTAAATGGTTACATTTTAGCTGTTTGTTTTTTAAATGCCTGAAGTGTGATCCATATGTATGCACATTATGTTATATTTATTCTAGCATTTGAATATAAGACAGACTACTGGCATATGGTCATTCAACAACAGGTTTCCCAAACAGTTTCGGTAAGCTGGTGGGTGCAGTAGCAGGCAGAGGTGAGAGTCTCAGATCCAGCGCAGCAACGTCTGATCCTCCAGGGGGAACATAGTAGGAGGCAGGAGGAACGTACGTGACGTCAGCCAACTGCACCGTGATGTTTGATAGAGATCTTGCTTCTAGGCCTTAAAATATACCAGTTACAAAGGAAAACAGTCCCAGTAATGCAACTGAGGTTTAAAGAGTTTTAAAATGATTGCATACTCGCACATATATCCTCCCGTTCAAAATTAATAAACTCAACCTAATTTGCTTAATATTACAGAAAGAAATGTATCTTGAAAGGCTAAGAGTTTTAGCATAATAATGCATGTTACAAAATACCGTTAGTAAGTACTTTTCATTATTTTTAGATAAAAAAGGGTTGTTCATTAATGCACTTAATAAAATAGCGAACATATTTCACAAAGAACACATCGCACCATAAACCCTTTAACCACCTATACTTAGCACAATAAAATCCCAGTTGTTTGTCAAAATAAAATCAATGTAGTTAAAATGCACAAACATACAGTAATACTAAGAGGTCAATTGTATTTTAAATAACCCTACAGACTGGTAGCTGCTGTTTCATAAACACATGCAAAATACCACTGATCTGTTCACCCACTATGACAAAATCCACAGACCACTTCTTCAAAATTCATTGTAAACAATACAGTTCTGTCCTCAACCTCCTTTTGTCTGGCAATGTTGATTGTGCCTATTCCCAAAGCCATGCTTCTGTGGTCTGGTTTTTAACCAAACTAACTCTAAAACATCTATCCTGATGTATTAAATTAATCAAACATGTCTAGAGGTGATTAACTCAATTTGGGAATTCTGGAAAACAAAGATAACTGTGCAACAGCTTCATTGATCATCTGTACCATGTGCTATAGTGCCAGTGGCTGTAGGCTGCGTGAATGTAAAAAATAAAAAAAATACAATTATTAAAGCTCCTGAGGGTTGTTTGTGTATTACATTAAATTTCTTGTGCAAAACTTTTTTTTTTTTAAATTAATTTTATAAGCTGTAGTGTTTGGATTCGCAAGTGGTAGTTTGGATTTTAAAAACAACTACAATTTTTGCAATATATGGCTTTTTGCCAGTTCTTTTTTGTTTTCTAAAACAATGTTGTTGTTGTTTTTTTTAAACAATAGATAATGTTAGATCGATATACATTAAACCAGACAACAAACACTAAACCCCTTTTCTACCACATTTAAGTTTTAAGCTTATGAAAATAAAAATCTATTTATTGACCCACCAAATAAGAAAAAAATAATTGACTTCAGTTATTTTAGACACAGTTTATTTTAGTTTGGCATTTCTCAGTGCTGGCAGGATGCAGACTGCTGATTTCTCTCCCTGTCTACTCCATAGTTCTTGTGAACTCGCTGACCGCAGGTACTCTTGTTTTACTTTCCACGCTGCTGATGCTCTTCTGTCTATCTCTATGTCGTCACGTGTTCCTCTCACTCATAGAAGCAGGACTTGTACGCAGCAGATGAAGGGCTGCGGTTATTGAAAGCAAAACATATCATGTAATTTATTTTATCATAAAGACTCGAGTCAAGTGGAGACTTTTGGGCCGGTACTCGAATCAAGTTGAATCTTTAAAGCAGAGACTCGTGTCGAGTCAAGTCGAGTAATTTGATGACCAAAAATTGCAACTCGAATCGAGTCACTGACTCGAGTCATTACAACGCTGGAATTAGCAGGGCCGGAATTTGAATGACCTCAATTGAAATGTATCCAGAATGTTCATAGCGTAGACAGGACCTTAGTTTTACATCCCATCTGAAGGGCAGCACCTTCAATAGCCCCCCTAACACCATGCTGGGGCATTGGTTGAGCTCAGGGATCTGAAGGAGCCGCACTGGATTTCCCATGTATTGTAGGTCACCATTCCAAATATTAACATGGCCAAACCTTGCTTTACTCCAGAGATGTATAGTTTGCATCCTTTGGGAGACCTTGCAGCAGGATGCAGAAATCCATAGCAATTACAAGCATTTCATGGAAATTGGCCTTTATCCAGAAGTTGCATGGGTTCAGATCTAGTGATCGCTGCAGGAAATGTTGACTTATAAAGCGATCCAACAATGCCAAAGTAAGAATGGACAACAAGAGCAATGCACTGTTCAAACAACAGCCTGATGAATGATTATTAAGCTTGTTTGTCTGTCTTATAGCATTTTGGTCACTGCTATGCAAACGATTTATGACAGAGCCCCCTATCAATCAATCAATCTTAATTTTATATAGTGCCTTTCATAGTGGACCACCATCACAAAGCGCTTTATGGAACAAGGTGCCAACCACCATCTTCGCCTTGGACTACTGTACATGCCAAGGTTTATTAAGTTCCTAAGAGCATGTTTCAGTTGTGGTGTTAATACAAAATGTGCAATAACCAAGGCTTTCAAAAGCACCTCTCATCAAGAGTTGTATAAGCAAAGCAATACAGATGTATGAGTTATTGGAATATTATTACTATTTATGAAACACAAAGGTACATTTTATATAAAAGTTGGAAATATGTACAAACCAGATGTGGCTGATGCCACATTGCTGTCTGATCTCTCTTAATTGAACCTTTGTAGCTTTGACTGAAAAGACAAAGTTCAAAGATCTGAGATCCATATTACAACAACATTGTTTCATTAAATCAAAATGGTCTTTGATGTGCTGCACTTGGAAACCAACTGTAGCTTTGATATCTAAAGTCATACGAAAGCTTCAGTGGGACTGAAGAGAAGCAACACTGCTCTGATATGCCGACAGTAAAAAAAAAAGAACATGCATAAAAGCACTTTCATATTTTCATATTCACACTTACATTAATTTTCTTTTCATAGTAAATGTAAGTGAGTCTTCTAAAGTTTCCCATAAACTCTGTTGCTGTCATTTTAAAATCAATAACCAAATCGTTTTCATTTATCAAACACAAGTCGGCTTTGATATCAACTACTGTATACGCAGAAGATGAATAACATTTTCTTTCTACCCCTCTTGTTATATTTACTGTAACTCTCCTTATACATACTTGAATGAAACAACTGTGACCTGTGAAATGCAAAATTAGATGAAGGGATACTACATGTACGACTGGGGTTGGTCGAATAACAACCTTGAGTGCAAATGGTGGGAGAGCTGAAGACTGATTTAGGGAAACACAATAGAGGCATTTTGAAGAAACATAAAATAGATTTTCTCTTTATGATTTTGGGATCCCTCAAGAAGATGTTTTTTTTTTAATGATTTTTGAGTGAATCATATTCAACCCAGACAGCATCAGTTTGACAGACTCGCCATTTTTAACATGCTTTTTTAGACAAAGTTATCTAACAGCCTCTATAGGCTGATGATCAAGTCTTTTTAAGGAAAAAAAAAACTGTGAAAAACACAATCTATTCCATGTGAATTTAAACAACATTTTTGACAGCCTAGCTTGTGCAAATACCTTCTAAAAGTACAGCTTTAGAGAAGCACCTTGTCGAGTTGTGTTGGCCATATTCTTGTAATGGACTGAGGAATTAATACATTTTTTTCCAGTGGTGTATTGTGTGGTTACTTTATGGATTACACAACCCTTGGGTAGTAATACATATTTAGACAATATGTGGTGATACTTTTCAAAGCATTCATTTGTTATGAGCTAATTGACAGCTACATGTCTATGTCGTGCCACACTTCAGCACAACCAGTTACTGGTTTTAAATGGATTACCACCACACACACACAGCAGGACACAAAACACAGTACTGTATAAACAGAATACAGGAAAGTGCATACACTATTTATAACAACACAATAAAAAAACAGACATATTTTAAGTGGAGCTTAATATACCCAAACTTTACTTGTTCATTGTATCATGTTGAAGTTAGGGATAATTTCCTCTCTTTATCCGGCTCTGCGGATGCATGTGTACATATTGAGAGTTTTGAATATATCTAGAGAACCTCTTTTCTACTTCTGATGGAACTTGTTGAGGGCATTCTTCAGAGTTGGATTAACCATAATCTTAGTGTGAAGGGAGGCTGTCTATATGTCTCACCTCCTGTCTGTATGTCACAGTTACAGCACATTTTTATGTATCCAAGTATGAAGAAACTTGAAAAGGATATTCTTTAGCAGGTTTTTCAGAGAATCAGGTGTAAATGCAGGCATCTATCTACACATCAAACTTATATTTTTGTGTGTGCATACAGTGATGCTGGTCATTGGAATCTACTTTTGCATGTTGTTCCTGCTCTAATCTGCTCTAATCAGAAGGGGATGATTGTCAGTTATACGCTTGTTAGCATTCTTATCACTGGTCCTATGTGGAATTTATTTGGGTTCTTTGCCTGTTTTATTTTTCAGGTATATATATATATATATATATATATATATATATATATATATATATATATATATATATATATATATATATATATATATATATATATATATATATATATATATATATATATATATATATATATATCAAGTAGATATACTGTAAATAAAAATGCACTCTTCCTTGTATGACTAATTTGTTGTTCAGTAGGTCACATGGAACTGGAAGTAATCTTCCTCCAGGAAGCAGCAGCAGCAACATTTACTTCCATAGCATTGTCTTTTAAATACCCGCTTATTCCAAATTGTATAAACTATAAACGAAGAACAAAAAGAAATTCAACAGAAGAACATATTTTGATAAGGGTATCATGTTTGCAATTGTATATTAGTTAAGAAATCGATTTTAAAATATAGGTTGCACTCAGGCTGTTTTCCTCTTTCGTAAAACGATTTGAACACATGCCATAGTGTAGCTCAAAACGAGGTGTGAGTTTAGTGAATAGAGCACTCTGTCATTTGCCTGACACTCCACATTAGCTTTACCTCGCTCTTCTCAGACGTTGAAAGGTAAATGTGGTAGACAGTTTCATGTCAAACCCCAGGATCTGCTGGGCTTCTAACTGGCACGATATAAAGGGCATGAATGACTGGCATGTCTTATTTCTTTACAAGTGTCCCCTGCCACTGCCACATGTTTCTTTTTTACAGATAATTTGTATAACATATTTTATCATTCAGTCATAGACACAGTTGAGAGGCTCTTGCCTAGGGCTTGGAACACTTTGAAACTGCACATCTCTTATGTAGGCTTTCTTCTGCTTCAATGTACAATTAGGTGACTGTCTTTGCTATAGAAATTAGGTGTATCATCTAGGCTGACTACTGTGAAACAAGGTCAGTTGATAAATATATATATATATATATATATATATATATATATATATATATATATATATATATATATATTGTCAAAGGTTTTAAAAGCACAAATGGCTGAAATGTCATCAATATAAACTATATCTCTATGCAAAACATGCAATAATCTGTCTTAAAGCATTCATGTTGCAGGGGACAGAAGCGCTGGTATATATGATCACATTGCATTTTTTTGTAGATTTCAGTGCTGCCATGGCCTGTATGGTTTTTCATTTTGTTGTTTTTGTTCCTGCTCTCAAATGTGTTTTTTTTTTTTTTTCTGAAGGGGTTTTTAGGGAATTTAGTCAGGTTATTGGCTGATTATCATTTGGGGTGTTAATTCCAAAAGGATTTACATTTATAACCTGAGCCAATTGTTCTTGTTTTTCTTATTCTTGAAGATTGTAGTTTTAAATATGTATTTTAGATTTTTTTTTTTCTCAGCATTTCCAAATGTTTAAAAATGCCACCACTGAATTAGTTCTTAATAAAGTGTCTTCTTAATTCTTATAGCAATCTTTCCTTCCTATTAATTCCTAAATAACAAAGATGATGGCAAGGAGGTAAGACCATGTACAATCATCAACCGATCAAGTAGACTCTGCACAGGAAGATCTACAATGAAAGGTCTATTCATTGCTGCAGATTCTTAAACAACAACCCTCAACGAGGAGAAAGTGATACAGGCTTTTTGAAACACAGAAAACTTCCAGGAGCAACACATGCACAATGGCTTGTAATAAAGCCATCGCTGTTACTGGCCTTTCAGTGTTACTTGCCATATCTTCAAAAATCTTCAATTTCTTCTGTGTTGTCCCATACGTACAAATCTGATTCTGCGGGTTTCGTATGTCAAGAGCTCCCCCTACTGTATATGACAGGAACTGCACTATCTTACAATATAGCCGAGTGTCAGCTTCGGTTTCTCTTGAGCTCTAGGGAAATCAAATGTCAATGTTTTTACAGGGTAAATATGTTCTGAAATAGTTATTGTTGAGATGATTCAGTATAAAGAAAAACAATAATAAAGCTAAATCAGCTGTCATGCATTAAGACACAGCACGCAATCCTCTAAATAATTTTCAAGCATAATTTTCTTTCTGCTTAAACACTGTAATTTATGCAAATCCTAATCTGTACAAAACTTGGTGGAAAAGATGCTTCGAGAGGATTGCATTTTATTGATGTTGCTTGATCCTGTGTTCAAAATGCTTGTGAATTATTGGCAGTACTAGTAGATGATGCAACTGATATTTGTCTTTCACACTCCAGAGTTTAAATGACTTCTCACTCTTTCAGTAACAGCTAAAAAAAATAAGCTATCCTTTGTACTTGGAAAAATACTGAACCTATCCCACTATTGCTGTGGAGAAATTTAACAATGAATGTTTTAACCCTGTAGAAATACAGGTATAAACAAAGTGGACAAATCAATCTTATGCAAAGAAGCAGAACCCTGCTCATGACGTTTTCATAATCAACTATACTGTTCAAAAAGATTTATCAGCATTTGAAAGGGGTCAGTATCTATGATTGAAATTGAAAGTCAAGGACCACTCTGTCACAAGAAGTGGTTAAATCTCAGACAGCTCCTGTTGAATTATATTGTTAGAACTCTGCATATCCATGGCTCACAGTTCTATTCAATTGATCTAAACAGTGACACTAAATATCAGCACTGAGATAATATAAATGAGTGTACAAGAGTTATGACAATCAAACATCTAACAGTGCATGTCAGTGTCCATTTCTGTCTGCAAAAATACTGAAAACATCAGCGAAGCTGAGTTGTTTAACAGTCATCAGTATTTTGATCAGCCACTGAATAGACCCCAATATCTTCCACAAAATATCTCCCATATGTGTTCAACCTGTGTGCCAAGCAGCTTTTAACAACACACAATGGTGCTTGCCTCCCAGTGACTCAACAATGTGAAACGTGGTTTTATTGTTTTGTATTCAACACTTTGACATAAGCTACTAGGTTTAGAAGGGTTGTACTTCAACCACACGTACCCTTGTAATTCATTGTCCTCCATGTTTGGTCATCTTCCCATTTTGTCATTGGAAGCAGGTGGTTAACAGTAGAGTTGACATGATTTCTCAAGATCCTGGAATATTAGAACAACATAATATTCTGAATGATCGTAAACAACCTAAAAGGTAAGGGGTGGGTACAAAGATTTAAAATCGAGATATATGTATTTTGATATGGTAATTGTCAAAATGGACAAGCTGGGTGTTTAAAGAGTTAAACTTTTTTTGAAGAAGAAGAAGGTTGACGATGGTGTACCATGATTGTGAAAAGGTGCGTGGCATAATGAGATAAATATCTGAGCTGATGCCTGTTTTTACTTCACCTTGATGAGGAGCTTTTACAGGAGAGACTGTTGTTAGTTAATTCTCCAACAGCAATCTGTGCAATCACAAGCCCCAATTAGCTACCTCTGTCTTCAGCTATCCTAACTATTTCCTTGCTGCTTCACATCACTACTTTGTAATTAGCTTTCATCTACTGAGGCTTGACTGGAAAATATAAAAGAGTGATTGTGCTGCCACTCAGTACTCAGAAAAATAATCGCTAGTGATTTTAATCAGATAAATTTTATCGCTGATATTAGGAATAATTACCACCTTCTTCACTCTTTTTGGCAGATGGGATACTCTTCTGTACTTCCTGAGGTGTTGCTGAAACTCACAATATAAGTCAGTTCTGCTTGCACATATTATTCTTCAATAGGTTTTTGTAAATCTGGAACAGTGAAAAAGGACAGGGCTCATTGAAGTACCATTCAACACAATGGCAGCTTAAAAAGATACATTTAGACTGCCATGTACGGTAGATGCTAGATAGATAGATATGTATTTAGTACTCACTTTAATGCCATCTAATGTATTTATTATATGCTCAATAATTGGTGGCTTACTGTGATTCTAAGGACTAGGCTACACCCTTACCGTTATTGGATTGACCCAAAAGACTTACTATTGTACCTCGTAAAGGAGCCATCAAACATTATTTTTACTTTCCCTGCTGTGTCTGGAGGAATTGTTTATTGGCAAGTCTTTTAGAATAAAATGTGTGGTGAATTAATAAGGGATGACCCTTTATATAAAAAAAAATCAGTAAAACAGTCAACATAAGAAACACACAACAATCAGTGCGTTTACATAAGCATAAGAATTCTGATATTTTTCGGAAAACTAAGTTTTCCGGAAACTAATTCCAATATCAAAAGTCATGTAAACACAGTTTTCAGAAAATATATATGATTATTCCAAAAGTCAGTTTTCGGAAAACAGCACCTAGAAATGTCCGATTAAATTCCGAAAACTACCCAAATGTATATCATGTAAACACACTTTTCGGAAAACTTTTTCCGATAGCGTATTGCACATGTGCAAACTTTGACGTTCATTCCTGCGCGTGGTTTTAGAAAAAAGAGAAAATAATAATAAGTTGTAGTCAGTCTGCATGCATCCATTTGTCTAGTTAGGGATAAAGTAATACATTTGTTAAAGTCTGTATGTATTTGTTAATAGCCCATACTGAAGCAGAAAATGTTTTCCAGCTTTAAAATGATGTGATAATTTAAAATAATGTCTGCAAAAGAAACTGGTAATATAGAACAGGATGAGCTGTTGGAAAGGCTGATTGCACATTGTGGGGAATCTGAATAGAGGTATCGTAGGATAGTAATCTTTGAATTTAAGACCTGACACTTCGATAAAGCGCTATATTGGATTGGTCTCCGTTCTATCGCAGAAATGCCCGGTCTGTTCAAATCGTATTTAGGCTACTACAGTACTTTGCAATGTGAAAATATCCTGCGCTTTCCGAAAACTTCAATCCATGTATAGAGTTGAATTCTAATTAGATTTTCTATCGTTAATCATGTATACACAGAAAAGTGACGTTTTAAGAAAATCAGTTTTCTGATTCAGTTTTCCGAAAACATTAGTTTTCCAAAAATGCTTTGTCATGTAAACATACTGAATAATTCAAGGAAATCAGAACACAAAGTGGTGATTGACTCTCCCGTTAATGTTTTGTATTCAACATGCTTAACATTACAAGCTACCAGATGTAGGAGGGTTGTTCTTCAACCACACTTACCCTTTTTTGTCTATTATCTGTAGGTGGAGTCAACAGTGGAGTTGAAAGGTCACAGTATCACACAGTTTCACAAGATCCAGAAACCAAGAGATGTAAAACCACACAGACCAAAAAAGCGAGACAATAAATATTAAAGCATCAGAACTCATTGAGAATGATTGGAATTATCTTAAAAGTTAAGGGAGGGGTACTAGATTTAAATGGAGATATACAGTGCCGACAAAAATTATGGAAACAACAAATGCTTTACATAAGGATTTTGTGGCAGGGCGAAAGCCCTACAATTAAATAGCGTGTGTGTAGGAATGTAAGGTTGGCAGAGATGGGGTTAAATCTGTCCCTGCCAACCATCGCAGGTGAGGCCATTCCTCAGTTAGGTAATTGACTGATAATTGGGGAGTGGCCACATGTATAAAAAGAGCCAGATATCATTTGTTTGTTCTTGTGTTTTGTGTTTATTTAATAAATGTGCACATGAGTGCATGAACTGCAGCTTCTGTCTCTGCGCCTCCTGCCGGTAACATCTTGGGCCACAGCACTATCCTGTCACAATAAACAATCTGTCTAAAAAGTTCAGTGGTGTACCTGTAACAAAAAAAATAGTTTTACAGTATTTACAAAACCTTTCAATTTTTTGTTTTATGAAGGATTTATCTGTGTTTTAAAATAACCTCAAATGTACATAAAAAGTCAAGCCTGAGTTAAACAGGGCCCACTGTTTGTGGTTAAAAGGCTACTTTAAGTAGAAATAAACACTTCTCAAATCCAAATCCAGTATTGCATGCAAATATTCAAATGTGCACTTTTAGCCTTTAGGCAAGTTTAATGAAGACAATTTGTCCTCATGGGTACTAGTTAGTTATGCGATTCTACCAGTCATAGATTTGAACATCTTCTTACAGAGATGTAAGTTAAACGCAACAGCGTTCCAGGTTCAATTCCAGGGCCATCACCCAAGGCAGCCTGCTCCGAGTGCTCCACCCCAACCTCAGCAGCCCCAGCAGGGGCCCTGAAGGCTTGCAGCCTCAGACCCATCCTTTTGCTGCACAACAGCTAAAATACTGGCGTGCTTGCACCTCAGACACCTGGGTGCTCGCTACCGTGCACAACGGTTATGCGCTGCAGTTCTGTTTGGGACCTCCCCCGTTCCGAGGAGTCACGCACACTTCAGTGTCGGACCCTCTTCAGGTCTCAGTACTCAAAAAGGAAGCGGCCGCCTTGCTGTGCAAGCGAGCCATTCATCTCATAAACCCCATCTCCTTCTGAGAGGGGTTCTACTCAAGATATTTTCTGGTACCCAAGAAGGACGATGGTTTCTTAGACCTAAGATTCCTCAACAAGTTCTTGAAGGAGAGGAGGTTCCAAATGCTGACTCACCGTCACATACTCCAGTCAGTCGGGCCGGGCGACTGGTTCACTATCGTGGATTTACAGGACACGTATTTTCATGTTCCCAATCGTCCATAGCACAGGAAGTACCTCCACTTCGCTTTTCAGGGAAGCGTTTACGAGTTCTCCTTGCTGCCGTTCAGCCTCTCCCTAGCTCCGCTACATTTTCAAAGTGCATGGACGCTATCTCTGAGTGCCATGGCCCCATAAATTATCTATAGGTTATCTCCGGGTGCGCTGAAAAACTAAGAATCCAAAAGGATTTTCAAGGATTGTTTTTGTACTGAGTCATGTTGGACTACTTTCAAATAAAATGATACATTTTTAAGGTTTTAA
The DNA here is from genome assembly GCA_030684275.1 of Acipenser oxyrinchus oxyrinchus. NCBI lineage: Eukaryota > Metazoa > Chordata > Actinopteri > Acipenseriformes > Acipenseridae > Acipenser > Acipenser oxyrinchus. The sequence goes on from CM060255.1 coordinate 8,504,377, forward strand.
GGTTCATAAAGCCTATGAGGACATCAACTGGATAATGACAACTTAGTTCAGAACATGTGGTTCATAACAAAGCATTGAAAACCTTTTAATACCATGAAGCTTTTTTTACTTTAATGTGTTAGTTTTCTTAATATCTATCCCAAAATGTGAGTACAATCCACATGGAAAAGAAATTGCGCCAGCATCAATAAACAATTACAGTGCATTAAAAAAAAAAATCTCAATGCGTGGTGCAGCATCCTTATGCAAATTCAAGCAGTACCAAAGACTGAACGTCAGGACTGTTGACTTCTAATTAAACAAGCCCCACCGCCTGTGCAATGAATAGACTCAGGTTCTGCATCTGTTTAACATGCCGTGTGCTTCATCTTTTATTTTGTTTTTTTTAACAGCAGTGCAGGACTTTCTTCTTTTTGTTCTTTTGATATTTCCTTATAAGAAAATGGAAGGCGTCTCATTCTGAAACAAATAACTGTGATGTTCCTGTCTGTATTGGGAGGCAGCTGAAGGGCCCTGCAATAGAGTGCAAAGGTCTGAGCCTTTCAAGCGGAGGACTGGCAGGTGTGGTTGTACAGTATGTGAAGTGATACAGCCAGCTGGGGCCTACAGAAGAGGGATCACTGGAGTACTCAGAATAGGTCAAAAGGTTTGCAAATTTACACCATAGAACCTCTTCAACTCGTTTCAGACGCTTTTAAAAAGAAACACACAAATAGATGTTAAATTGTGCCGATTTATCAATACAGTCGGTGCCGCCTAATCGGGATCCTGATATAAATCTGGGAGATGGTTCTTCCCAATGCTGTTTGTGTTGTTTAATTGGGACGTGACTTTGTTTAATTGGGATACAGTATTTTCAAATGATGAACAGAGATCGCTTTTCAGAGCAAGACAGGTCGCGTAGCGCAGTGCAGTGACAACGTGGTTATGCTGTGAATTGTGGAAACCACACTGAACTCTTGAAGGAGCTGGAGTCTCAGGCTGCTGTGGCAAAGAAAGTTGGCGTGTCAACATCGCAGGTGTCTCGCCTTGTGAAAAGATTGGATTTCATTACATGATTTCATTTCATGTTTTATATTAGGAATAAAAAAACAATTGACTTGTATTTTAAATGATGTATTTAATATTTAATCATAATTCCATTCTTTTCCTTTTCATTTATAAACCAAAAAGTGTGACTAAGGCCATCAAATGCCTCTCGTTTAATTGGGACAGCCGCTTATTCGGGATATTTTTACTTCTCCCGAGGCGTCCCGATAAATCGGCACCAACTGTGTATCAGTTAAGGGACCAATTTTTAGTTGAGTTATGATGGCATTTATTGTAATTTGTGTGTTTGTTATATATATATATATATATATATATATATATATATATATATATATATATATATATATATATATATTTAAGGAAAACTAGAATAAGGTGCAAAATCAAAAGAAAAAGGTAATGTAGGTACACAAAAATGTGAATAATTGATTAAAAAAAAATCAATTATATCAGGATGTTTCGGACTACAACTCCTTCTTCAGCTGGATGGAAAAAGCTTTTTTTTTGCCTTTTCCATCCCGCTGATTTTTTAAATCAATTATTCACATTTTTATTACAGTTGCACCCAACTGCACCCTTTTACCAGTTGCACCCTCTTACCAAAAGAAAATGAACCACAGAACAGCAGCGAATGTGCAGGAAAAAGTACTACTGATGCCATGGTGTTGATAGTATCAGAGAGCATCCAGGCAACCAACGAGTGGCTCATCAAACTGAAAAAAACAGCTCGAGTTAAAGGCGGATATTTCTTTTCTCAGCTTGGAATTGTGCAAAGAAATTCAAGGCACCATGAAAGCGATCGGGCTGCTCCAAAAAGATGGTTATCAAATCAATGGTTAACATCCGTAACACAATGGATGTTGTTCAAAATGATGCAAGGGACATTCAAAGGGACGGTAACTGTAGTTTAAAATAAATTAATGACCTGAAGGTACATATGGCCCAAATTGAAGATCGGAATCACAGAAACCATGTAAGAATTGTTGGAATTCCTAAAGGCTCTGAAGGTGACGACCCTATGGGATTTCTGTTTAAAATGCTTCCTCTCTGGATACCCATGCTTGCAGGAACGGATATATAGATCAAAAGAGCCCATCGTATCTACTCAAAGGTTGGATCCAGTAAGCAAGATACACCTTGCACCACGATCTTTAAAGTTTTACGATACCCGACTCGTCAGGCTATTCTGCAAGGAGCCAGGAAGCTCTTAACCCAGGCAAAACATGGAGTTAATACGAGTTTCCTGGATTACAGCCCTCACACTACCAAACTCAGGCAATCTTTTGCTGCAGTATGAAGGCAACTCCGAGACCTGTCAATCCCGAATTTCCTGATCTATCCTCATTTCCAATGTTTTTGTTTCAGATAATACTGACATCAGCATAAGACACAGACTTAATTCTCGACTACAGAGCTTGCTCTTTAGATGAATGGTAAGATGTTTACCTTTGAACTGTATGGTTTGCGGTTCACGTCCATCCCTTGCTTTTCCATTCAATTCAATTGGCTGTGATGCCACTTCCCTCCAACATTCCGATCTAGCCTCACAATACCTTGTTCAGTGGAAAGTGAAGCTTATTGCCTAAAATAAATTCATACCATACAACTTCTCCATCTGACATAATCAGTAAAGCCCTAAAAAGATGGTTTTAATGGTCAGATTATCGGAACAAATAGTTCTGAGTTACAAAAGTGATTTGGCATGGAAATTTGCTTTATTTTCCTCTTTTAATATGTGGGGTATATAAATAGAATGTATAACTGAGTAAGACTAATCCCTATTATTGGAACAGAGCTTCTCATTTAAAGCTTGTTAGGCAAGGATTTTACAGAACCATGATGTAGTTGCTAATAGAGTTATACAGCAAATCAAACCATTGCAACAAAATAACTAAGTGTGCAAGATCACTGATTAAATATACAGCCCCTCCTTATCTAGAAATGAGCTTAATCTTCACTCACACCAGCAATGTAGAGCAAAGCCTGAACTGGCAGACCTTCTCTCACTTCTGTGCTGTGTTTGTTTAGGAATCTCCTAGAAATTGTATTTCACCAACCATATTCGCTATCAACACACAATTATCTGACTTAATCATCTGGAACAGTGACAAATTCACCTGGGGCTTAAGAACTAATGACATTCTCATCTGAGCTGCTTTAGTGAAATGGTCTAGCACCTGAAGCAGGAACACTGAGATTGCTGAAGAAAATGTGGTTGTCTTTTTTTTTTTTTTTTTCATTTCACAGCATAGGAGTTCCGCTCGCATCAACAAACGATTCTGATTAAAAATCTGGTGAAGTTATTTTCGCTTGTGTGAATGGCTAGGAATATACAGTGAGAATTCCCAAGCTCAGAAGGAGGAGGAATTGTCTAGGACTGTAAAACCTTTCTGATTTTAGAATTGTGGTCAACAAAATTTGCACTGAATAATTACAATAGTCACCACTCTGCTACCACCATCCTGTTTTCTAGCCGCTGAATGATCTGATGTAATGTGACAGGAAACCAATAATACAGGTCTGGGCTCTGGCTTTTTACTATGTATAAAACTATTTCTTGGATATACTTATTAAAGGGGAAGTGTCATTTAAATAATTGTGTGATGTGGTCCAGAGTTCACCTCTAAAATGATATATAATGCAATTTTTACCTCAAAACAGTACTGACCACCAGCTGAATTCGAGAAAGGGATGGTAAACAAGACCTCCATTTCAGACCCCTCCGCAAAAACAAAAAAAAATATTGTGGCTTGCCCATAGGATATAATAGCTCACTGGAAAGCATTGGTTCCCCACATTGTTGCAATAAAAACATTATAAAAATCTGATTTGGGACAGAGTTGGTTTGGTCACAGTTCAAGCATCCACACAGGTATTAGGAATGAAAGTAAAATCTTGCCGCTGTCTTTTCAAGGGACCTACAGCACATTAGCATTGTAACATGCAGATTGGTACTCTATAACGTGTAAAGGCAAAGGTTTGCTTATAAAACTGCTACATGCCAACTGTCTTGGTATGCTCAGATGCCAGGACAGCGTGAATGTTTCCTACCTAATCAGACAGCTGTATTTTTTTTCTATGGGTGGTCAAGGCTCTTGAGATATCTCAAGTGTACACAAGGCTTTCGTTGACCTAAAAACCACAGCCTCTATACATACATTTACTCCATGGTTCAATTTACACCATTTTTATGTAAACAAAAAACATACCTGTAATGTTGCAAAACTAGAAACCAACTACAGTACTAGTTTTGTAACCTTTTACTGTGGTCTTTCATGAATGCTTGCATCCTGAATACACCTTGTATAAAAGTCGTAGTTTAGACATCATTAAAGTGCTGCCACACATTGTTGATCAGAAGCTCTGCCCATTTCCATGGTTACTGTTTGGAGCCTGCTCATGCACACACATAGACTTTTTAAAATAGCCTCCCCAATTTCTAAAACCTGAATAACACCGATCCTTTCAGTCTCTCCTTCAGAAGCTTTGTATGACTACTGAAGGCCCTCTTGTGAGTGCACTTAGTCTGCAAGATGTAGACCAGACAATAGTCCACTCAAGGTGATATAGGCCACACCACCACCAGCGATCCCCTCACTACATGTGCAATTATAAAGAAGTGCAGTCCAAGAAGAACCACAGACAAACCCCTTTAAAAAGAAAATATGCGAGAATGGTCTAGACAATCTTCTTAAAAAGGAAGGCAAGGATTCAATGTTAAAAGTTTTTTTTTGTTTTGTATTTTTATTAATGGTAATATGCTAAAGGGGATGGCAATTGAATATTTAAAATCTTGTTGTACGGCTAGCACCAATTGTGTCCAGTAAATTAACACTGAATAATATATCACTGGGATAAGATAAAACTTAAGGTGTAAATCCTCATTTGGGCAGGTATAGTAAATGTTTAGTTTTATAGTTTCTTGTACAGTAAATTAGGGACAACTTAGTGTTTGCAGCCTAGTCACATTTATTAATCTAGAAGATATATGTCTCATTACAATGTTGTTGAATAAGCAATTGCTCAAGGCCTTTGTGAAACAGGAGCATTTCAAAGTCTAATTATAAAACACAAAGTAGATTAACTACTTTTATAAGCAATTGTAAGGATTTCTCATGCACTTACAAGAAATATCATATAAATGACTAACGTTTCTCAAAAGTACATGGTTTAATAGCATCATAATGTCTTAAATATATCTCTGTCTCCTGTGAATCCAAAGATAATATGAAATACAAGCCTGAAGAATCAATAAGAAACCGTGACTTTAGTAAGATAATAATGCCCATGCTAGAAGTAGACTTCAGATGTGACATGACTATTCTACTACGACTAGTCTGTGCCTATTAACACTCAACACTGTTTTAGTGATCGATTTCACCATCATTAGTTTTATAAGTAGATTGGCTCAAACTCTATGGGTTCCAAATGATAAAGTTGTATATTCCTTGAATGTACACACAAAAGTGCTTTAAATTGACAGAAAAACACTGTTACATCTGGTTAATCAACAGTGTCTCATTATGAATATTTCGGTCCCTTGCTTTGGACTTGTGCCTTTCCAGGTGAGTCACATAGGATTTCAGTACAGTTCCAGATCAAGTTTTATTGTGGCAAATTGTGGCAAAGATTTAAGGAGGCATTATTATTATTATTATTATTATTATTATTATTATTATTAGTAGTAGTAGTAGTAGTAGTAGTAGTAGTAGTCGTAGTCGTAGTAGTCATAGTAGTCATAGTCGTAGTCGTAGTCATAATATTAGTATTATTAGTATTATAATCAGGTTCCCCATGCTAACTGCCTCACACAAGTTTCTTACACTATTATGTTCCAGTTCTATAATGTTAAATCTTCAGTTTATGTTAATGAACAAGAAAGGGCAACTTTCACAAAAAATATAACACAGCAGGTATGTACTTAGAGAGCAGGTGAGAAGTGATTTTGTGGTTTGTTATATTTTATGTACATTATTAAGCTGGTAAAAAAAAAAATAGGTTATGCCTATCATTTTTACCAGTCCCTATCTTTTTACCAGTTTATAATAGACTAGCCATCTATTATTATTATTATTATTATTATTATTATTATTATTATTATTATTATTATTATCATCAATTATTGCTAGATCAGACTGAGTTTTGAAATTAGGCTTTAATAAGGTTTTATACCATAACTGAAAACCTGAATAACCAAACCAAAACTTGAAAAACAGAACCAAATGACATTATGAGTCACACACAGCAGGTACCTGATACATAACATATCCGATCACCAGCTTGAAAACTTTCAATATATTCGTATCCTTTTTTCACTCATACGGACTGGATCTTGTACTAGGAGTGACAATTCCCTGTGTTTGAAAAAGAGATGAAAGCATTCATGAATGAAAGAAAGTTGGATTTAATCTCCTTCGCTCTCTCAACCAACACACTGTGTTGATTATTTTCTTTAAAAAAGGGCTTAAGCTTATTTTTGTCACAAAGGAAGAAAATAATAGTTCAAACTAATCAGATGGCTATTCCTAATGTACAGTACATACTTTGTAATATAATCACAGCCCAAGAGAGTAAAGAAAGTTGCCATTTGCAGATAAAGAAGCCATCACTTCTATGTTTCTCCTTCTCTCTTTTCTATTAATGTTTCTGAATCTCTTATTTGTGCAAATAATCAATCTTTCTGGGAGCTGAATGATAATTCACGTGGAAGGGTCTGGTGAAGAAAAAAAGCTATGAGTTTCATTCTATACACAGCAGGTCAGCAGTAATTAAAAAAAAGCTCATCACACAACTTGAGCTTGCAGAAAAGTTTCATTTCTGGTAGGAACCACCTTAATGAAATGTTTAACAGCCACCTGTTGATCTCCCAAAAACCTCATTAGCCTGCAGAGAAGAGAACAAGAAAGACCAGGAGCAGGGGCAATCAGACCTTCATTAATGAGGATAGAACAGGTCACCCAGACAAGACAAAGAGACAATGGGGATGGTGAGGGAGTCTGACCAATAGCCAGGAGAGGAGTGACAGCTGTTTAACAGAACAGGTAATCAGAATGGATACAAGCAAAGATAATGACTGGAGCTCCTCACTCTGCATGGCCACTTGTCCTCATTTACTGGCAAAATACACACAAAACACAAACATACAAAGAAGCTATTACAAATTGAATTGATCTTTTTGCAGACCTGCACGAAGCCTAATTAATATTTGTACACAGCCACAGTGAGTAAATGATCTTTAAATTAGATTTTTCAGTCATTTTATTAGGGGAGAGCAAGGCTAGTTGTTACAGGGGGTATGTTGACAGTGCTTTTTTTTTTTTAAATACAGATGACATTAGCACATGACCTTGCTCTGGGAAGGTCTGATTATGTGGTAGTATGCAGAGCATCGTATGTATTTATATATTTTTTTTTTTGTTAAATATCAGCACTATATGAACATGACCCAGTAAAAACTTACCCCGGTAACTAAAACAATTATAAAATGAGGAACATTTATATGTAGGTGTATATATGTTTTGTATATATGTATATTTTCAACTCCTGGCTTAGTATAATAAATGATTTCTATAATGAGATTTTTTCAATTAAATAATTAGTAGAAAAAAAAAAGATTTAAAGAGACCACTCGGCCAGTGAGGATTGAATTAGTAAACCCCAGGTATATGTGGGTTCAGAAAATATTATAAAACTTTATTGATCCTTTGAAGAACAGGATCCTGAGGACTCTTCCGTCAATGCAGCAGACCACGGGATCCCCAAAAGCAGATCTTGAAATTCATTCCTTGGAGTCATGGCAAGCTACTTTATTATTTAACAGTATTTGAGTTTGTTTATAAGGACTGGGAGGTCAAGTTGTTGAGCACAAATCTGTAGCAGTTTAAAACATTCTATTAACAACAAGGGAATTAAACAATGTCATTTAAAGTGGAAAACTTTATTAAACATTTTATATACATTTAAAAAAAAAAAACACCCTCTCATTGAAAATAAAAAGGCAGACGTTTTTAAGATGGACTGTGTCCTCCCAGTGTCATTAAAAATAGCGTCCTAAGTTCACCCTGATTGGTCGGACTGTATAGTGATGTCATGCCCCTAACCCTAACCCCAGGACAGTATTTCACAGGGACACTATTTCACTTGAAAACGGGACACAGTCCATTGAACAGAAACCAGGGTGTTCTACTTCACTATAGAAACTCCTCAAAACTCCCTACTGTCCATTTCCCACATATCCCGGGGCAAAGTCTTTGTACAGAGTCCTGTAATATCCACACTCCGTAATCTTCCAGTTTACACCTGGTTGAATTGTAAGACTGTTTAATGGGTTATTTAATGTAGTTTCAGTTGTTTCAAGATACGTAAGCAATAAAAAAGACGTACTTAGCATGTTTCTCAAAAATAATATTTGAAACAGATTAATGTCTCTTTAGCACAATGGAGATTACAACTTTACTTATTTTCCATCTAAGGTGAAAGCATAAAAAAATTATATTACATAAAAAAATGTAAAAAATAAAAACTTTAAACATGAAGCAAACCTTCCTACTGTACTGCCCGTTTAAGATGGACCTCCAAGTGCCACCTTATACTATTTTGATTCCTTGGCTTATATATAGATTGCTCACCACGCACCAGCCCCTGTGGTCTGGCTGGGCACCTATGGGCTTGCCTGTAAGCTGCCCAGAACTGTGTTGTCCTCCGACGCTGTAGCTCTGAGGTGGCTGCATGGTGGGCCTGCAGTGTGTAAAAGAAGTGGTCGGCTGACGGCACACGCTTCGGAGTACAGCGAGTGTTCGTCTTTGCCGCTCCCGAGTCAGCGCAGGGGTGGTAGTGGTGAGCTGAGCCTAAAAATAATTGGCTATTCCAAATTGGGGAGAAAATGATAAAAACAGGCGACTACTAAATTTAAAAAATAAATAAATAAATAAATAAATAAATAAATAAATAATAGGCACAGGCTCTACACAACAATGTGTATTGCGCCGTGGAAAATGAGGGTTACAGTCCCGAAATAATAAGACAGTGGGTGCTTTTTAGTGCAGGTATATAGTGACAGGACAACACAATCAGGACAGTGGTGCAGTGTAATCCAAGGTTTGGTGCTGGCGTGTAGCGACAGCTCTCGGTTCGTGTGAGCCATCTTGTGAGAACAAACAACAATAATTAGACTGACAAACAAACAAAACACTCACGGTACTTTTTACTTTTCTCGTTCTCGTGCCTTGCAGTTTAACCATAAACCAAGGAACAGATTGTTGGGGCCACTTCCCCTAAATACCTTCCGTTACGCCCTCTTTCGGTGGGGCGGCCAATCACGTATCTTCCAATCCGTGATTGACACATTGCTGCTGCATTAAGGCGACGACTACTGGTATCGTGGCTCCACTCCCTTCCTGGATGGCCGGCCTCCAACTGACCCTGGAATGAACTGCCTAGCCATCCATTACGGGGCACTCTGCTCCGGTTACACAGCGCCCTCACAGATCGGGAGGGAGATTGTTGATAGGGCTTCATTCGCTCTCTGTCACAACGACTTAATTCGGTTCATAAATGTGGGCTTCACTTCAACCATTTTAAAATTCTATGGCCAACACAGAAATAGTAAATCGCTACACTCATACTTATGTCATGGGAAAAAAGCTTATACCTCAAGGAGCAAAACAGAAGGATTGCCTTTTTCTCCAAATATTTAGAAATGCTCACTTTAATAAAGGCATATCAGGTAAATGCTTTGGATTGGCATTGTAATGATATTTTTCTGTAAGGGAAATTATTAAATTTAAAAACACTCCAACCCTGGAAAACATATAAGAAAACATATAATCTGTAAGTAAGCACACATACGTATATTTTAGAAATGTTAAGCTACTAATTGTTTGAAAAGTATTGTACAGGGTGATTAGAAAGTACCACAACTACATCAACACAACATGTGTTGATGTGGTAAACTTACTTTCTAATCACGCTGTGTAACATCATTCAGATTTTCATTACAGGGCAACACTGTTTTTGCATAGCTCACTTGGTAAACAATTGTGGATTCCTGATGTTACTATAGAAAAAAAGAAGCCTTCTGTGATCTAAGTTCTTCACAGTGGAGACAGATTCACTAATCCTCAAACAGGAGTAAAGGTTTCATACAACTTTTTGCTGTCTTCTTCCAAATCTGTGCCGGACCGGGTACCAAATCAGCATCAAGTACACAGACACTGTATTTTCCTTTTTCTGTTAGAAGTAAAGTAAGTGAGCCCTCTAGTGGGGGGAAAAGTGTAATTGCAACAATGTAACTTTTTCAGCACTAAGTAACATCACAAGATAACCCTAGGATAACTAATTAAATAGTTGGTGTGTCTTATACTGCAAAATATAAATGGGAATCAAGGTTTCCTAATCCTGGGTTAGAGCATAAGTTACAGTTACAGTCGTAGTTTTAAAACGGTGTGTATAAAGCCTAGATAATGCATATGGCACAGTTTTAAATAGTCTGCACTGTACAGTGTGCAAAATGTCAATCAACCATTCAGCAGTACTGTATATCACTAAATAAATTAAATACTTAAAAAATGCCCTTCACTGTTATGTTCCCTTATATACTGTAGAGATAAAGTGTGCCAATGACCCAAACGTCAAGGTCAGTCAAGCATCCAAAGGTCAATAAGCTAATTAACTTTGCTTTGGCCCTACTTTTCATAGCGGATTCAGTCAAAGCTCACAGCATTGATATGCTGGTATATAGCCTGTGTTCTTACCCTGCTCTTTCTTTGTATACATATATTTAATATTTGTAATAATATTTGCTTATTTAGCAGACGCCTTTATCCAAGGCAACTTACAGAGACTAGGGTGATGAACTATGCATCAGCTGCAGAGTCACTTACAATTACGTCTCCCCCGAAAGACGGAGCACAAGGAGGTTAAGTGACTTGCTCAGGGTCACACAATGAGTCAGTGGCTGAGGTGGGATTTGAACCGGGGACATCCTGGTTATAAGACCTTTTCTTTAACCACTGGACCACACAGCCTCCTACAAAAAGAGATTTGTGCAAGTTGAGCGCATGTTTGGTATACTGTTAATTTATAATTGATTTCAGCTGTTTTTAACTTTGTTTTATTAACAGCTTGTTTTCAGCCAATGCTAAACAGTGGGTCAGATTAAAAGAAATGTTCTAATTTATGAAACAACAATTATATGTTTCTATGTATTATGTTGTGCCTAGTTTTGGTAGTTTCATAAATGGTCAAATATTTGATTTGCTACAAAATAAGTTCATTTTATTCAAATATTGTGTCGATTTTTTGGTGTAGTTTTTTTTTTACATATTTGCATTGGTGTTTTATAAACTGATGTATAAAAAAGCATAATTAAGCAATGTTGCGTCAAAAGGTCATAATGAGTTGGTGTGGTGACAAATTGCATATTACTTTCCCAACTACTGTGTTTTTCTTGGAATTCTCTGTACTTCTTTGAAACCTTAAAATGTCGGCCAGTTTGGAAATTCCCATACTAGATGAAGCCAGAGAATTCATTGGAGACCAAGAAAACCAAAACACTACAAAGAAAACTGCCTTCGATATAACTCTTCTGAAAACATGCCTAGAACTTTTTACTTAGCCAACTTTGTATTTTGTATAATAAAAGCAAGACAGGACTTAATGAGTCAGAAACTGTGAGAGGCATCACTGGGAGTGTAGACGTCTGTTTAATTTCAACAGCATCACCTACCAGAACTGCCGCCTCCAGGAAAATACTGAACATGCAAGGGCTGTTTGGACCGCATTGACAAGGGTGTCACAGCACAAGTCTATAACCAGCCTCCACCACAGAAACGTTCAAAGGCAAGAGTTAAAATAGATACTGACTCAGACAGTGAATAATATGTGATGTTTTACTGTGTTTTAAAATCAAAAGCCAATTCATTCTAACAAATGCTGTGGAATACAATATAACAAATAACAAATGGAGCTGAAGTGAATTCGCTCTCCAGGACCCAAACAAGAAAAGCGGCTTATTTGAATTTTTTTTTTTTTTTTTTGGGGTGCTCCCAAGAACAATACAATTTTACCTGTGTTAGCCTGATAGAAGCAGGTACTTCCTACATTTTTCCAAAATTACACTCCGAGTAGTATGCACAGACCACAGACCAAAGGGTCATAGCTCAGCTCTGCCACTGACACCCTGTCTCGTTCTGAACTCCAGGTGTCCCTCTATCATGCTAAAACTGTATTCCTCTCGGGGGCAAAAAGAGTTAAAATCTTGACTTGGTGCCCCAGACTACTTATGGTTTATGATATCACCAGAACCCTTCAAAGCAATGATAACCTTCAGCCCATCCATTATCCTATATGTTAAACATGCTTATTGTTTAACTGTGTTATTAGAAGCACCTCCAATTTTTTTTTTCTTTTACATGCTTTGGCACCCTCCTTTTTGCATGCAGAATATAATTCCAACTCTAATGACACTGCCATTACAACACAGAGTCTTATACTAGATGCAGATAATCATTTAGGTGCCAGAAAATAGTGGTAGCGGACACAATTACCACACTTAATTTTAAAAGTACCCAAACTGACCTTGTGTATAGTCCATTTTGTTCCCATATGGAACATTTAGCATTAGGGAGACAAGTCTTCGCTCCTCTGGAAATGTTCTGGCCACTTGGATTTCGAGCCAATTGGACATGCTCTACCCAGTAGAGCGCTTTAGAGAGTTGTTTGAAGGGCCTCCTATTTCATCCCTAAACTTCAGTTGGAAGAGAATGCTCATCTCATTTTCTGACAAAAACTGATGATATTCCACCTATCTTGGAATCTCTTCATTGGTTCTAGTGCAGTAAATTGATTTTAAGATTGTGTATTTAACCTACAAGCCCACTAGGGGACAGGCTTATGGCCTTATGCAGGGAAGGGCCAAAGCTGGCACTTCCAGTCCTGGTCTTTGTTCCAAACCTGTTTTAAGTTTAATTGAACTAATTAAACCTCCATCCAGTAGTTAATTAGTTAATTTCACTGTTAAACCTGGAGTGGAATAGTCATCTAGGACTTATTTTTCTGATCTACTAATGGCATATCAATCAAATTGATCTCTCCGGTCTTGGGACTATTAGTGAATTAAAACATATGCTTGCAGGAAACAGGGCTTTAAGAACCACAGTGTATTAGGGATTCTGAAACGATGTCTGTTTTTAAATCTTGCCTCAAGCCTTGCTTGTGTGATTTAGTCAAGTTAATGCTTATAAAGTGGTTGAAGACAGGCATGGGGCCTGATTTTTAGAACTTGGTCATTGGATTTGGAGTAAATGTACTCACTTTTAATTTTAAACATAATGTAACAACCTCAAGAGGTGGTGGGAATCTCGGAGGACCCCCGTGATGGACAGGTGGCGAGGATGCTGATTGGGCGGAAGGGAAAGCCTGCCAAGAGGTCTCCTCCAACCGGATCTGAGAAGTGAGAGGGGATGGGCCAGCATATAAGAGTGGCGTGGAATGACGCTGAGGAGGGGAGAGGGAGACGACAGGCGAACTGACAAGTGAGAATAGAGAGGAAGAGAGAGAACCACCACTATCCACCGTTAATACGGCCAGCCGAGAGATGAGCCCCGACCACCGTTGTGCCATTACCCCCCTTGCTTAACCTTGTGGAAGGAAGAAAGAGGGCGAGCCATAGGAGCTTAGGAGAGCAGTGTGTGTGTGTGTGTTCAACCCCTCCCCCCATACTTCTGCCTATCCTGTGCTCTTTCACCCCTCTATCCTTTATTCTAAATAAATACAGGCTGACCTCACCCGTTCACTACATAAGGCCGGAATCCAAAAACATTACAATATGAATGTTTCAGCATGCTTTAAACTACAAAATGTAACTTAATATAACCAGTACTAAAGAAGAAAATATGTTTTTATCTGTCCTGACAACAAAGCAGCTGTTCGACTTAAGATGTGTTTCCAATTCAGATTCAAATACGACAAGATGGTGGATTTAAAGTACCGGTACGTGAAACTATATATATTAGCACACATATTGGCACAAAATCATAAATTAGGTCTCAATGTGCAGTTTTGAAAAAAAAACATATGTTATAGCAAACATATATATTTTAGTTAAAATATATATATATATATATATATATATATATATATATATATATATATATATATATATATATATATATATATATATATATATGGTACTATTGTAGGTTACAGAAAGTTCTTTTGCATTATTTACTTCCATGTAACAGTTTGCTTGTCATTTCACCAGGTAAGTGAATTTGTCCCCACCCATTTAACGCCTTCTTTCCTGTCATAACCAACCAACTGCTTCCCCTTATGTCTGCTCAGAAGCCAGAAACATGTTTTCAAATGACCTAGAATGTGAAACAGTCACAGACTACCTGAAAATTACTGGTAATTAAATTCCTCTGTTTAACCTTATATGGTACCAGATCTCAAATAAATACATAGTTGTTTTATGTGTTGTATTGGCTACCTGTATTGGGCCATGATAGAGCACTTCATTTAAAATGATATGGAAACTTGATGGGTAGCATGTACTGGTGTTCATACAATTTTAGTTTATTCTATAAACTGCAATGAACACTGTTTTACTGGACACTTTAACATGTAATTGGCTTTAAAGAGAGTGTATTGTCAGTGAATTTGGAGGCAGACAGTACAAATGTGTAATGAGGGAATCTAAATTGCCAGGCACTGCACGAGTCATCAGTCTAAATTTAGCACAAATGCAAGGCATTGCTCAAAAAGGAACATATGCTGAGTGAGTATGAGGAGTCCGCTTTCCTCTCAGTCCCATAGAGGGTAGTAAACATGGCTATGATGTTGATAGGGGAAGCGTAGACCTAGAGCAGGAGGTGATGATTATACAGTGACAACCCACACACGTGGGTTACAGCCCCTTATAGCAAAAAACCTTTAAATATAAAAACAAAAAAAAATTAAACAATAATCGTTTTTCCAGTGTGCAGAAGAGTAGTAATGATGCTGTTTGTCATCATTATGGTATCCTGCCAGTCAGAATGAAACGTGAAAGGGAATTGGAGAGTTATATTTCTTTGGCATGGCTGTGACTTGCATTGGGGCTTACCTCCATTATCAGTAAAAAGATATTCATGCTACCACCATGCATGGAAGTTGCTTATCATAGCAAAACATATCCACCTGTATATACAGTATCACAGCAAATGTAAATGATGGTCTGGCGGGTCCGCCCCTGCTCTAGATACATAACTGTAGTTACTACACACTGTTTCTCAGAGGCGGTCTGCAATTGTTGCTTTTAGTTGCACTGGAAAACTTTAAAAAACAATATTTAGTTTCCAGATTAAACAAATATATAGACTGTTGGGGGTACTTGAGGACCTGAGTTGAAAACGATTAAGTCAGAAACCAGACTGTGGATCCCTGACTGACTCACCTGGTAAAGGGAAGACTGCTGGGTTTGCAGGGTGAGTCATGCAGGCAGGTGACCACAGTGCGCTTCCTGGTTGTGCCAATCTTGGTTGGGGATCCCACAGGGGTCATTGTATTGGACCTGATGCTCTCGGTGAACAGCCTGTTTAAACTTACTGTGCTACAGCAGTCTCTATAGGTTAGGGTCCTGGTGAGCTTGAGAGGACAACTACAGCACACATTTGTCCTTCAGGGGCAGGAAGCTTACAGATCTGCTGTCACATATATTACATTCATTAAAGGTAATGGCACACTTGTTTCCTCCCTCCTTGAAGCCTTCTTGTCATACTGTGAACAAAGAGACATCCCTCTGCTGCTACCTGGGGTAGATAGCGGTTATACTGTGAATGTTAAATAAGTAAAAAAAAATAATTACATTAACATACAAAAGTATTTTGTCTAAAAGTCCAACTTAGGATCTTAGTTTAGCTGCAGCGTAATATGATATTGATTTCAAAATAGCTGCCAAGCAAGCATGAGGCATTTGGCAGCTATGTGTAACATTATAACAGCAGATAGTTTCCAACAGCTGTTGATTGAGGGTCAGTTGTTTTAAGCCACTCTGTGAGTGCTGGTTAATGCTGTATCTGATACTGTCTGAAAAGCATTTCTCATGCCATTGAAATCATATGATAATATGACCTTTCCACTCTGCCAGCCCCACCTAGTCTACATATACCCACCAATGGGCCCAACCTAGGTTATTTTTAGCTATGACAGTTATCTTGAAGTTGGGCCTGTCATAACTCAATATCAATCAATCAATCCATTTTTATTTTATATAGCACCTTTCATAGTGGACCACCATCATAAAGGGCTTTATAAGTTGCAGTAACAATAAGAAAATCCATAATACTTTAAATACAGAGAAATGCATAATACATGCTATACAATTAAAAAGAAAAAAAACAGTGCATAATACATGATAGTAGCATAATACATGAAATAGTAGCAGCAACACAGCAGCTAATAGCAGATATCGGGCTTAAAGAGCATGGAAAGCAAGAGAGAACAAGTGGGTCTTGAGAGTTGATTTAAAGCGAGTGACGGTGGGAGCATCATGCACCAAAGCTGGGCGAGAGTTCCAAAGAGTCGGAGCCATGAAGCTGAGCGAGCGTTCTCCAAGTGTGGTGCACTTTTGCTTGGGGATAACAAGCAGGCCAGAATTGGAGGATCTCAGCTTGCGGGCAGGGACATAGTGGGTCAGCAAGTTAAGGAAGGGCATTGTAGGTGAGCAGGAGAGTTTTGAAAGTAATCCTGATCTTTACAGGTAGCCAGTGCAGCTGGGCAAGATGGGGGGTGATGTGATCATGTTTTTTACATCTGGTAAGGATCCTGGCAGCGGCATTCTGAACAATGTGACCATGGTTGGCCCTGTCATAGCAAAAAATAGCATCTGTTGGACCATCGGTGGGTTAATCTAATGACGTTTTTTCTGGTTAGCAAATCTAATTTAACTTTATTTCAGTTTAAGTCCTGTAGTTTTTTGTTTTTTTTAAACACCACACAATACATATTAAAGATTGAAATGTTAACAAATATTAATCATTCACTTCAAACATTTATGTCCTGATCAAGACCATTACAATACAAACAGAAACCATCAAAATGAAATTAGGGGAGTAACTGAGTCAATTTGAGAATGATACCAAACCAATGAACGAGGAACTGCACAGCTCCGAAAGCAGACAGCACACACTGAGGCAGAACAAGCAGAACAACAGTAAATGTCTTTATAAATGTACATAATGCAGGGTCTCAGAACGCAAATCCATCACTTTGTACAGGACATGTTACCTCTACAACCACTGCAGCCCAACTGTGCTTCAAAGAGACGCCATTCCCACAGCCCCCCCAACCAGGAAACAAAAAAAAAAAACAACTGACATACTAAGAGATCACTCCAGACTGCCAGAGGACACAACATAGTCCCAAGTTAAACTAAAAAATAATGTATTCATTTAATATACCATGGCTCAACTGAAATTATTAGATACATTTTTTCTTGTTAGTCATGGCCTCTGTGACAAAAGTTTTTTTACCATAATTCCCCATTTCTCTAAACTTAAGGTCAATGTTATGAATATTTCTCTTTCTTAACCGAATTTAAGTATCAGACATTTATGCTAAATACATTAATTTAGTAAATCTTATCTGGCTGATCAAATGCTGTTCACCACACTTCAGAAAGAAAGGTGTATATTCAATAAATTGCCATTTCCTTTGGTAAAAGTTTTTAGATCATAACTTGACCAATTCAATTAGCATATTTTTTTATTTTTTTATTTGAAAACATTTATACAGGACAGCCCTCAGTATTTCATTTACAGGAGCATCCTATTGACAGTGCAACAGGGAAATACAGATGGCCATCATGCAAACATATTACAGGCTTTTACAAGGATACAAAAATGCCACACACACTGCAGGTGCTATGCAAGCCACTAATGGAAAGCATGAATAAATATTAGATTTAAAAACTGTACTATGTATAACTGAAAAAAACTGCCATTTTACACATAACATAAGAAAATGTAAAGTTCCTGTTAAAACATATTAGATACCACAACACAAAGAGACAGATGGATCAAGGTCTTTACCATGTACAATTTTTTGGTGAAACTGTCAGTGGACCACATTTACAATGCTTTAACTATGTATGTATTTTAAATAATCTTTTCACTGATTATATACATGACACATTATTATAACAAGATTAGGCTTTATAAAAATCAAACTCTGTTCAAAGACTGTTTTGAGAAATTTAGAGAAGTCTAATAAACTGTACTAGACTGGCTCCTTTAACGCCTTGAAATACCACATGTTATTTAATCAATCAAAACAGACTTTAAAATAAGCCATTAATTAGTTAACAAAAACTTACCAGCTTATTACTAGATTTGTAATATTTATCTTAATTGACATTTAAATTATAACTTGCATTTTGGAGATTTACCTGTAGGGTTATTTTAAATTGTCAATGTTTAAATGTCCATTACTCAAGTAGAAAAATACTTGCTAGATATAAACAAATCCAATATTTAATTTAAGGTATTTTAGGCGTTTTTACAAGGGTATTTTGTACCTTTGGTAAAAATTCATAAACAAATTCAACTGATTTAAAAATGTTTAATATATATTTTTTATCTTAGACTTGTCCATTCGTGTTTCATTAAATATGGTCTCAAAAGTCAAAACTCCAGACCATAGTAAGTAAAGGGAATATAATGAATCCAATCATTCTAGAAGCATGAATAAAAACAGTTAGGTGCTGGTGTACAGTATAAAAAGACTTTGGAAAATGTACTGTAATGAACACTGACTTGTGTTACAATGCTCTTGGGAAAATGTAAATGAATGAAAT
This sequence comes from Acipenser oxyrinchus oxyrinchus, assembly GCA_030684275.1. Taxonomy (NCBI): domain Eukaryota; kingdom Metazoa; phylum Chordata; class Actinopteri; order Acipenseriformes; family Acipenseridae; genus Acipenser; species Acipenser oxyrinchus. The sequence continues at coordinate 8,523,260 of CM060255.1, forward strand.
CTACCAGTTAATTCTATACGATATACATCCACAGTTTTGTCATCCATACATAGCTTCTGAAGCATCCTGGTTAGTTGTAGTGCATCTGAAAAGTACGTCCTATTAATAGGAAAAGCATTCCAGCCAGGAAAGAAAAGAATATTCCCACAGGAGCCAGCATGAAGGACCAGCCATATCTGATGTTGATTTGAAAGTCTGGACAGAGTGATGTTTTTTGTTGCTGTTTGTAGTCAGTCATTGTGCTTAATGCTTGGACCCAGATGACATACATGACCACTACTGCTGAGAAGAACACACCTGCAAAAAACACACAAGGTCATGTCAGTAATGTATATCCCATGTCACGTGGTGGAAATACGTCACGCAGGCACTGATGAAGGCACCAGCGGAAACTTTTGTCTAGTTGACTTACAAGGATAAGCATTTCCCGTTTTAGGGAATTCATCTAGATTGCATAAACCACTTCTCATGGTTATTTCTGGGATAACCACAGAGAGGTTGTTGGTGTATCAATGTTTACTTATATCAACTGACTGGACCGTAGTCTTTCTCTAAGTCATTAGAACAGAAATGCAACCTTGAAAGTGAAGTCTACATCCCATTAGCAACTTCTTCATCATTGCAAACACATTGCACCTTCCCAGCATACTGAGCGATCAATGGCAGCATTTCAAACTTGTTTGTGCAGGTGTTAATATATGTTTTGAATATATTGAATTAAATGGATTATTGCAGGATTTTACGGGAAACAATCTCTAAAACACATTAAAAAAAACATATATTAAAAATAGTGCTACGTAGTGCTCTGGGAGAAGATTTTAAACTGCTATAGTTCAATAAAGGCATGTTGGCTACCATGAGCATAAATTACAAAGCAGTTTTACTGCTGAACCTTCAGTAAACTAAAACTGTATATAATTGAAGATAGATATACTGGTACAGTACAATTAGATCTATTTTACAGTACAACTAGATTTACATTAAAATACAATCAGAATATATATAGTTGCATACTGTACATGTACACACAATACACACACTGGATGAATAGCTATAAACAGTAACTTACTAGCAATTAGAAACAGCCCTCCCCCTGCTTTGTAAAGTTTATGACTGGCAAAGGGAGCAGCACAGATGATTATGAAGCCTGCCATCACAACAGCAGCTACTCCAACAAGCATGAACACACTCCAGAACCCACGGTAGACTAAAAATAAAAATAGCACAGATACAATTACATCTTTGTGAAAAATGTAATCTTTGTCTAAACAACAACATAATAATAATAATAATAATAATAATATTGTGTTTTGGATATACAGTATAGAGTCAATTATCCGCCAACTAATTGGGGCCAATACTAGTTCGCATAATCAATTTGTATGGATAATCAAACAGGTCTTAATAACAATTACTGTACCTTTAATAAAGTATACAATAAAGTTAACACACACAAGTACCTACTGATGATATATAGCTAGTAACCTATTTTATCACATTAAACATACACAATTACAAAGCTTTACAAATCATTAAATTAATGCAATTCAGACACCTACAGTTAAGGTAATGAAATACTGTAATTAAACGTACCATATACCAAACTTTGAAAATCATCAAAGAATACAATTCAGTACAACTTTTGTTTCTATACTTTGATACTTGCTGTTAAAGCATTGTAATAACATGCAATTGAAAGGAATAAAATAAAAGATCTTAGCTGCTCAATAACAGACCTTACTGACGAAATAGAAGAAAATTCAAGAACGAGGTGACTGTTTTAATCTGATTAAATGCAACAATTTAAAGCACACACTGCTCCATCTAAGGTTTTGGTGGTCTGAATAATTCTGTAACTTTCATTTGCTTCAGTCTGCTGGTTCCTTTTTTTGGCAGCTAAATCTCGTAGCAGTTTTAGCAGCAGAAGCTGTGTGCGTAATACACCACACGCAATTCAGGTGCGTTCGGTTCATTAGACAATATGGTTGATCAAAGATCGGATAATTGACTCTCTATTGTAGTAAGTTTGCAGAATACCCATACTATAACAGCAGAGAAAACTAAAACAAAATAAGGAAATAATAAGACTAAAGTGAATGCTGAAGCACACCTTTCATGTTTCCTGTTTTCTAACTCAAACATATTCTTTATTTGTTATTTCTTTGGAAAACGCGCCACATCTTGTAGCTAATAAAACAAAAATGTAGACAACTCTGTTTTATATTAAGTGTGGCTGGGTACAAAGTTTGCATACGTTTCCTGTTGTTGCCTAGGTAACTGTAGCTTATGTAGAGCACACTTACTGACTGCAGTGTCATAGGAAGTGGAGTTGTGAACTGGGGTTGTTACTGGGAATGGAAAGAGGTAGGAGTGCATACACAACTTGGAAGGCGGCTGATTGGCTAAAGGAAAAAGGGAAGGAAAAAAGGAAAATAGCTGAATACATGAAGTAAAATGGACAGATAACAGATATATCTGACTAGTACATCTGAATATTCGTTGTCATTTAGTGTAAAGGAGTGATAACCAAGGCTTTAAAATAGCATTTCTTACCTCTTGTAGCATCAGGAGGGTCATTTTAACATTAGGTTGCCTTTTGTGTCCCGAGGGCATATTTTGGATAAAACTGATTTTACTCAAACTAATTGATGCATCATAAAGTATTATGTAATTCAAATTCACATGCCCTAGAAAAAAATAGGCTGTGTGGTACAGTGGTTAAAGAAAAGGGCTTGTAACCAGGAGGTCCCCGGTTCAAATCCCACCTCAGCCACTGATTCATTGTGTGACCCTGAGCAAGTCATTTAACCTCCTTGTGCTCCGTCTTTTGGGTGAGACGTAGTTGTAAGTGACTCTGCAGCTGATGCATAGTTCACACACCCTAGTCTCTGTAAGTCACCTTGAATAAAGGCGTCTGCTAAATAAACAAATAATAATAATAAACCGTTTGAAGTGAAAAACATGCTTATTTTTAAGCAACATTCAGCAAAGTCCCTATTCATCTTTTTTACTAAATCACTTCTAAACTATACATTTACACAATCAATATAAATATAACATAAATGAAGATATTTAATACTATCCTTAAACACTGTCAACCCTGTTACTTGCAAAACAATGGATTATTCCACAAATCACATGATCTTCAGCATGTGACCTTACCACGAAGGAAGAAAACACCTGCAAGCATTTTTAAACCTAACTTACGTTACAGCTAAATGCTGATTTAGAACTTGTTTACATTAAAATGTTTTCTGTTGGGTTTTACAATGCTGTTATGTGCATTGTTAACATTGTACATTTCCTGTTCTACGACAACACTGATAATAAAACATCAGATTGATGTACAGACCCTCCCATTGTGTTTTACATGTTAAAAATAATAAGCTGTAAAAAGATTACAATTCACTAATTAAAAACACATACGTTGTCAATTGTACTGTAGCATCTTTGTTGTCTAGCATATGCAAAGTCAAATAACTCTTGGCTTACTTTCTCAGATTCAGCTTGAAACAATGTTACTACACCTTTACATATGTGAACACGTTAAAAATGAACAAAATAGCCACTGCACCGATTGTCAAGTCATTTCTGTTACTTGCAAATATATTACTCCACAATATCTTATTTTATGTTTTGCAATAACATAACTTGCTTTGTTAATTGACAAAAGGGAAGAGAATAGTTTATCCCAAATATTTTGTGGAAATTATGCTAATATCTAACACTTTTTCATACAAAATGTAAGAACTTCAAAGTGCAGTTTGTAGATTCTGCAATATTATTTAAACTAAAAAGGGAGTTTGTTGACAACAGTTATTTAATGTTTCAACAACTGCATTTAGGGACATGGTATGTCTAGAAATGTTTGATTTCAAATTTAAATAGCTTGAACACTTTGTTATCTATATGTCTGTAACACAGTTGATGCAAAATATAGTTTAGACAGAGATTTATGGTTTGTTAGTCACAGGTTTTCTGCTGTTAAGCTCAGCGAGAAATTTATAGACATTATAAATTTCCATTGGGGTATGTAAATAATTAATTAATTTACCACAAAAGCTCTTCAAGATGGCCAGTGCTTTTTCTTGCAAGTTTTTAGACTTAGTTTCATTTTTGTAAAGTTGCCTTACAAATCTACAGTAATTTACCATATTCAGAAAGTGATTATATTTTGGTACATATGGCATATATACCCCGCCACCCCCAACATCTACCAAATAAAAATACTAAGTGTTTGCACAATGAACTCCTGTCCAATATATGTGAATCCTTAGCAGGCCATTGTTAGATCAGTGATTTTGGTTCTTGGTCAATGGTACTTTGAGAGGTGAAAACAGAGGTTATTTTGACCTAATTGCAATTAACAGACTTAATACAAACGCAATAGAGAACGAAGTTTGAACCTGGCTGATTAATTTTAAAAATATGTATTCAAATCCGATTAACTGGTTTTACTGCTGTCGTGCAAAAGTCATAAAGAATCAGCTTGATATTCTATGACCTTGATCTGGAGGTCAAAAGTCAAAGATTTCCCACAATCCTTGTATATGCCTTAATCTAGCTGTGTGGCTTGTTAGGGAATATTTACTTCAGGTAATAATGCATTACAATTGGCAATCTAAATTATCGGAAATGTTTTGAGTCTCATCGGGAGACGGGAGATTCACCCTCTATATTGGGAGTCTCCCGACGAAATCGGAAGACTTGGCAGGTATGCATGTATGATGTTAAATAAAATATCTAAATTATGTTCATTATAGTTTTTTTTTTAATTATGTCTCAATCATAAAATGCTAGGTAATGCAAAAGTTTTGGCCATAGCTATAATATATAAAATTGTAAGTGTGACAACATACTCACTTATGGGCAACCTCTCTATATTATTTTTGCCAGGGATATGCATCCCCAATGAGAAAAAGCATAAACAATGTTATGTTCATTCTCATTTTTCAAAGCACCAAAGATAATGTCTATAAGCACTCTTCAAAAAACAGTCCTTTAAAACATTCCTTAAAATAGTCCTTCAAGTTTTGTGTCTAGGACCTAGTCACAAAACTTGACAGACTGTATTAAGAAATTTTTGAATAAGCTGAACAATGTTGACTGTGGTGCCATAAACTCAAGGTTAATAGTTTAACCAGGGTTAACAATGAAAAAAAAACATGATGTAACAGTGGATTCCACAGAATATTTCACATTGTGTGCTACCTTTGCTAAAATTAAACTTCTTCTTAAAGCAGAACTATACAATAGTCATGTATGTGGCCTATTTTGTTTTGATCGAAGGTGAAATATTTTTATGGGAATATTTCAGAATTTTGCTACCTACATTTTAGTTATAGTAAATGAAGTGCAATTTACTTACTGAACCAAAACTTCCATATATTGTCCTCTGCAAGTTTCCCACCAAACCAGCACCTCCAGAAGAAGCCCTCGTGATGGTAAGTGGTATCTGTTTTCTTTGGAGATGTGACCATATCACCATGCTAAAAAAAAACAAAAAAAAAACAGCAATTGGTTATAGCTATTAATTACCTGTTGTGTACTTCTGTTTGATATATAGTAAATGTGTATTTTCATTTTAAAACATGATGGCACTGAGTGTTTAAATTAGGTGTTAGGGACCCAAAGTCGACCCCACTGTGACTCCGGTCATTCAGTCACTGCACCGGGTCAAAGTTAAGCAACCTCACCAAGGCAACAAGATGCAATCCTTTTTGTCCTCCCTACTTCGTGTCAGCTGACGGCTTGGCCCAGCGACCTTTCAGCTCCAAAACAGGTCTCGTGGCTTACCAGGAGGCTGAGGAAAGTGTCAGCACCTGAAACCCAGCCAGTGAAGGCATTCAGCCAGCTGGGAGCCTTTTTCTGCCCCACCAAGGCAGGCAGTTTTGCAGACATAGGAGGAGAAGGTACATGTTGCCTGATGTTGTGGTGCGTTGTGTCATGCTTGCTGTTGCCGGGATACATGATGCTGTGAGTGGTGTGTGTACGACAGATACGCCATCTTAAGTATTTCAGTACGCATCACAATAAACAAGGGCTGTGGTCAATCTACAACAACATTGTTTCATGTCAGTTTTGTACAATATAACAGTGTGTTCGATTGGAGATAAAAAAAAAGGTATTACAGATTATTTTTCACAATGTCATACTGTTTAATTAAAAGTTTTGGATTACACCTAAGTTTCTTTATTAAACCTGTAACATGAGCAGCTGTGTGGTGGCCCAACTCATGTGTAAAGATAATGACCTGCACTACAGATAACCTGCCTAGAGTTACTGGTTTAGAGTTTCTTCTCAGCCAAATCTCTGACCTTCATTGATATAAGTGCACTGGTGATTATAGGCCTTTATAACATAGGGTGAAACAATTTGGAAGAAACAGAGCATTAAATTAATAGCATCTTCACAAATAATAATCTACAAATAATCGATAAAATTATCTTTCAAATGCAGCTTTAAAAAGTTTCTTTTTATGGTTATTGGAGCAATCTAGGTAAAGTACCTTGCTCAAGGGTACAGCAGCAGTGTCCCCCACCTGGAATTGAACCCACAACCCTCCCCTATACTCCCCTTATTATTATTTGTTTATTTAGCAGACGCCTTTATCCAGAGACTAGGGTGTGTGAACTATGCATCAGCTGCAGAGTCACTTACAATTACGTCTCACCCGAAAGACGGAGCACAAGGAGGTTAAGTGGCTTGCTCAGGGTCACACAATGAGTCAGTGGCTGAGGTGGGATTTGAACCAGGGACCTCCTGGTTACAAGCCCTTTTCTTTAACCACTGGACCACACTGCCTCCTCCTCCCCTTACCCTTATATTCCAGGGGCTGTATCTCATGAATCGTTGGCATATCTCACAAATTGGATTTATATGTTTCTCATGAACCCCAACAGTTGTGCCACCAAATTTCAGAAATTTAAACAACTTGACTCACTGTCTACATATAATCTTTAGAGTAACTAGTGGACTATGCATTTTACTTGTAACAATGGCCGGTAACCATATTTTGGCTACCAGCTTTCTACATTAAAATAGTTATACTAGCGTCTGCTATATATTTTTAATTTTGAAAATGCATTTCATCATCTCTAAACATATAACTCCATATGTTATGCTAAACTCGATTTGACCCCAGGAGTATACAAGCATCTAATAGCAAATACCATTTTTAGTTAATCAGACTGGATTTGATTTGTTTAATTTAGTAAGGTTAAAACATGACATTGTAATCACACTTTTTGTATCATATTTTAATTCAGCTCTTAACATTTTATTAATACTGCATATCCCTTGAACTTAATATTGAGAAGCGGAAAAATCTGTTTTTTTGTTTTATATACTGTATATAAAACTAAAATTACACTGAAGCAAAAACAAAATAAATATGTACATATTTATCACACATAAAAACAAACCTCAAGTTGAACAGCATTTACGGTTTTGCTTCCATTGTTTTCAGGTGAACATGTTTCAGTAGCCAAAAGCCAATAATCCGTTCCAAAAGACAGCAAGAAGAACACAGCTCCCAAAGCACCGAAGAAGCCAGCAAAGAACAGGGCAACACTTAGCTTCATGACTATTGAGTTTGTTCTCCACAGTTGCTATTTGCTTAGTTCCTTCAGCTAGAGGTACTTCTTGATTTGCTGTTGCTGAACTTTCTGATGCCTCTCCAGAATTTACACTCTGACTGGCAAATGTAACTGTCCATCTATTTTGGGATATTGATTTCTGCTGAGAGGTGTGGCCAAGCAAAAATAACTGGCAACTGGCCTTTACTGCTAGCATCAGGAGGGATGGCATGGATTTTTGTATCCTCTAAAGTCATAGGCACTATAAGTCTATGTAAAAAGTGAGGGTATTTTGAAAACAGAACATATTCCTTTATATGAACTCAGACTCCTTTACACAGATTAAAACTATAGAGCAACATATTTATAAGGTATGGTATATAATTAAATTGTAAGGTATCAAATGCATGAGTTATTTGAAAACTTTTTAAAGTTTGCTTTCATTTTACAATCAAGAAGTCATGTCTTGAAAAGTTTCTAAAATATCAAACTGCACTTCAAAACTTTACTATCAAAACAAAACATCTTTGAAAGTAATTTTGTGAATAAAGGGCCACTATCTCGTGCTGTATCCATTTCTAAGTAACCTAGAAGACAATTTCTTTATAGCTAAAGTTAGTTTATTTAGAACCATAACATAAAAATACTGTTTTCAGCACAACCTTAAAAGATTCTTGTAAAATATTTAAAAAGAAAGTTTGAAAAGCATAATAAAGAAACTTTGAACAAAATATAGCCTTACATTAAGCAGCTTAGCTTTGTCATAAAGGTGGTACATTTTACAAGTGTTAATGAAAAGGACAGATTAATAAACACTGTGCAGAGAAATTGTTATTAACTGCGGTATGCATTCTTGCAAACACTCCTTCAGTCTTCACACAGAAGGCAGACATTGTTTTCACATTTTATGATTTTGTAAAAAATATAAAATATTTAAAAGAAACTTACCGTAACCCTGGTTCCCTGAAAGAGAAGACGACCACCAACCAATACTTTTGGGATATGCCTGCCTTAGGTAGGTATTCCTGAGCATTTTATGTCAGAGCTGCCGATAGGCCCCTCCGTGGAGTGATGCCCTCGGTCCCGCCTGCCGAGGGAATAAGTAGTTCGTAGAGCTCACTTCCTATTTTGCATGGAACCCGCGAATGCAAGTGATGTGACCTCGCAAGGTTTGGTGGTTGTCTTCTCTTTCAGGAAACCAAGGTTACGGTAAGTAACCTAACGTTCCCTTTCAATTCGAAGACGACCACCAACCAATACTTTTGGAAAAAGTATACGAAAGCCGTCGCAAGGGAGCGTGAGCGGACAGCATACGAGGGCGCTTCGCTACTGCCAACTAGTGTTTGTGGTGTGCGCGTACAACCTCAGGGACCCTTGTGCCTAATGAAGGCTTAGAGAGATCTACCACATTAAGTTGGTAGAACCTGGTGAATAACCTACTCTGGCTGCTACATGGCTGGACTTCGTTGTCTTTTGAACACCGTACTTAAAAAGATGCAACAAATTGGCAGAAAAAAATAAGTTATTCATTTCTCTCTGGTCTTGTGCCGGTTCAGTTGTTTAGGGGGCAAAAAAATCAATTAAACTTCTATGCCATTTATTTGTCAGCAGTCACTGATGTCTTTCAAATGCAAACATGCACAGGAGGTCATGTGAAAGGGCGGCAACTGAGAACAGTGTTCAGTCCTTCAGTCCACTTCGATCTAAGATGTATCCAGGGCCATGTTTTTCAGTTTTCCACAGTGGGAATTACAATGCAGTGTAAGAGCCCGCCAAAATTATGAAAGTTGCACCTCACACAACACAGCTGTATTCATTGCATGATTTAATTTTTTTTTTATAAATCTGCAGTGGGGCTGCCATAAATTCCAAACTATATACAGTACTGTGCAAAAGTTTTAGGCAGGTGTGAAAAAATGCTGTAAAGTAAGAATGCTTTCAAAAATAGACATGTTAATAGATTATATTTATCAATTAACTAAATGCAAAGTGAGTGAACAGAAGAAAAATCTAAATCAAATCCATATTTGGTGTGACAACCCTTTGCCTTCAAAACAGCATCAATTCTTCTAGGTACACTTGCACAAAGTCAGGGATTTTGTAGGCATATAGTCAGGTGTATGATTAAACAATTATACCAAACAGGTGCTAATGATCATCAATTCAATATGTAGGTTGAAACACAATCATTAACTGAAACAGAAACAGCTGTGTGGGAGGAATAAAACTGGGTGAGGAACAGCCAAACTCAGCTAACAAGGTGAGGTTGCTGAAGACAGTTACTGTCAAAAGTCATACACCATGGCAAGACTGAGCACAGCAACAAGACACAAGGTAGTTATACTGCATCAGCAAGGTCTCTCCCAGGCAGAAATTTCAAGGCAGACAGGGGTTTCCAGATGTGCTGTCCAAGCTCTTTTGAAGAAGCACAAACAAATGGGCAACGTTGAGGACCGTGAGCGCAGTGGTCGGCCAAGGAAACTTACTGTAGCAGATGAAAGACACATCATGCTTACTTCCCTTCGCAATCGGAAGATGTCCAGCAGTGCCATCAGCTCAGAACTGGCAGAAAACAGTGGGACCCTGGTACACCCATCTACTGTCCGGAGAAGTCTGGTCAGAAGTGGCCTTCATGGAAGACTTGCGGCCAAAAAGCCATACCTCCGACGTGGAAACAAGGCCAAGCGACTCAACTATGCACGGAAACACAGGAACTGGGGTGCAGAAAAATGGCAGCAGGTGCTCTGGCCTGATGAGTCAAAATTTGAAATATTTGGCTGTAGCAGAAGGCAGTTTGTTCGCGAAGGGCTGGAGAGCGATACAAATGACTGTCTGCAGGCAACAGTGAAGCATGGTGGAGGTTCCTTGCAAGTTTGGGGCTGCATTTCTGCAAATGGAGTTGCGGATTTGGTCAGAATTAATGGTCTCCTCAATGCTGAGAAGTACAGGCAGATACTTATCCATCATGCAATACCATCAGGGAGGCATCTGATTGGCCCCAAATTTATTCTGCAGCATGACAACGACCCCAAACATACAGCGAAAGTCATTAAGAACTATCTTCAGTGTAAAGAAGAACAAGGAGTCCTGGAAGTGATGTTATTGCCCCACAGAGCCCTGATCTCAACATCATCGAGTCTGTCTGGGATTACATGAAGAGAGAAGCAACTGAGGCTGCCTAAATCCACAGAAGAACTGTGGTTAGTTCTCCAAGATGTTTGGGCCAACCTACCTGCCGAGTTCCTTCAAAAACTGTGTGCAAGTGTACCTAGAAGAATTGATGCTTGATGCTATTTTGAAGGCAAAGGGTGGTCACACCAAATATGGATTTGATTTAGATTTTTCTTCTGTTCACTCACTTTGCATTTAGTTAATTGATAAATATAATCTATTAACATGTCTATTTTTGAAAGCATTCTTACTTTACAGCATTTTTTCACACCTGCCTAAAACTTTTGCACAGTACTGTACATAGATGGCTTACGGTATTTTTTTCTTTTTAACCAAAAATGACTAATGGGGTTTGATTATTTATTTATTTTTTTAATCCGTGCTGTCTGATTTTTTATCCACATACCAGATAATCATAAATCAGCAATTTATGTGAAGTGTTCTAAATAAATGTACATTCTGCATGACAAAATGCACAATATATACAGTATATATATATATATATATATATATATATATATATATATATATATATATATATATATATATATATATATATATGTAAATTAAGTTTACATATATATTCTTAATGCTACTGGTTTTTAAAACTCTATAAAATGTTGCAACAATATAGCAACCAACTATTAGCAGTTTATTACAGCAAAAGTGCAGAAGGTTCCAAAATCAAAGCCAGAATTTTTAAGTTTGGTATAAAGTTGCAACAAGAAAATGTTGTGCAAAAATGACTATCAAAAATATGCTAAAATCTGGATGGCTCAATGTATCACTGATCATGTTCTGTGTCTAGTCTAGCAAAAAAAAAAAAAATACAAACATATTTTGGATCATTAGTGATTTGACTTATGACCCCATCTACCTAACCAGATCACATTCTTCACTTTGCCCCTGTGCATTCCAAGGTGGTATCAGAGGTCATTGCGATGGTGTAAGGGTTGGGATTTTAAACCCGCTACAGCTCAGGGTCAGTCAGTACCAAATCTTTCTCACCCAGTTGCTATGGAAGGTCCACACCCTGGCCCTGAAAGCTAGGAACTCAAGACATCTCTTTGTGAGATTCCAATAATTCTAACTCTAAGCATCCCAGTACACTGGAATGTCTAGTCAATGTGTTCTTGCTATGTCTTCTTTTTTTTTAATCTTCAAAGCTCTGAACCTTCTTCAGTTCTGTTTGATTGTGACTACAGTGATACATTAATAAGTCCCAGAATCTGACGTATACTGTGGCGTATGTAGATTAGGTTTCCTCCTGGGCGGATTTTGTGTTGCCTTACCTGTTTCCAGATGAAAGGCTGGTAGTTGGTATCTGGAGGTTTTATTAATATTGGGGTTTTTTTGTGTGTGTCTCGTAGGTGTTTCAAAGGTGGCAATATGCATAAAATTGAATTGTGAAATCCATCTGATTGCAATGATTTGACCAAACGTCATACATTTACTGTTGCACTAATATCTGTCAATAAAATCTATTTAAGATTATTGCCAGTTTAATCAGATAGTTGGTGCTTTTCCATTTAGGCTTGTTTTTTTTATTTTAAGAAATGGTGCAAACTTAGCATGGGGGAAAATGCTTTGTGATAATGACCCATGCACTCCCAGAGATGTTGAGTGTCATAACTAATAACTTTGGGTTTCTTATATATGATTATTCTGTCTTGGAAAAACAAGATAATTATTTTTGTGAAGTGGTATATTTGATGTAGTAGTGTTGAACCCATGCGTTTGTATGTCAACTCTTTTTTGTCTGGTATAATGTTTTGATTTAAAATGTAAAAAATAAACTTACTATCAGTACATTGGTTCCTAATATAGGACACTGTGCTCCGCAAACTGCACTTGTGAGTCTAGGAAATAATTTAAGATCCCCATTGTGTAGCAGTCTGCGCCATTCCAGGTTTTCCAGGAAGCCTTCCACATACAAAAGGTATGTGGTGTGTTTTATTATACTCACAGTTAAAGCTGAAGTGGCTTTTGCTTAACTTATACCTTAGGTACAAGGTGGACTGCCAGGTGCAAGGTGGGCTGCTACAAATATAGATACAAAGGCCAATAAGTTTGTATGTTTGAAGTGCACCAGGTAGTAAGTAAAATATACTAAGACAAGAAAGGGAGAGAGATTTAGCTTTCTTTACCCAGAGGATATAGATAATTTGCAGCAAGAAATCAACTCTGTTGCTGAATGTACCAACAAAGTAATTGATTTTGTGTCACACCTTTTTGCTTTATTATTTATTTTCTACTTGCTAGGTGTTTGTATAGCCGAGGTAAGTTGAGAGCATGTTTAACAAAATATGCAGTATGACAAGTTTGTATCTATCACCAGTTCAAAAAAAATATGTTCAGTAGTTTAAATGTGTGTTTGTTCAATTTATCTTACACATATTACGTGTTCCACTGGTGCTTTCATAGATACAGATATGTTAATGATTTATAAACCAAACATCAGTGTTGCTTACTCTACTACAGTGTCCCATAGTTCTAACAGTGGCTTGTCCTCTTTTTTTTTCCAGCGCTGCTGGAGTGATGTTGTCGGAAGGTGATACTCTTTGTTGGCATGCATTTTACTAAGTGCGTTGGGTTATGGCCTGCTTGGCCTCTCCACCAACATAGTGTTATTTATAGTTGCAAGAATTCCAGTGGGTAAGTGCCTGAGTGGAAAGAACACCCAATGACTACATCACAGTCATCTGCATGTTATATACAGTACGTGGCAGAATCTAATACCAGCAGACAATAATCTTGTATTGAGTAATGCATGATCAACCGTATCAAAGGCCTTGGGAACATCAATAAACAGAGATAAACATGTAGATGTTTTATCTAGAGTCATTTTGATATCATCCATAACTTTCAATGCTGCAGTCACAGTGCTATGCTATGACCTGACCTAAAACCAGATTGCATGTTGTTTAAAATGTTGTTTGCATCCAAGTAACATTTCAGTTGATTACTGACCATAGATTCCAAAATTTTAGACAAATTGGAAATGGGTCTGTAATTGTTCATGTCAGATGGGTTTCCAGCATTTAAGAGAGGAGTAACATAGGAGGACTTCCAGACATTAGGCAGTTCATTTGGATATCAATAAAAGTAACAAAATCAATAGTCTCCCCAATGACTTTTTTTTCAATTTTTGTTCTTTACTTTGATTTTTTAAAACACTTCTAGGATTTTCTAAAATAGTAATTACAGTCACTTTGCAAGTGTGGTTTTCTGTATCTGGTAAAAAAAAAAAAAGTCTTATGATGTGGTTCTATAAGCGTGTTGCGCCTGCTAAGATCTTTGACATGACTATCATGTTAATTATAATATTTATATATAATTATAATGGAACTACATAACTCTGATACCATACAGTACCTATTTGTGGCTGATGTCTGTCTTAATGCAAGACATTTTGCAGCTTGTGGTGATTTCATAGTATACTGTTACTGGAGCCTTATTATCTATTTAACATAGTTGCTTATCTAAACATCCCCTTGTGTAACCTAGTCATGAAAAAACAGTTTCAGTGGGATTTATAGTAATGTACATACTGTAAGATTTATGTTAAGTGCTAAGTTTAGACAGTATGGGGTAGATTTTCAAAGGCGACTAAGGACTTTAGACGGGTGTAACTCAGCTTTTTAGACGTTTGGACGGGGGTCTAGCATAAGAGCGATTTTCTAAAGGGTCTAAAATCCCACATTCATGTCTTTAGACACCCTGCCCCGTCTATCGGCATCTAGTTGGGTTTTAGCTCATTACCATTCTGCGAGTTGTATCAACTACTTAATTCTCCCACATAAGAAGGTAGATCTTATGATGGCAGAATTCCATTTGTGTTCATTTTCCTAATCATGAAATAATTCCTCTCTTAAAGTGGTTTTAGCACCTGGAGAGTGACAATGCTCAGACACCTTCTACTGCTATACTTACCTGTCATCAACCAGCTAGATGCTTTACCTTGTGCTTGACATGTTTTCAGTCAGTAACATACTTTGAGACTGAAGACACTGCTGAATGTAAATGAACTAGAAATAATAACAGACCTCCTGAAATTAAGGCAAGAAAACCTCCACTTTATAATGTTTTAACATTAAAATACATGTTTCTAATATTTAGTTAGCAACAACCAACCACTTCCACAGCTTTTGAAAGATTATTTTCCTTTTTGTATAGTACTTGGTGCTCTTTTCTTTGTACAGATATGTTTGTTACATTTTCTTTGACAGGTTTTGCCTTTGGAAACCTTGGTGTTTTTTACAAGCTGCATTATGCATGTATGACCACTAGATGGAAGCAAATTACTACTGTTGCATTTTAAACAGAACTAAAATAACTTTTGAGTGGGATTTAATCAACCTATACCTCACTAAGATGAGCCACAGTTGAGTTTCTTTGAGTATTTTCAAGTAAAGTGAATCAACGTGGATAGCATCAACCACGAGGTAAAACTGTGATAAGCATGTGATGTAAAATGCTCTAAAAAAGAATCAAGCTGTGGATTATCCTGATGGGCTATAGGTTAATCAATCTACCCCTTAGGTAACCAGAGTGTTGTTCCCAAGAAACATCTAGGGAATGAAACTTTTTCCAAAATCCAGGCTCTCCACAGTGTTATATTAAAGGAATAATGCACGACAGGGCGTGTGTTGTGTAGGGATAACATCACACCTGGGGTGGTTGGGTTATCTGATGTTATTCCTGAACAACACACAACCTGGGGTGCACTATTCCTATTATACAATGGCTCACAATGTAAAAATACAAATACAAATATAAATGCACTGTAAAATAGCACATAAGACTCATTTCATGTTTAAAAGTGATTATAACATTGGAAATAACATTCCGCCTCATGAAATAGTTCCTGTTTTCCATTTACAACTGTAGTAAAGTATTAACTATGATGTTCTAATAGATATACTAAAGTGTTATTTCTGTTTAAAGTGAGTTAATAATAGGACTTCTCAAGTGTTTTATGTATGTTGTGAACACATTGTTGGCAGAGTTGAACTCTGCATTTGACAGTATATTAATGCGACGGCTCAGGGGTGATTCATTTAAGTGTCTGTTTAAGCCCAGTTTAATATCCAGTGCAGTAGAAATGCTTAATAAATCAAGCATTTTTCTGTACTAATTGTATTTAAACATAGAAACATCAGCTGTTTCATTCAGTAAAAGCTTACAACAAATTGAGTCTGAGATCTTATCTTTCTAATTTCTACTTTTTTCCCATTTTTTTCTGTATGCAGTGAATGCACCCAAGATTGAAAACAGGCTTGTGAATCGGTAATGCAGCAGGGTCTTTCAGTGGAGAAACAGTGAGTCACGTTATTTTGAAAGCAGTTACTTCTACAGACTCCATTCGAGAGAGAAGGAGCTAGCTTCGTTTTATAAGGTTAGTTTCATATCCAGGTATTTCTACAGTAACCAAGCCTCCATAGACGAGAGGGGGGAAAGGACTGGAGATGATTAGATGGGGAATTGGCCTATAAGGTCAAAACACATTAAAAATGTAATTTAATATATTGTCAATATTATAATAATCTCATAAACATGTAACTAATAAATCATTTACTGAGAAAATGTCACGTTGTTTATAGTGTAATTTCTTTTTAAATCTATCACTTTTTGTCCATGACACAAGATCAGAACCATTTTGTAATCAACACCATGTCCTTGATAAGATGCAAGTTATAGGGGCAGTTCTGTCCCCTACAGAATGGACAAAGGAAGACAGCTTGGCCCATGCTACACAAACAAAAGCCTGAAAAACACCTGTCCATGTTCAAAAAATGACTTTAAAACAATTGGGCAGTGGCAATCATCCACAATGTTTTATTTTTTACACTGTATTAGGCACAGGAATTAAAAGTTATTTAATTTTTTTTTATTTTCTGTAATATTTATTGTTTTTATATTGCGTAATGACTTAAATTACTTTTTTTCTCAGAAACATGCTGTCTGTTTAGTCACAGAGGAGCAATAGCACAAGCAGTGGAAATGTGAGCTTTCCCACCATGCATCATACATCTCCTGGAGGTACCATCCATCCTTGTACAGAAAGTACGTAACCAGCTGATTTTTCTACAAGGGTTAAGGTGTCATTTGTTCATATTATATCTACAGCCTACAGTATTACTAATATATAAACTAACATTCCAGCTGTAAAATGTAAAGTTCTAAAAAAAGGCCTCCAAGCCAAATCTATAAAGTCAAGGTTTATATTGATCCATGGGCCTACTCAGAAGAGGGTGTGTAGTTTCAGAGTCACTGACCTCTTCCCTAGCCTCTTCCCTCCTATTGGCTGCTGGTGCATACCTAAACTCCTCCATCTCCATCTGGTCTTCTTTCTCATTGTGTTTTAAGCCTTGCTCATTGAATGACCCAAACCGCCGCATTGGCGTTGGTGCTCTCTTTGTCCCTGTTCCTCGTCCTTCACTGTTTTCACTCATTGCACTGCCTCCACGATTCTCATAATCAACCATTGGGGTCCTTCTGCTGTCTGTTCGAACTTCATTCACCGTTTGTAGCTTGTTTCTTGGTGGCTGCAAAGCCCTTCGTGTCTCCTTAGCCCTTAGCTGAAGACGTGGTCTTGCAGGGGGAAAATTAATTTCAGATGGAATATCATCATCATCATCATCACCTAGAGGGAAAGAGAGAAAATAATGACACGTTTATTTATTGCGCTTCATAAACCAAATGTACAAGAAGTCAACAATTCAAGCTACATATTTAGTATTGGTTTATTAGCAGTTTTAATTCTTTCCACAATGTACTATCCAATTTACTATCGAAACGGCAGAATGTCATTTTAATGACATATTTGTTTCAGGGCCATCAGAGCCTGAGCCGTTAAAAAAAAAGGACTATATACCTGTTTATAATGGAGTGCACCAACATTCACAACCAGACAGATGGCACTAGATAACTATTTTATTGTTATGCCAATGTATTATTTTGCTTTTACATCAGTACAGTACTAATAAAGACCAAGGATTTATACCGGCTCAAGTTAAGCACCCAATACAATGTGTTGTGAAAATAGTGCTCTTTATATGCACTGCATTATTTACACAGCACTAAACTAAAACAGACAATTGAATAGTAAATAAATACTGTATGACAAAAGAATAGTGTTAAGTGATGCTGAACTACAAACCAGTAAATTTTCTTTTCTATATCTCCGAAGGAAGTAGATTTCTAAGGCCTTTTCATTACTTCATTGTGAATATGTGTTTAGAAATTGGAATATATATTTTGCTAAGCTACACTACTGTTGGAGAAGTACCCCTAGTTTTTTTTTTTTGAAACCTCCATATTAAAAGAAGCTGATACCCAATAAGACTATGTTGAAAATAATACATTATATAATCAAAGAAACTACAAAATGTCCAAAAAAAATGTGTCATTTTTTCATTAAGTATATGGAAAACTACAAAACAGTATATAATTCAATATGTTAACATAACATTATTCAGCAGGTTTCATTCGACTTTATGAAGCAAAAGGAGTTCATTCTATAGGGTGATGCAAAACATTTGGCCATAGCTGTATGTGTTTCCTTTTAGAAATATAAATAACCTGGTTTGCTTTCTGATAAAGTGGAGTGCACAGAAGGATACACACACAAAAAACAAATACAGCATGTAATCCTACTTCACTTCACAACCATCACTAAAACACCACAGCACACTACACTGTTTCTAGGCAGAGCTCTTGCTCTGCCACAGAGGGGTTGGGTCTTTAGTTTCCTAAAGTAATTGTTGTTCAACAAAAGATTTTCCAAGAATATAGACAGGATCTTTGCCAGCTTTTTAAAGCATTGACTTAGGAAGATACTTTACCGGATTTTCTTAATCTCAGTCTCGGTTGAAGGCTCTGGACAGTAGGAGGAAGGGAATAGTACTTGGCAGCAGCCTGAATGGAAAAATACAAGACCTTAGTTGGAAACCTTCCCTCCTCACTTTGCCATACAAACAAGTGCATGCCATACAGGTGTGTTTCAACTTATATCTCACAGGTGTACAGAGGCGAATGTTACTACTGAGCCACAGAGGAAGTCACCATTGTGTTTTTTGCACTGTAAGTAGACAAACGTTTCAGCTAATATCTTTATCACTGGTCAAGAAGAAAGTGATAAAATGTCTGACTGATGTTTGACTTCATGGATTGAGTGTTTTATATTATTGACAAATTGGAAAGGCTTGCTTAATCAAACAGAAAACATGGGGTGCAGCAGGCAAATTCCAGAACTAGACCCTTTAAACCCCTGGAGGGCTTGGTTCAAAACCAGCTCTGGGAATTAAATTAGCATGGCACATGACAGAAGGATTGAAATGGCAGGTAATGACCGAGGTGTCTGTGAATGCCTAACCCTGGAATCACCAGCACCAATGAGTTGCTCCCTGTGGAATCTCCACGCAACCAAAAATATCATTTTCAGTACATTTGAGGCTTGTTAAGCTTTTTATTCTATAGTTTCATTAGGTTTTATTTTTTTCAGAAATGAGAAAAACTCCCATTCCTGTTATTAATACCTACAGGTGTCTGCCAAGTGTTAGCCTTCCTCATACTCTTCCTTATGCTAGAGTGTCTGCGCAAGAGGATCTCCTTTGTCCGGGTTTCATTAGGCAGGGAATGTCTGGTGTATGTTAACGTCTGAAAAAATTGACAACATTTACAAAAGTGTTAAACACTAGAAAAAGTGATAACTTAAACCACATGTGATTAAACAAATCATTTTGTTTTTGTAAAAAAACTGTAACAAGAAAACATAGTCAAGAAAGTGAGACGCTATCTATTAATATGTATTTTTATTTATTTTTTATGACAAGACTGCCCCAGCTCTGCTAGGAAGTTTCAATGGGCTGAACCAATCTGACTCATCTTGGTTCAAGTCATGTTTTAAAGCTACTAAAACACTAAATGCAAGTAGGGAGAACCAGAGCAGAGCTTGGGGAGTTGAGCAAGATTTTCATGAAGTACTGTTGTGGATAATTTCAAAGTATCATAATTTAAATTGGAAATTTTCTAGCTGTTGTATATTTAGTACATTCATTTGTTAGCTCTCTGTGGACCACATATATGTAACATCTTATTTATAGCCATGAAAATTCAAGTTTATTCTTTAGCTGGATCTACTATACGCTTAGACAACTTTATTCAGCAACTAAATATGGAAAACATTGCCACAAATTTGCTACCAGTTACCGCACACCCTGTCCTGCGTTATTTCTTACTTATTGTACTATTTAGGTCTCAACACTAACCATTAAAAAATGGAAATAAAGAATGATATTATATAAGTATTTATTCAACTTACCCGCTCACGTATTTTATACATATTTTTGGACAATAGCTCTTGCATGCTCCTAACTTCCTCCGGTAGGAATGTTTCAGGTTTTGTAGGTTTCTGCTCTCTGCAGGGTTAGAAACAAAAAAACTAGTTACAAAGGGTGTGCAGAAACTTGTTACTTCTACTCATTATTGTCTTTAAGAAGTATTTATCGGCAGGTACTGTATTTAAAAGCCGATTGCAAGATTTTTCTGTCTGTGTCGACATTTTTTCTGGCGCACCACGGCCATAAACTAACTTGTCGTTTTACATTGAAACAGTTCTACTTACTGTAGAGAAGTCAATGATGGAGCACCACTGATTCCACCATTTGAATCCAACAACACAAGTGCATTTTGTAATTGAAGCTTCTTGTATAAGGAGACAATGCTTGATTGGGGTTTGTTGTCCTTAATTAGAATCTTCCTTAGAAACCTGTCATTGATTTTTTTAAACCTGTGGATTAATTTAAAAAGAAACCTCATATTAATAACAACAGTAAAAAATGCAGAGAAAGCTGATTGAGTCAAAGTTTGGCAAGTACTGCAACCAGACTTTATTTTCACTGAATAGCTGTAATGATACTTTAAACAATAGCTATTCTAAGAAAATCTGAAATGTTATGCTTCTTCAAAAGGCTTCCTTAAAAAGGGGGCAAATGAAGAACTAGGTTGCAAAATAGGTTTCAAACCCTGATATATCAGTCAACAAAATGGTTTTATTATATTTTAAAATAGCAGTGAACCACTAATATTTGTATGTGTCCATAATAATCCACTATCAGGGGTCTAATAAAGTTTTTAAAAAAATCCTTAGCAACCTAGTTCTTATTTTGAAAATCAGTCTTTTTCAATTTGGTTCAAGTAATGTATTAGGAGCCGTGCAAAGGGCCCAAGGGCAAACTGCACAGCAATTTGTATTTTTTTATTTTTATAATCTGTTATGCAAGCTTGCTTTAAACCCTGTACCTGTAGCCAGCTCTTGGTTGTCTAGTGATAACCCCATAGCCATTGAATTGTTATTGGCTGCTTTGAATACAGGCCCTGAGTATATTTGGCTTAGGTATGTGTTATGTAACGTATTTCTGTTGACCACAGAGATATCACTACACAGCATGTTTTTTTTTTCTTGCTGTTGAAGTAGAAATCATTATTAAAACTGTACTTGTCTTTCCAGTAGTAGTGACTCCACTGTCCACAGAGATCTTCAATTCCAGCAATTGTATGTTCCATTGCCTACACAAAATGAAACAAATAAATAAAGTGATTAATGGAACTGTCCCTGAGCAAATGTGTTATTTAAAGCTTAATAGTAAATACATTCTTAAATACACTTGTTTTAAAGAACCAGTACCAGCAAATTAGAAGCTTTTAGGCTATTTGCATTACTCCTGTTTGTTTCAGTAATACACTTTTAATGCAGCCAAAATGCAGAAGTTAGGCAAACAAAGGATCAGATTAACCAAGGTCTTTATGTAATAATGCTTTTGCCAAAGGAAAATTAAAGTAAATGAAAAAAACTACTACAATAATGGAGTTCCTTGTTATCTGGTCTAATGTCATACAGTTTTATGATTCGTCTGCAAATCAATTCATGTGCCACTCGCACATTTAAAGTGAAGAAGTTATATTTTGATCTGCAAAATTTGTTAAAAAACTGCCGCCAAGATACTGCACAAGTACAGCCAAACGTGAAGTGTTTTTCTTTCATTTGAAGTTAATAATGTCATAGGGGACACGAGAGATTTTGCGCATGCTTACCCGACCATGAATCTCCACATTGATCGTCATCAGCTTTCTATGTGTCCTCCTGACATTCAGATAGTCTATCAGGGGTCTAATTGTTATCCCCTACATAATTATATATAAAATAGAAAGAAAAAGGGACACACAAAAAAAGAATTATGTCTCTTTAAAATGTCCTTTTAACCAAAGTAGCATAAAGAACTTTGGAATGTCTTCATGAAAGATGTTATACAATTGATTATGAAATGCCATTTTTATATTTTAACAGTCTACACATTGCTGTTGTGTTCTAGAAGGAAGTATTCCATTGGACAGAGTGGTATCTCAACATGAATATGACTTTTCCAGTACCACAACTCGTTTCAAATGGTTTATCTCTCTATATCGTTATTTTGGTTTGTATTTTAGGTCATTCAAATTGAATGCTAATTTGCTACCCATAGTTTGTGAGGCTGTGACCTGATTTAACCTTTTTATATACTGGGGCATGGAATACAGTACAGTACAATACAGTACAGAGGAATATTATAGCAGGTGGAGATAATATAGTTGAAATTGATTTTTTTTAAAAACTTGGCAAATATGTACAATTCTTAAAAATGCATTCAGATCCATTTACTGTTTGCTTTTTTGAGAGAAACACATAACAAGGGAACCCTCTGTTCACCTGAATAAAGACTGTGAATATAATAACAGCTATGGCCGCAGTAGTGAATAAATTCCTTCTGGGGAAAGTATGTGGCAGCAGGAAAGCTAGACTGAAGCAGATGGCTCCTCGTAGCCCACCATAGGCCATACTAATCTGGTCCTTGAAAGTGAAGGGGATGGTGCGGAAATTGTTAATGATCTGAGCAAGGACAAGCACTCCTGAGAAAAAAACAGACAAGGGTGTTAAAAATGTAACTCTTAGCAAAGTATATAACCATAAAAAAGGTTCCATAAAAATATTTCTTTATTTTACATTTTCATAAAAATAAATGATTCCTGTCCAAGTATGCTTTATAGTTACAAAATGAACAAACTAAAAAAAAAAAGTAAAACAGAATAAAAACAATAGCAGGACTGCACCTAAAATGTAAAATATAAAAATAATAAAGAATGTTGCCTTAATTATTGTAGGTGTTCCTTACCTAACCCCCGCCACACAAAGCAGAAGATTAAGGTGAAACAAATATAGGCCCAGTTCCACTCATGCTTGCTGGTCACTGTTGTAACTCCGAGGAAAAAGAAGATGAGAGTCTCACTGACACTGCTCCACATCTTCAGAAAGTGCCGAATGGTGGTGCAGGACCTCTGAGAAACATTCTCTTCAACATAGTACTTCATTGTCAAGGCACATGTTATAATGCTGAAAAGAAGAGGATTATATGGTTAATTAGTGCAACTTAATTTTGTAATTGTATACATTGTAGAAGTGCACTAGGTTTTTGTTGGCAGTAAAACTAATAGACAACAATATTATACGGAAAAAGATGTACCAGGAACTTCACCCAAAGCTGCTGTGATGGTTGAGATCTGATATATGATAATGGAAAGATAGCTGAAACCCTAAGTATCCTTTCTTATGCAACTTTAAAAATACAACTTCCCTAGTTCTACAAATCAGCATATAGAATTTTATTTTTATTTTTCTTTACACTGAAATGTGGTTTCTCTGTCAGATAACAATTTTGGGGTAATATACAGAGAATGCCAGGTTCATAACATACAGATGTTAGGTGACACATAAAGCAAGGTATCAATTCTTATGGGCACCTACCTATATAATATTCAGAATAAATCTTTTCAGTATACTTACGCCATGATGCTTGAGAGTGAAAACAGTTCAGCAACGAGGTATGCCAGGTAGCTGTACATGAAGACGAAGACAGGCTCAAGTTCTCTGGTGTTTGTGGTGAACCGCGTTGTAAACGCTGCCACAAATCCAAACAAGAGGCCAAACATTATGCCTCCAAACCCCACCACAAAGAAGTCTGCAGTACCTAGTAAGATATCTATAGAGTCCACGTGGTCTATCTCGGACATATACTTGAACAGACTGTACAACGCCTACAAGGAAAGAAAAGAGTTTTAGTAAGATTTACAACAGGTCATTATCACGGTCATTAAAAAGTCCCTTTCTTGGTCATTTTGCAATGCTGCTGGGGTAAGAAGCATTCCTAACAGATTTGAAATGCTACATTCTGACATTGTTAAAGTGATGTAGAGGCTTGCATTGTAACCCTGTACTGCCCTGTAACACCTGTAAGTCGTCTTGGATAAAGGCATCTGCCAAATAAATAAATAATAAAAATAATAATCTTTAATTGTTTGTTTACTTAGATATGTAGATATGCAAATGTGTTAACTTATGTATTTTATACTGCAGCTTGATGTGGTGTTTTCTGAAAAGGAAAACTAAAACAAATATACAATAAAACCGGTATATTTCATACACATTGGTACAGTGTGTACATTTGAAATTACTGTTCCCCTACAATAATCACACTCTGGATCTTTAAATGTTAAATGCAAAGCCTTAGTTTATTCTCACCACCAGTTCTCCAGAGGCTTAAGACTCTGGGCTTGTTGAGAGCCACTCATAGTAAACTTTAAAATCTGAACATATTTTTTCTTCTGATATGTGATTCTTTCATAGCTAAGGTCCAATGCAGCTACGCTGAACTGCAGTTTTAGAAACTGTTGATCGACAAAATGTAACGTTTGTTAAAACATAAATCTAATATCAATGACTTACCAGTGGAACAAGTGTACCATTTTAATGGAATGGTCAACTAAGTTTCATGGTAAATTACAGTCTAAATTGACCTGGACTTTTGATCAGGGTTAAAGGATTAAAGCAACATATATCTAAATACAACAGCAACAGCATTTAATTTCATGTCTGAGGGCATCCCAAAGCACATTACAAAAACATGTTTATTGAAATACTATGCAAAACAAATAGGTCGAGGGAAGAAAAAGGGACATTTTCTGAATCCTTGATTGATGCTGACAGTGTATTCCAAAGTCTAGAAGCATATTGTTTAAAAGCCTGATATACCTCCTGGATCTTGATAAAATATAAATAAATAAATAAATAAAATCATTAGGATCCTTTAAAATCTGACTTGACAAAGTTTCGAGGTCAATCAGCTACCAGGAACCGGAGAAGCACTGATGGGTCAAATGGCCTCTTTTCGTTCACAAACCTTCTAATGTTCAGAAAAATAATGGATTCATAGGTTAAAATGAAATTTCACTGGAAGTCTGGGATACCAAAATTGCTAAAAACTTATTTAAAGGACACAAACAGGAATTGTGTGGTTTTGTCCAATTTCTGCTTCTGCAGTCTGCTTTTTTTTTTTTTTTAATGAAGCCCAATATACGGCAATTAATGCAATTAAATATACAGTTGTAGTTTTTACAAGTTTACATACCCCAACGGAAATTTATAATTTCTAGAAATTTCTCAAAAACAAATAATTATAGAAAGAATTGTTTGTAGCAAAAGTTTTGCTTTTGTGGATGAGGAAAAAAAGTTACAAGAAATAGATTTTGCAAAACTCCAAAAATGCTAATTCAAAAGTATTCATACCCTGACAAGTAAAATTAAAATAATAGCTAGGTGAGGCACGTCTAGCAATAATAACCTCTTTTAAATGATTAGGATATTTGTCAGTGAGCTTTTGGCATGATTCTTTAGTGATTTTTGACCATACTTCAACGCAAAATTGTTCCAGTTTATTCAAATTCTGAGGACTTCTCTTGTGCACAGCCTTCTTCATCGCATACCAAAGATCCTCAATTGGATTTGACGAGGCCATTCCAGAACCTTGATTTTATTTTTCTTTAACTATTCTGAAGTAGATTTTGATGTGTGCTTTGATTGCTGTCGTGTTAGAACGTCCAGTTGGGCTTTAAACCAAGTTTTGTAGCAGAGGGTTTCAGATGATTGGCCAGTATCTTTTGGTATGGTATGGAATCCATTTTACCATGTATTGGAACTAAATTTCCTGTGCCATTAGAGAAAAAACAGCCCCATAGA
This sequence comes from Acipenser oxyrinchus oxyrinchus, assembly GCA_030684275.1. Classification (NCBI taxonomy): domain Eukaryota; kingdom Metazoa; phylum Chordata; class Actinopteri; order Acipenseriformes; family Acipenseridae; genus Acipenser; species Acipenser oxyrinchus. Next base: position 8,549,117 of record CM060255.1, read on the forward strand.
AGAATATTACCACCTCCATGATTGACAGTAGGTATGGTGTTCTTTTCTTTGTACGCCTCACCAGACTTTCTCCAAACATAACGACTATCAGCATGACCAAATAGCTCGATTTTTGTTTCATCACTGTAATCACTATTAACGTGTCTTCACAACACCACTTGCACCTAGAGCACTCACTATTGGACTGGAGGCTGTGTAGGTGTTTTAAAGAGCGTGTTGGTTGTTATTGCTTCGGGACTGAACCCTGTGGTTTTGACTGGCTGTACATATAGTCTTATTAGTTAAAAGCAATTAATAAAGCTTCGTTTTCACCATTGAACTATTGTTGGACTGTCGTTACTCAGCACTGCATCACCTCTACACCTGTGCACTACAGACCACTTTGCCACATCTCCACACTTACCACAGTGACGGCATCATTGTAGAGCGACTCCCCGAACACCACAATATAAAGTTGCTCGTTGATGTTTTCTTCTTCAAACACGGTTAGCACAGCTACAGGGTCCACTGTTGAAATAATGGTGCCAAACAGCAGATTTTCCTGCAGGCTGATATCCTGAATCCCAAAAGCTTCAATTTGACAGATCCCAAAGAGGGAGATTCCAATGCCAACGGAGTTCCACAGCGTTCCAACAACAGAAAACCAAAGGACTGTGCCACAATTCTCAAAGAAGAGGCGAGTAGGCATAAAATAGCCAGCATCGAGTACAATAGGTGGCAGTAAATACAGGAAGAAGACATCTGTGGTCAGTACTGCAGGGGTCGCTTCGTGAACTGAATACATAATCCCTCCAACTATAAGTCCAATGATAATTAGAAGGCAGCATTCTGGAACCCATACTGTTATTTTGTGATAAACATGGAAACCTGCAAGAAATAAGAAATGGTCATCTTTATTTCATGGTCTAGAAAATGCTACAGTGTCTAGCTGGTCAAAGGCTAGTAAACTTTGTCTAATTGCATGAGACCTTATCACCAAAGCACACTATTAATATTCCTGAATACAAAACATAACTAGTCATATGTTTTTAGTAATAATAGTCTCCATAGCTGCTAACATTTTAACAGCTTTCGTTAATTGTTTACCCTGGTAAACAAAAACAGGTCTAGTACTATTTTTTTGGTTTTGTAGCCCTGCAAATTTGAATCCCGCCCTGCTAAAGATGTGCAGTTTTTTTTCCTTTAAAGTCACTCCCGTGGAATGGTAAACAAATTCCCATCATCTTTGATTTCCTCAGTCCAGAAACCCATGTGACATATAAGACTTTATAGAAGACACTTTTTTTTTTAAATTTACACTTAAAAGATTCTACTTGAAAGCACATTGTCCCTTTTTGTTATTGAATATAATAAAGCCAGGAAATAAAGTGAGGCATAAAGCGGAACTGGTGCCCCGTGTAAAAAAAACAAGAAAAAAACGTTAATATTTTAACATATCTTTTTCCAGATTTAACTTAAATCTTGTTTTGTTCCCAGATTTAACTTAAATCTTGTATTTTTTCCCCAGATTTATAAATGTTGTGAAAATAAACAAATCTTTTTATTAAATGTGTACATTCAGATATAATTTATAAATCTAAAATATTTAGCAACTTTTCAACATTTAAATGCTAAATCTTTATATATATATATATATATATATATATATATATATATATATATATATATATATATATATATATATATATATTTGTTATTAAATATTTATTTTGAGAATCAAGATTTAGCTGTTAGCAAATAAATCTGTTAAATATTTAGCTAAATGTTAAATCTTTTTAGAGATTTAAGATTTAGTTAAATATTTAAGTTCACAAAATCCAGATTTATTTGCCAACAGCTGAATCTTCATTCTCAAAATAAATATTTAATAACAAAATATATATGTATATTTATTTTTAAAATAAAGATTGAGCATTTACATGTTGAAAAGTTGCTAAACAATTTAAGATTTATAAATTATATCTGAATGTACACATTTAAAAACATATTTATTTATTTTCACAAAATGTATAAATCTGTGGAAAAAATACAAGATTTAAGTTAAATCTGGAAAAAAATACATGCGAAAATATTAACGCTTTTTTTTACACATGGCTGCACTGTAGCTTGACCAATTAGTTACACATATAATTATATTAAATCGGAACATGGGTAAGTACAGTGCAGTTTTATTAATACCTCTTAAATGTAATAACCATTTGGGATTTAAATACAATTTAAATACAGAAGTGCCAAGCAAATGTTTTCTTCTTATTATTATTTTTTTATTATTATTGTTAACTGCCAATTGGAAAAAAGTAATAATTATAAAATACATTATAAAGTACATACATTCATATATATGAATGATATGGGGCATGTTAAACCAATTTTGTATACAACGTTTGACATTATGAGATTCATGAATCCTTTTGAAAATATACGTATTAAGTAACTGTAGATGATTGGGTGTTCTACTTACCAATTTTCGCCAAGGAAGCTAAAAGAATCCACAGCGTTATTTCGAATGGTATTTGTATACGAGGATAGTTAATTTGGAAGACTGGTAAATATTCTTTTTCGGGTGCAGGAAACGTGTGTAAAGTATTAGAAGGCTGCCCCGGTGATGAAGTTGTAGGAGTTTTGCCATTGACATAAGCTGCTGATGATCCATGAATTACAACCACAATATAAAACACGACCAAAGTCAATCTCCAAACAGATAGAGAACCCATCTTAGCGGTTGAACTTAAAACGCACAGCAAATGCAATTTTATAAATCAACAGACTGAATCAACAACACTGGTTTAGTGATGCATCTCAATCCAAACTGGTGTATGTTCATTAAAAAAAAAAAAAAAAAAAAAAACTTAACAAAAGAACCGTAAATTCCTCATGTAGTAACCAGCCGATTGGAGTTCTGTATTATAATTTTTTAAAAAATATTTCACATTTCCTGCGTTGCTCGTTTTTCCTATTCTTCTACCTGCTGTGAATTACATTCTCGCACTGGTAATGCACAGATTGCTCCAAAAAACTAGGCAAAGACTCACCTCCCACACCTGTTTTATCATCCAATCTTTTTCAGTCTCCAACATCTAATAGAACCATTGTTACCAGCAATATGCAAAAGCCAAATGTTTGCTTGTTTTGCAAAACTCAGTGTAGTGACTGAATATTGACCTTGTTAATTATTGACCCTGTTATGCCTACATCAGATCCAGGCATGCTGAATATAAGTTTTTGTTGGTTAGTTAATCCATCTTTCTATATTCAAAAGTACACAGAAAGTACATTGTTGACACCCCAGTTTGTTTACATTCACCCAGCTTAGTTCAAGCAGTAGTTGTATTCCCTAACACAATTAATAATATACACAACATAGTGATCTCTGTTTTGGATTGTAATATTGATACTTTAAACCGATCTGCCCTGCACTACTTTAAGCTTAAAAATTGTTAACATTTTTATTTTTTATTTTTAACCCAATACTGTATGTCGAATGTGGTGTTTCCTGTAAAAATATATTAATACAAGTTATACAGTGTATGTGGATAAAAAAGGAAATCCCATTTTCAATTACCCTTTGTTTTCTGGGCTACACACGATATGAATGTGTATTAATAACAGCAGGCCTTGGAGAAGGTGAGGTCCAGTTAATGGCCAGCTTTGTGGGTAGGAGGCTGTGTGGTCTAGTGGTTAAAGAAAAGGGCGTGTAACCAGGAGATCCCCGGTTCAAATCCCACCTCAGCCACTGACTCATTGTGTGACCCTGAGCAAGTCACTTAATCTCCTTGTGCTCCGTCTTTCGGGTGAGACGTAATTGTAAGTGACTCAGCAGCTGATGCATAGTTCACACACCCTAGTCTCTGTAAGTCGCCTTGGATAAAGGCGTCTGCTAAATAAACAAATAATAGGAGGGGATGGCGAGAGAGAGGTGTTAAAGGAATGGATATTGAAATCCCCTAACAGCACGGGGTAGACAGAGAAGGAGGGAAGAGAGGAGATTGTCTAGTTCATTGAGAAAGTGAGTGAGAGGTCCAGGGGGATGGTACAGTACAATTAGCAGGAGCTGACAGGGAGAGGTTAGTTGGACAGCGTGAAATTCAAAGGTGTTAACAGAGAGTGAGGAGAGGTCAGAGGGGACAGAAAAGAGTAAGGAGGGAGAGAGGAGACTAGCCCCACCTCCCCGTCCAGTGAGACATGGAGTATGGTAAAGGACATAGAGAGAGGACAGGGCAGCAAGAGTTATAGTGTTATCAGGAGAGAGCCAGGTTTCAGTGAGAGCAAGGAAATCGAAAGATAGGTGGGAGGCAAAGGCAGAGATGAAATCAGCTTTGTTAGCACAAGAGTGACAGCTCCAGAGGGCACCAGAGAGAGAGTGGGAGGGGGGAGAGGCAGAGGGATGAGGTTAGAGGGGTTAGGGGAGCAGCGGCGGAGATAGGACAGAAGATGGGAGTGAGAGGACAGAATAGTAGGGATGTAGTTATCTGTGCATAATTATCCCCCACTGGTCTAGCATGGTACATATATTGTTACAAACACCCTGGTAATGTATCTAATATAAAAACAACAAAAATATACAAAACAATGAAAAAGGTGTATCTTATTAGTTGTTGAAAGTTTTATCAGCTTGTTTCACAGACCCTGATTAACATTAGTCTCGGATTACCTTACCTATAATAACATTAGGCTGTCCAAGTTTATGGCTGTCCAAGCTCAGGGTATATGAAACCAGTTTTTGTGAAACTGTTTTAGACTTTTAAAGAAGTCAAATATAGTCTAGAAATGTTTCATGATTACAAAATGTTATTTAAGGCAGTGAAACAGACTTGTTTATTTTCTTTTTAAAATAGTTAAGTAAAATGTTCAGTTATTGCAAAAATGTAGAATAAGAGTTTATGATGAAGTAACATACAGTATGTTAATACATGTTTTTAAAACCAGTACCATATTCTTTACTGACTGCACATGCTAATTCTCAAGTATGTGGGTGTCAGTCTCTCATACGTGTTACGTTATAATTGCTCTCACTTTGTTTCTATGAAAGCTGAAATGCCATATAACCTGTGCTGCAATGTTAGCAGGAACATTTGTATTTCTATCTGTGTTTTGTATTTGAGTGGCAAACAGGTTTCATTGAAGGAGGAAGCTTGTGTTTCTTGTCAGCACGATGTATGCTTTTAGCCAGTGCCACTATCGTTGAGCTTTCGGGAACACTGCATACACTGAAAAAGGTCGCATGAACATTTTTATCAAGACCGAAACTGTACTTTTACCTGAAAGCGGTTAGCACCATTGTTCTGATAATGATAAGAATCAGGAGGTGTGCCTAACCACACGGGATAGGCACACCTTCGGGTTTCACAGGTAGAGGTAAATATTGTAGTTATGACACTTGCAATTTATAGTCTCTGTATTTGCTATACCAGGATTGCAATAATACAGGCAAAGATGTCTAATTACCGTACATTATGATTTCAGGTCCTGGATGTATAAAAACAAGTTTGTGTTTAAAAACAAGTTTGTGGTTGTGTTTAAAAGCAAGTTTGTGGTTCAACACAGTTCAGTAGTTACTACCACAATTCAGCAGATGTTTTTAAAATATGGTGCAACTCTTTGTAGACTGTGGACTTCCACTTTAATATGCATTTGTTGCACTTCTACAGTATACGAAGAGTGTCTGTCTAGGCCTTTCTAAGTAATGCTAGCGCTTCTGCTGCCACCTACTGTCAGAAACTATTTAGCAGGCTATTAAGCAATACCCACTGACAATAAATCCTATATTTTGAGACTGACAGTTCCCTACTGTTTGTACTGGTTATTTTGGAGTTATGAAGTTTTCATACATACAAGGGTAAAAGCTCTTATTTATAGGACTGGGCTCTTTGCTTGGTAGTTACCCTCCTTCGTCTATTACCAAGGGTAATGGAAAAGCTCATGGTGCACTCTAAGGTAAAACAATTTCAATTTTGCAATAGCATTTTTAATTCTCATATAAGATATTAAAGAGTAAGTAGCAGGGTTCCGAAAAATATAGCGTTACCTGTCCCCACGTGTTGCTACAACTGTTTAAATAACGTACCTGTAATTTTTCTTTTCATTGTTAACATCCGGACAACTTTTTACACTTACATGTCTCTTTAAAAGCTCTTTTCAAAATGGCCGCTCTAGTGCACTGGGGTTTGCGATCTGTCTTCTAAATCAATGCAGGAAGAGCGATTAAAACGCACAAAAAAAAAAAAAAACATAACAAGTGCTCTGGCTTTTCTGATCCGTACCACATCATGGCTCATTATTGCTGTGTTACCTGTTTGACAATGTGAGCAATAATCCTTACGCTGTCTGTGCTCTAGAGCGGCCATTTTGAAAAGAGCTTTGAAACAGATTTTAAAGTTATAAGTGTAAAAAGTTGTCAAGATGTTAACAATGAAAATAAAAATGAGCGTGGAGGAGCAGCAGCGCCAGCTGAAGACAGAAGGCGCTCCTGTGTGTGAGGAGTGTGGGGACTTTGGGCACGCTCTATGGGGAGTGCCCATGGACTTTTGACAAACCGCACTACCTGATGCGATCTAATTTAGAACCGGACTCGAGACTACCCCCTGAGGTGGTCTCAAGTCCGGTTCTCGAATCACAGTATTAAACGTTGCGTGGTGTAGATGCTTACCGTATTTAGTACTTTTAAGCCGGTTTAAAGGCAACTAATACGGTTTAAAGGTATAGTGTGGACAGGGCCAATGTTATGCAATTTGAGGTACTGAGGGTAGGGTCATTGTTAAGGAACACCCCTTTTCTATTGAAATAGCCACATCTATTCAATGCCCACCTGTTCCAGCAGTGACCATCATTGGTGTAAGCATCCAAGCTGGTGGTTTGCTGGTTTTCAGATGGTTGTGAAGGTTTAGTAGACTTTGTGATGTTGAGGAGCTGGTTAAGGTGGTCCAAGAAAATAGATCCAATTGAAAACCCCTCTACTGTAAAGTGTAAGGTCAACTGTCATCTACACCCCAAAATGAATCAGTTTGTCTAGGTTATGAGCAGTAAGAGATCAATTAAAATCTGCTCCAATTCTCAATTCACTAGACCAGAAGCATTCTAATTATATGTATATCATTATGTTTTTACCATGTGTGAAATAGTTCTGGCTGAAATAAGTTTATTTTTTTCTAGCAATTTCCTTTTTGTTCTCTTTAATAACTAAAACATTATTAGGTCAATTTCCTTAGTTTCATACAACACATTCAACTGAGGATTTGCTGATTTCATTAAAAAGATCTCCTAAAGGCCAAAAAATGAATTATCATTCATTTTCTGTGTGTCCTTCCCTAATGTCCTCATTAAATCTGCAGTCCAACAATGTCACTGGCATATAAAAAATACAAAATTCTTTTTACAATTACTAATTGAAGGTGGTAGAGAGGTGGTAGACAGATAAATTATACAGATAAAAATGAACAATTATGTGGTCACTGAAGAGCTTCTTATTTGCTGTTTTTTTCACTTTCTGTAAAGCTATGTGAGGTCCTATTACTTCCCTGTTGGAAAATCCAGTGAGATGGTAGTTTACTGTTTTATTTATTTATTTATTTATTTATTTACTTTTTAACTCATCCTGCTAATTACATACTTTTATGTAAAATCTGGTACTTTTAACAATTTTAGTATTTGTAACATACTTTTAATAATCCTTTAATTGACTAACTATTTCTTGCTGATAACTGAATTAGTTCAATACATGTAATGGTTGCTAGGAATGGGTGAAAGTGCTATGCAATCGGAGTCTTATTTTCCATCCTTATTTTCCATCTCTCTCTCTCTCTCTCTCTCTCTCTCTCTCTCTCTCTCTCTCTCTCTCTCTGTCCCTCCCTCTCCCTCTCCCTCCCCTGACCTGACTGTCTAAGGAATGGAGAGGGGTATTGCTGCAGAACGCAGACTCGCACAGCGTAGCTCTCACAGGCAGCTCACACAGGGTAGCGCTGCGTGCGCAACTCGTAATAGACGTCATCATTATATGCTACAGTCCAATCACATGATAAGGGTGAAAATGTAGGTACTAAAACAAAGTTTATTTCATAACAATAACCTAACCCTATGTGGTAGGGGTGTTGATGGTGAATGAAGCACTATATAAATTATGAGCTGCACACGCAGCGCTACCCTGTGGGAGCTAACCTGTGGGAGCTACGCTGTGTGAGCCTTCGTTCTGCAGCTGTATATTCTTTAGGGGAATGTGCAAACAGAGGGTGTGGCTGGAAAATGTATCTATTGTGGGGTGGGGCTTTGGGTTACATGTGTGCCTTACAATGTGAAGGCAGTTGGAAATTGCATTTAGTTTATCTGTTACTCTGTATCAGGGGTAGTTCATAAAGTCTAGTAGTAGTGAATTTCTCTGTATCATTAGAACTGTATGTTTATAATAATACCCGATTACTGTGATTTGACATTGTTTGTCATATCTGGTCATTTTTACTCTCAGGTCTCAATAGATATTAAGAAAATAGCAGGCCTTGTTTTCTTACATTTTATACTTTTAAAATCTGTTTCAAAGCTCTTCAAAATGCCTGCTCTAGTGCACTGGAGCTTGAGATTTGTCCTCTAAATCACTGCAGGAAGAGCGATAAAAAAATAAATAAATAAATAAATAAAATAACAAGTGCTCTGGCTTTTCTGTTCCGAACCACATCATGGATCATTATTGCTGTGTTACCTGTTTGGCAGTGTGGCCAGTAATCCTTACATTATCAGTGCACTAGAGCAGACATTTTAAAAAGAGCTTTGAAACAGACTAAGGTTATAAGTGTAAAAAGTTGTTAGGATGTTAACAATGAAAAGAAAAATGACAGGTATGTTATTTAAGCAGTTGTAGTAACATGTGGAGACGTGTAACGCTATATTTTCCGGAACCCCGCTACTTACTCTTTAAATGCCTTTCAAACTAACCGTCTTGTGAATCTGTGGAAGTACAAATAAAGTTTAGGAAAAACCAAAAAAAACCCCAAAAAACTGGAGAACAGGCTTTGCTTTATTTCTACTTTCATCGTCCATGAAGAAATGACATGTTGTGATCACAGAGGAAATGTCACATTGCAAATTGTTGAATGAGTGCCATCATGCTGTCCATGATAGCAGCCCTAAGACCAGTTTTAATGCTTTTTTTGTCCAAGCCCTGTCTAACACGTCTGTTAACAGGTTATTTCTATCTACTCACAATACCTACAGTAGACGTGAGCCACTCAGTACAGGAAACCTTCTACCACATTTTACAGGCCCAGGTAATTTGCTTTGGAAATGCACAACCATACTTGACCACTTATTTAAAAAAAAAATTGCCGGCCAAACGTGTACCACAAGCAATAAAATGTGCTTCTCCTAAATATTCTTTTAGATGCATTTATACATTTGATTTGCCAAAACACATGGCCTCACTGTAAACATGTTAAAAAATAATAATTCATAACATGATTACCTTTCACTTGAAGCTCTAGTTGAGATTCTTTAATCAAAAAATAAACTCGTTTCTGTGAAGCTCCTCTTTACTGAACCTTGAAATGAAATATAATTTTCGCATATTGATGTACTACCGATAGTCACCACAGGGTGGTGTGATGCCTCGCGTCCCTTCTGCTAGCGTTCAATTCTGGAAGAAAGTGGGAGGTATAAAATGACAGCAAATTACGTCAAAGAAGATGTCAGAGAAGGGCGGGACAGGCTGAGGTTACTGCAGAGAGAGGCAGACAAGGAATCAGAAAAAAGGAAGAATGACGTTTAATTAAATAAATGCGCTGAACATCATCAACCAGTAAGGACCGTTTCATGCATCTTAATGTAAGTATAGGTTTCTCGATATACGGTCTAAGTGCCTTGTAGTTCTTTTTTTTTTTTTTTTTTTAATTGATATTGAAAAACATTGTTATTGTTGTTGTTGTTATCTGCTTGCTTTGTTTACTTTGGCACTGCAACGAGCAGTATGTGGGTTTGGGGTCAGCCGTTATTTTGTAATTACACAATTCAAGAAGATGCGTGTACTGTTTTTCGACATGCAGAAGTGGGATAATGTCACAAAGTATTGCACATTTTGTTGCTTTCCCTTGAACACTCTATTTCAAAAGAGGAAGTGTGTACAACAGCTATGCACAGCCGTGTATTTTACTGCAAATGCAATTTTAAACAGTAATAGCCCACGGAAACAATATTACCACAATAATTTAACTAAGACTGTAAAAACGAAACTGCGGGAATTGAAGTGTAATTATTTTATACTGACCACCGTTATTAAGACACCAAACTAGGCTGTGTTAAAAGGCATGGATTTTAGGAGTCGTGCTCTGTTGAGCCAAGGATGCTCAGATTGAAATGTACGCATAGTGTGAAAGTGTCACAGTGCATGCTGGGTACTGCATATAATAATTTTGCAGCTCAGTGGGAAACTGACCAGATACAGGAAAGTTAATTACTAAGAATATCTCCCTAAGCAACAGTGTACTGGATTAATCTGTTCACAGCACTTTTCAATAACTGACACAGATTCTAATAACTCTATTACCCCAAACTGTACTGGATATAGAGAGTTCTATAACATATCTTGTTCAAGCTTTATAGTTTTGAAAACCTGGTTCTATTCCTGGAACTGTGTTTCTATGCAATTACAAAGACCTCCTGGGAAAAACAAGATCTAAACTGGCACTGAAAATATGTAAGACACATACATCTAGAAGGGTTACATTAGGGGACGCAGATAAAGGATGTGCTATCAGGTTTTAGGTTAATTTGGGTTAATTAGGTGTTGGGTTAATTTTACTCACTGCCTACGTGTGTTTTTTGAGAGAGTTGGTGGTGATGATTTCAGCGGTTATTAGTTAGTCTGTACATGCTGTGCTTCACAGCTATGGATAGTGCTGCTGGAATGTATCCGGGACAGCAAATCGTCAAGACAGCAGTAAAGATGGTGCTTTTTACCCCAAGTAATAGGGAGTATCAGAATCGGGGGTTTTACAGTATGGAGGGACCTGCCTGTCACATTTATACATCTGTACTGGACTTGCAGGACTGCTTATCTAATTGGGATAAAAGTTGGTTTCAACATTCCTTACCACAGCGTATTGAGTTATTGTGAGGATTCATAAAAGAACCCTTACAGTGGTGATGCACCCTTTCAAGAAAATCTCTAATTCAGCAGGGGCTAGATGTGACTGGACTCATTGATCTGTGTATAAGTGAATAGGTAAAGAGCATAAATTGGGTAGAAATGATACACCAGTGGGCTTCTATCTCATAGCGCTAATAGTGTTACAGTACAAAGCAAACTGTTATACAAGATTGCATGTGATTCTGAAATACCATAACTGTGGGCATGTGTACAATTGAGAAAACAGAACCCTTGCCAGCAACTGTTTGGAGCGCACGCTTGCAGATATTGGCAGCATGTTGTTGTAGCTTTTAAATGCATTTCATTTGAACAAAGCAAGCTTCATAAAAGCAATGCTTACCGGCGATTTGTTTAAGATAGCCGAAGCAATATTCAAACCAAGCTGCTTATTGGCTGTTGGCAATATCAAGAAAGAGAGCTCAAAGTACCGTGACAGAGATATTAAGATATTGCTTTTGTTCACAAACCTATTTATGGATGTATAAATGCTTTTTCTATAGATGTTCGCAAATCCGACTTTTTCACATAATGCCTATACCCCAGTCCACAGGGGGTCGGATATGTGACTTTGTGCTGTACAAGATTAGCAGTTCAGATGTAATCCCAGGTTGCTTCCCATTTAACTTTTTCTTTGGCACATCATATCTCATGAAACAAGTTGATTTTAATGTAATCTGCATGTTCTACTAACCTATTAATTTTTTAAAGAGAAAATTGTTCAATAAAAGAGTTTTGTAGTTTTAGCAATAGCTAAAATCACTCAAATCTGTACACAAAAAACATGTTATAGCTCTTGCCAAGAACAAAAAGCAGACCCTGTAATGCACATGAGTAGTGTGTGTTTTTATATTAACATTGAATACCAAAGAAAAGCTCATTGGAGAGGTACTGTAAGAGAGCTCATTTTCTGATCTTTCACAGAGAACAGCCAGTTGTTGAGAACAAGCTGAGCTTTAACAAGTGCTCTCTATTTTCGAGTAGGCTTTACGCAGATAAACACTTCCCAACAAACGCAGCCCAGTCTTCATGTTCGTGTTTGCACCCACAGACAAACAGGAATGCACCAGATGCAATCTTCTATATTTCATAATGTCCAGCTAAAAAAAGTGAGTCGTGGTTATGCAGGCATCAGTTAAATTCATTCTGAGCAACTAATTTGAATCCTTCTGCTTACCCATTTCTGTTGCTCAATATCCCATCTCGCACACATCTTATATACATGTAGACCTAGTCGATCTCATAAGATGTATCACATATTTGAGGAGAAGACTGTTTAGAGTTTGAAATATACAGTATTTAGTAAGCAAGACATTGAAAAAGACTCCAAATTAAAATGTTTGTCATTCAATTAAATTTAGCATTTTTGAGGTTTCAATAGTTATGGATGAAGCAAGAGGTCTGGTATAAAACGGGCAGCAAATGCCACATACCCCATTTGGCAGGACACCCAATGTCTGTCATCTTACTGTTCGTGGGGACCCCCCTGTTTTTCAGTGAAACAAACTACTGTACTTGAATTAAAATTGTGTATTGGGCAGATAAGAAGCATCAGCACCACAACACTGCTATGGAAACGTAAATGCATCAGTTAATTAAAGTGTCTGTAGAAATGAAATAATGAGATGCCTGTCTGACCATGCTGCCATTATTAATGAGATTGTGTCAGAGGTAATATTCAGGAGGAGTTTGTTTAACGACTACAGCTGCAGTTAATGGCTTGACCACTGCTTCAAAACAGGGCCTTCAACTTGCCTGAAACTGACAGTATAGTAGAGTGATGCTCAATAGATCTACAATCGTTTATTTAGCAAAACATACTGTACACACAACAATCAATCAATTTTCATATTATATAGCGCCTTTCATAGTGGACCACCATCACAAAGTGCTTTACAACAAAAAACCCCAGAATACTTTAAATAGAGAAATGCATAATACATGATATACAGTAAAAAAAAAAACAATGCTTAATACAATACAGTGAAAAAAAGCATAATACATGAAATACAGTATATAAAAAACAATGCATAATACATTAAATACAGTGAAAATTGCATAATAAATGATAAAGTAGCACAATACATGAAATAGTAGCAACAACACAGCAGCTAATAGCAGATATCAGGCTTAAAGGGCATGGAAAGCAAGAGAAAACAAGTAAATTAGTTTTATGATGTCTTGATTAAAAGACCATAACTGCCAAGCTGAGAGCATGTGACGGCTTCACCACCTGCCTATGAGTGCGTTCATTATCGCTTACAACATTAATAAGGTTACGACATTTAAAACACTGCAGTTATGCTAAAAATAGCATCTTCTTTTTAAAAAAAACAAATAGACACACAGATAGGATACAGCTGGATGTCACACACGTACATAGGAAACACCTGTAACGATTGGATGGGGGTGTGGGTGCTTACTCTGTTACTGCATATAACAAGATTCAATTCTCCATTTAACCCTTGGAGACACAGCAGAACTACCACAGTGGAAGCAGAACCTTTGGTTTGATGTTATGAAATGCAAAACCATGAATATTTTTGCAACAGATAAATGCCTGATTTAAAGTTCTGTAGTTTTTTGTTGCAGGCTCGTTCGGATTCTAACTAGATGTTACTAATAAAGGCAATCGTGATGCTGTTAAAGTGAGGATCACCTTTGTAATCCTAAAATTGTAAAAAATGTTACAGGCCAATACATTCACCTGGACAGGTTATCTACAGTACAAAGCAACTGTTTGAGTGTGTATTTGAATTCACTTTGTTGTGCATTCATTGTATAGGCTTTGTCTAGTAAATTGGTCACACTCTGTAGCTTCCAAAGAATATCAGGAACCTTGTAATTTGCTACTAAATTAATGTTGGATGGGAATGTCTTGCTTTCCATGTGTAGTTAATGGCTGGAGCTGGTTTGGGTGCTCAAAATACCGTCAAGTGATTCTATACCTTATTAACCCGCTGGAGTCCCTCTTCAGTTTAATGTTTGCCATTTTGATCATTAAATTGTGTTCTATAGGTTATGAAAACCTGCATCTCTAACAATGTACTGTACATCAAATCATGAGTCTCAGTGTATTTTGTCTGTAAATAATTTAAACTGCAGTTGGGGTTCTAAGGCGGGATCTGCTGAACATGATTTTAAAAATGGTTCTACTGCACCTTCTCTTTTAAAGAAAATGCAGATTAAAGAAAATGCAGAAAAGTGTGCTACCTGGCGATCTGTTTCATGCTTATGAGGACTGTGTGATTTTCTTCGCAAGTTGTGCCAGCATGTGTCATTGAACCAGTCTAGAAGGTGGTTGTGGTAGGCAGTGGCTGTTGGTGGATAGTCCTGTCTGTCCTGACAAGGGCTGCTGTCAAAAAGCAACATTTAATGAAGCAAACCAAATACAAAGAGAGACATTTACTAAGATAAAAATAATAATACAAATGCTTTTAAAAATTAGATTGATTTTTTAGCATTACATGCAGGACAGCCACTATAGGGTTGTTACATTTATTAAAACTGTGCATGGACGAAACTACCGATTTAATCTACTGGTTAATGACCTAAAAATTAACCAATCAAAAATTTGACTCGAGTGACAGCCCTAATTTCAATATATACTTTGGTGTGTACATGTTAATGTATTATTATTATTATTATTATTATTATTATTATTATTATTATTATTATTATTATTATTAACTTTGTAGCTGAGTCTTTTTGATGCTAAAACATTATTTTCTTATTTAGGGTTTCTTTGATTAGAAATTATTAACCAGGGCTGTCGGTGTACATCAATTTAATATAAAGAGTGTGTGTGTATGTAGATGTGGTTTAAATGTGGACACCTGCATTCCATTTAAACGTTCATAAAAATGTACCAAAAGCACATCCCTAGTTAATGAAAGCTAAAGACTTTGTCTGATGTGGTGAAACTCCTCCTGTGTGTGTGCTTCTGCTGTGACTCACTGACTCTTAGTCACACACTGACAGCAGTTCCATGAGCCTCGGAAATGATGTGGTGAAACTCCTCCTGCATGTGTGCTTCTGCTGTGACTCACTGACTCTTAGTCACACACTGACAGCAGTTCCATGAGCCTTGGAAGAGCATTGGCTGGAGCAGTAGCAGGGTCATATTGATTATCTGCTGCTACTGCAGGAAGCGTTGCTAGGTTTTACAGCTGTGGCCTTTTTAGACTCCAGCGTTTACAGATTGTACGATATGAAGCTTTGCTGCTTAAAGACATGAGGTAAGAAAACATATATTCTATGGACAGTAAGGGAAGCTTGATCTAATAGTGATCGATTGCAGGTTTGTTTTGACAGAAAGCCCTTCTCTGTGTATCTGCTGCTGCTCAGTTATCTGTTTTGTATCCCTCCACAGAGGCAGGCCTGCTGACGAAAGGATGAAATACAATACAGTATGATATAAATGAAGACGCTCTGGTGCATCGTAGATTATGTAATGGTAAAGGCAGCCATGTTAGGAGGGCCTTTGAGATTCAAAGAGGCTGTTCTCAATCTGTGCTGTACATGAAGCAGAGCTTTCAGGGGCTACGTACTTGGCAAAGTGTGCCTCTCAGTTATCACTGTACACTGCAGCACTCTCATACTATAGATATGGTAAAGCTTTTGGAAATAAATATGCACACACAGCGAGCATATACAATATAAACTGAGTATCAAAAGAAACGTATTACTTATATTTGGATAAAATTCACTAAATGTGATTGAAAAATTGTGCTGATTTAACAAGATGCTGCAAAATGATCTGTCGCTCTTGGGCAGGTGTTGTGACTCTTGGTCTCGCAGTTTGTGGCCTGTCATTGACAGAGTGTGTCTGGTTATACCGGATTTGGCAAGTTTTGAAATTGCTGGCTGTGAGCACCCAAGACGGCGAGCCACAGTACGCTGCCCTAGTCCAGACTCCAACATGCCGATTGCAAGAAGGCTCTGCTCTCTTGACAGACGTGGCATATTGTTTTGTTTTTTTTCTGTGATTTTCTTTATTGCTTTTATTCAACAGCTGAAATCACTGCATATCCAGTGTGCAATCAAGGATGAATGATCGAGTTATTTAAAAGAAACCAAAAACATTTCGTCAGTGTCCATCATTTATATACTTTATTTTTTTTCGAAAATAAGCATGTTATAATAGTGATAAGTTTCTTTTGATGCTCGGTATATATGGATGTTCACACGACAAGAAGTAGGGCTTGTAGGGCTGTGTTCAAAGGTTTGTTCGCTAGCCAGGAAGTGAAAGGTAGTTCTAAACCTTCGAAGGTTCGTCAGGTGGCATTCACGCACTGTCAGATGTTTTTTTTTCTTTTTTTTTCCCTCTGGTAACAGAAACCGTTTGACAATGTGTGAATACTATAAAATTACACCTTAAATGTAATGCAAAATTCTATCTTTTGATTTGTATAATAACTATTATACAATCTTTCACTAGAGCAGCCATTTTTAAAGTTATACGTGTAAAAAGTCGTCGGGATGTTAACAATGAAAAGAAACGTTAAAGTAGATCTTTCAATCGAGGCACGACATGCAGCTTTTATATTTTAGTGCTGGGTATGTATGTGTGAACCGTATACATACAGATAACATATAGTCACCCAATCCTAGCCCGCATGCCAACAGTTTCCTTTCCAAATCAAAGCAGTTTCTCAGCTTCATCTTAATAAAGTATGTACAAACTTGGTCTTCCATTCAAATGAAATGTATAGTGATCCAGCAGTGTAATGCTTGATGTTGTCCCTTGTTGTGGTTTTCGATAAATTTACAATAGATGAGAGGCTTGTTTACATTTCTTTGACCTTTTCTGTGCTTTACTCCTTACCTGAACTTCATGTTCATCACTATAAATGCTTGTCAATACATACAGCAAGTGACAACTATAGGCCTATATAAGTTACAGTGTTGGGTTCCTTTTTATTTTTATAAATTCTTATTTTTGTCTTTGTTGCGGTATGGATCATTTCAGTTTTTGTTGATACTTTGTTTCTCTATTTTCAGTTTCAGCATTATGCAGTTTTAACCTGTTGCAGCCCAGCTTTCTTAAAAAAAAAAAAGTATATATAGGCTATACAGTATTTGTGCTTTGTTGTGAACGCCAAGCACAGACAAAATAACGTTTTAAGACAATGTTATTAACACATTGACTGCTCAGTCCTTTTTTTTCCTATTCAGTCAGCTTGTTAATATGAGGTAAATACTAGTTTTTCTCACCGTTTTGGCATTTAAGATGCTGATGTGATCCACCAAACAATTTTTTAATACTCTCTTGCATGATGCTTTGCAGATATAGTTTTAGCCAAATGGCGTCAGCACTTTTTCTAACTAAAAATGTATCCGTTTCAATAACTGCTACAGGCTTTCATATCAGTAACGACTTGTCTTAGCAACAGGGCCAGAGAGGCAAACTAGTGGAGGGAGGGGAGGGAAGGGAGGACAGGTGTTCCTAAAGGAAAACCTGTGAGGATCAAAATACTTAAGCGTCGGTGTCTTGCAAATGTAAAAATAAAGTTGTCATACAGATAGAAGATATGAATCATTTCAATTTTCAAAATTATGCACAGCACAACAAATTATGCAAGGGAGTATTATGCGACTTAACACTAGAACCGCCATGTGGGTCAATTTGGCCCACTTTGGATTTAAAATGTTAATTACTCTTCCGTTGTAAATCGTATGTGTATGTTTTGACTTTTCCTAAATATATGAATTAAATATCCAGACGGTGTTTGATAAGTTATAAACACTTCTACCTAGAACCGCCACGTGGGTCAATGTGACTCATGCATTACAATACATGTCTTTTTTTTAATATAATGTAAGATATTCTATTTTCTTTGTAAATGCAGCAAACAAGACAAACCTCCTCCTCCTACCACACTTTTTTTTTATTTTTTTTTTATTTTAAGCCTTTGTTTGTAGACTGACTACAAGACAGAGATTGCTGTGATTGTGGATTTGTCAAGATGCCAACTCAGTGAAAGCCTAGTTGCTTATTTTTCAATGTACCTGGGAGACAACAGTCCTTTGTTTTGTTCCACAAATGCAACTGGGAATATATCAAAAGGAAATATTTAATCTTGAAAGTAGTCATTTTGATTGGAATACGGTAAGCTGCACTCAGGTGCATACAGCAAACTGAAATGACAGGTAGGATAACAACTAATGTGCCTAATATGAAACGTATGTTATATATTCTTTTTTTATATTACTATTAGGAAAAAAAAAAAAACATTTTGGTTTTACAGGTTTGTGTGTACCAGTTTACACGTGTTTACACAATAGTATTCAATGGAATTGCATCTCTGTTTACATACAACACAGCTCCTGGATGCAGGCAGTCAGCTGGCAGACGCTCCTTCATTGAGTACAATGTAGCTGTCATACCGGAAGTAGTGTTATATTTTCTTTTTATGTAGTATTAGAAACAATGATTTCGGTTTTAGTTTTGTGTGTACATATACCCGTTTACACCTGTACTAGGGTATATGTACATACCCGTTTCTTTTGAAATGTATATTTTATTATATTTTTTTCACTGTTTGTAGTCGTGCTGTATATGCACTCATTTTAAAAATAAAGCCTTTTATGTTTAATTGTCCATTTAAATACAGTGTTTCTGCAATGCAAATGTTAAATATGATGTTCATGAGTAAACCTTTTCAATTGTATCTGACAGTATGCCTTACATTTTCATAACGAAGCAGTTTAAAAATGTACGGGTCAAAGTGACCCACGTGGCAGTTCTAGGTAGTTCGAAAATCTGGCAGTTCTAGTGTTAAAATAATAATTTATTCAATCGCATAATCCTGGACAGATGCCTTCAAAACACTAATTTATGATCATGAATCAATAAAACATAAAGGGTTAAGCTAAAAATCAACCCACAACCTTTTAAAACCTGGAGCTACTAACAAACAGGAGCTTCTAAGAGAGGAGTCTTCAGTGGTCCTAAGTGGGATGGACTGTACTGTACCTAGGGGAGTGCAGATTCGTGATTCTTGATTATTAAAGTTTTGTGCCCCGGATACTGGCCCTTTTAGTTTTAGTTGGCTTTATATCCCACATATAAAACCAAGGTTATATTTTGTTCCAGTGGAAAGGGGATTGGTAAAAAAAATGCATTCTGTGGCGTGTAAGACATCATTTTAATTGTCTTTCATTTCAACCACCCCTTCACTTACTCGGTTTTACCTAACAAGAGCATAAAACTGAACGGCATAACTTGGCTGCAGAGGCTCACAGCTTAGTATGGTTGCCAAGAATTAGTAGTCAAAATATTGTAATTTTCCTTTTTTGGGCAGTATAATCGTGGTCTATTTCTGTCAGCAGTACATCATTTGAGCTTAGAGATAAAAATCTAACTTTGAGATCCTTCAAATGATTTAGAAGCTAATTTTAAATAACATGAACATAACGTCACATATTGAAAAGCCTGCAATAAGTTATCATCGGCCACTGGGGAAATGTACTGGCCGTGCATACGATAATCTATGGCTAAAAGGTGTCTGTCTGTCTGCCTTTACTGAAGTCACACTTACATTTTATGTATATCTGGAGAACAACTGGGGATATAAGGAGATATCTGTCTTTTACATACAAGTTTGCATATGGCTCAACAAAATTTTTACTTGTTGTTTGGACAAGCCTGTATACACCATTCCCATATAAGGACCTTCACTTGTTCGTACTGTACCTGCATGCAGGATTCAGACGTTTTCTTCTGTCATTCAGGTTTTCTCTATGTTGCTTTTAAGTAGGCATCTTTTCTTTTCAGATTGTATGAAATGGTTTGCCTTGCAATTTTGAATTTTTCACTGAGCTCTTTTGGTAAATGTTACATTTTTTTTGATAAGCGCACATTTTCTTTCAAAAGATAGCTCATTGTGTGGACATTTAGACATTTATCAACAACCGCACAATTCAGAATGATGCCAGCAGCACACCTGAGTAGATATGCAGCTTTGTATACTAGTTTTAAACTTGGAAAAGAAAAATTACATGACCTGGTGCTGGATTGCACAGATTTACATTGATTTTAGGCATCGAAGACTTTTTTCAGAATAGACAGTATCACACTATTAATTCCAGTAATGATTTGGCTGAGACCCCAAAATAAAGCCGGAATGTAGAGGGAACGGATTAGACAGGTTTTAGTGTACGTATAGGAACTAAAAACAGTAGCGAATGGAAGAGTATGACGTTCTACAACCACTTTAATCACTAATAGTTTTTTTACCTAGAACACTACCATAGCAAAGTGTAATAAAGCATGGTAAAGTCAAGGTAAGCGTTGTAAAGCACACAGAGGTATGATAAAGCATTGTCACGAATATGCTTGTGGTGACGTTAGACCAGGAAATGCAGACACAGTACTGTGAGTGCCATGCTGTGGTGCGCGGATTTATTTCAAATAAAATTATTAACACAAAACAAAAACACGGGAGACAAAAGAAAACGGCACGTTGGCCAAAATAAACAGACAAATGAAACACTAACACCAAACCCCAGAACAAGTATTGTGCTGGTACTTCCAGCACGAGTAGCAGTTGGTTTATATTTTATTTTGCCTCTCCTTCTCTCTCCCACGTACCTCCTCGCTGTACATCCAACCTCGATTGAGCAATCCGTGCCTCTTTATATACAGCTGTGCCGATTAACAAATGACATCACGAAGATGCTGCAAAATGATCTGTCGATCTTGGTGTTGTGACTCTTGGACTCCCAGTTCGTGGCCTGTCATTGACAGAGTGTGTCTGGTTATACCGTCTTGCCAGGTTTGAAATTGCTGGATGTGAGCACCCAAGACGGCGAGCCACAATACGCTGCCTTAGTCCAACCTCCAACATGCCGATTGCATGGAGGCACTACTCTCTTGACAGACGTGGAATATTGTTGTTTTTTTTCTGTGATTTTCTATATTGCTTTTATTCAAGCTTGCAATTCAATAGCTGAAATCACTCCATATCCAGTGTCCAATCAACTGTCTCACTAATTAGGTGATTAAATGCGTATGCTTCAGTAATAGTCACTCAAGCGTGTTATGGTCAAGGATGAATGATCGAGTGATTAAATAGAAACCAAACACATTTCGTCAATGTCAATCATTTATATACCTTATTTTTTCGAAAATAAATGTGTTATAATAGTGTTTCTTTTGATGCTCAGTATATATAACACTGTCCGATTACTATGTAATTGTGTAAACAAGGGACACCAACGGATAACATGGTTTTGTTTTGAGTAATTAACACCTAACAATTTCAAATTTCTTTAAGGCAATTACTTGGAAAATCCAAGTATCGGCACACCGTAAATATATACAAAATCTTTTGTTTATGGGCATATTACAATATATTTATCATTCTCTTGTTTTCAAACAATTATGTAACCCTGATTTTACTTGTATAATACCAATAGCTTTAAGTTAAAATCTAGCTTAAACATATCCAAAATATGTCTTGGGAGCAACGTTTGTTACAACGCACAATTGTACAGTCCATGCTGGGAAAGTTAAATTTCTACTAAACACCTGTAAAGTGTTTATTATATATTTGGTGGCCGATGCAGGCAACTATTTCCCATTTTGCGTTTTCACAATGTAAAATTGAAGTACAGGATATACACAATGCTCATGGCACATAGATATATTATCCTTGCTAAACTGAGGTAAGATTAGCTGGTTCTCTTGTGTAATATAGTGAAGCTGTTCAAATTACTTTGCAGTCATCAGCTTTCTAGTATCATTTTACATGTAAGGTTGGAAACTGTGATAAACCATTCCTAATTTACATGGACACATTTACAGGGATGAGTTACTGTATTCTGAAAACACTTTTATATTGAACAATTTAATGCCAGCATATAAATCTAGTATGCAAGCTTTTTTCTTTGAAGAATAAGAAATAGGGTAGTGCTTAAGCTATTGAATGAAGAATCCTTGTACCGTAGAGTTTTATTGGTTTTCCACTGGAGATGTGGAATAATTATGGTGTTCAGCTTTGTGTTCCAAGAGATCCTAAAGCCTCAAGCTAAAATTACATTATCTAATTAGTAGCGAACACACAAAAGAGTTGTAATTGGAGCAAAAGCTGTCACTGTGCCACCACAGGGGCCTCAATCTAATGTCTTCCCGATTCCTCCGTTGAGTGACTTCTAAGTGTCACTTGAAACCAAAAAAATAGAGTTTACCATTCGGTGCTCCTGCGTGGTGCATCTGGTAAAGGAGTGCAGGATGCGCTCTATAATGTGGACGTCGCCGGTTCGAGTCCAGGCTATTCCTTTGCCGACCGGGGACGGGATTTCCCAGGGAGCGGTGCACAATTGGCCGTGCGCCGCCGGGGGTTTAGGCCGCCAGGGTGCCCCGCTCACGGGCGCACCAGCGCCTCCTGTAGTCTGGCCGGAGCTGCATTGTCCTCCGACGCTGTAGCTCCGAGGTGGCTGCATGATGAGTCTGCAGTGTGAAAAGAAGCGGTTGGGTGACGGCACACACTTCGGAGGACAGCGTGTGTTCGTCTTCATGGATCCCGAGTCAGCGCAGGGGTGGTAGCGGTTAGCCGAGCTTAAATAATAATGGGATATTCCAAATTGGGAGAAAATAATAAATAATTGGCAAATACTAAATTTACAAAAAGAAAATAATAATAAAAAAAATACGAGTTTACCAGTCGCTGTTCAGTTTGCTGAAAAGGACCAGGTATTAGTTTGGGGATTTTTAAAACCCACTTGAAGAGTAAAGTTAGGAAGGGTATGTCTGCTGGAACTCATTTGTAGAAGGAGCAGCGCACTGCCATGTTCACGGCAACCTTTTTTTTTTTTTCTTTTTTTTTTTCAGTGTTTATTTTTGTATTCTGTTTTATACAGAGTTGTGTATTGTCACCTATGACCTGTACCGTTTTTGGTGCTGAAAAGAAAAAAGTTAAACCTAAATAGGCTTAAACGTTAAGAATAACACCGTTGAGATATTTTTAACAATGTCTTACAAACATTAAATTACATTAGCTCTTGTCATCTACTCTACTCCTTTCTTGTTTTTTTTTTGCATTTCTTGGCTCCATTCAGGGATAGAAGCTTAAAGTAAAAAATGCATTCCTGGTAAATCTGCCAGGAGATGTCATCCTCCACCAAATTGCCTTTAAAAGATACGCAGATTAAAAACCTGATTTGGCAAGACTGCAGGGAAAATGTTAATCAAAAACATGACACCACACCATTGCCAGTAAGGACCAAAGAGTTGAAGTTTAATAAGATATGCATCATTCATCCCACTTTATATCAACCCTTAGTAATGATTGGTTTGTGTTATCTCCTGTTTAGTTACAAAATACATTGAATTATCTTTAATTTATCATGAGAATAAATGAACAGCCAGGGTGGCACTGATTTAACAAGACAAGTCTCCAGGAAGTCTGGAGGGAGGTGATGGAAATCTGTAAGTCATGTGAAGAAATACGTGCGCTACACTCTGTATGTATTATGAGCAGGGAAAAGTGTACAGTATTTTGTGATGTCATAATTACTCTAAATATGTCGGCATTACAGCCCTGAGTAGCATGCAATAAATATTGATATTGAGTTGGAGTTTACTGACAGGTAAAAACAGGTGGCTGTTTATGTTGTTTTTACTCCTTTAAAAATGAAGCCTTGAAACATCCAGGTACTATTTATACATACAGTATAAAGTAACAGTTAGACATAAAGATGAGCAAAACCTGTAAAGTTTACATAGAAAAGGGGTTTTCTCATAGGAAACTGCACCTATTGGACAAAGTATTTGCCAGTATGGTTAATGTCTTACTGTCGCAGTTTAGAGTGCAATCCCTCTTCATTACATACATTTTGCTGCTGGTTGTGGGGAACACTGTGACTACCTAGAGTCTAAAATTAAGTTCTGGATTCTTTTAGATGTATAGTACCACTACTGGACGGCACCGTCCTGATGTCATAATGATAATGCTGATTGTGACCTATCAGTACATTGACTGGGCATTTCATTGTTTTACATAGCTAAAGAACTACTTATCCAGTTGTGAAGGAACTTGGTTAGAACATTCTTTACCACAATGTACTCAGTTTCAGAGCCTGCAAAAAATAAGGAGTTACCTGCCCTTCCATATGTATATTTAATAATATAGTGACATACCGTAAAAATTGTTGCGTAGGTCGCACTGGTGTAAAAGTTGCTCCCCCCCTTTTTGAGACTTCAATTTTAGGAAAACTAAAAATATATATATTTTTACAATATATTTTTTTCTTACATGCTCAACGCCAATAAATAGACATACACAGGTTTCGTTTCGAAATAACCCTTGTTTGCAATATTTTATTCAGTTTTAAATAATTTTACAGTGTTTTTCTTTTTAGAAACTATCTGTTTTTCAAAATCTAAGTGCAGTGCCAAAATAAAATCAAATATAGATATAATACTACTACAGTACTTCAAATTCCAGTAATAACAGTATAAACCACAGACAAATGGTACTTGGATGGATTTAAAAAGTAATAATTAACAAAACGTAAAATCAAGTTATACATCTTACATCACATATGTATTAACCTATTTTATTTTAGCTTATCAAGTACCCAAACACTTCAAGAACATATCTTCTTTGCTTTACTGAACCTTTTCCAAAACCATACTTCGACAATATTTCCAGCTGCATTGGCTTTTACAAATGCGTTGTATTAATTAAAATTTAAAAGAAAAATATTAAAACAAGGCTGCTTGCATCAATTAAAAAAGCAAACAAAATAAATGAATAAATAAACTTAACTGTGCGCCATCTAATAACCAGTAAGTAAAACATCTTAGTGTTGCATACTGTGCAATTGCAATACACTTCACGCTGTACAAATGCTTTCATTTCATTTTGTTAATCAGAACCATAACTATGCACATATTTTACAAGTGTACCACTGCGTTGCACTGACATGTATTAAACTTATTCAGAATACTCCATTCAAACAAAATGTTTTCTACCTTGGACCATAAACATGTTCCTGCTCTATCAGCTCGTTTTTCTTTCGCCTTTTTTAAGTTTGTCTTTGTTTTTGTCTCCAGTCACGCACTGTTTTTTCAGCAATACGATTGCCATGCATTTTGACAAATTCAACAATGCGCAATTTCAAACGTGTTGTGTAGCATTTTCTCGGACATCTGCATTATATAATAATATTGCATTGCAGTTACAACAAACGGAAGACTTGATAAGTTTACTCAGCTTTCTAACCAATAGCTGTTTTTCTACGGATCCCAGGGGCGGGTTCAGTCTGAATGTTAACAAACCAATGGCTTGGGAGGGTGGGAATAAGGAATTTCATAGAGATGGACAGCTATTGTGTTAACAGTGAAGCAGTATATCTGTGATATTTTCATATTCTGAAGATTGATAACTTGTGTCTGAAAGCTTGTGTTTAACATTCAAAATGACTGACAACTAATTTTAACTTTTTAATTAGAACAGGGGTTTTGTGTTTCTACCCAGCAGCATGACCTGAATGCCGTAGATCCTGAAGAAATAATCAGGCTGTTGACAGTTAAATTTGTGTGAGACAGAACCTTGGCTGTAGTAATCCCATTGTGCACTTTGAAGAAGTATTTATCCCATTTCCAGAGTCAGACAATGGCATTCTTGGTATCAAAATAAAGGTAAGCGATTAAACTAATCGCATATAAGGATATCTTGCAATCTTCAGAGTGTTATGGGATATGTTCATTTTAACCTAGGGGCATTTGCACCCCTTGACCCTGACAGAGGGTTAAGATAGCTAAGCTATGTCATGGGCAAGGGAAGCTGCTCTTCTGATGTGCTTTACAATTGTTAATCACAGCGTTTACTTGCTACTTTAGTTTTCTGTAGCCTCTAGCCTGGTATACCACAAGAGATCCTGCACATAGTAAGGAGGGATCATGCATCACATACATGAGGTGAGAATAAGTAAGGATTAATGGGCATTACTTGAGTCAAAGTGAAAATAAAGTGTTGCAAACAAAAAGATCCACAGCAAAACTAGAAGGAAGATTGATTGAAACACTTCTTCAGCACAGTAAGATGCATGCCTTTAGAAACCTGTTGTACAACATGCATTGCCAGTTCCCACTGTGAAGTTTAGAAATGCAAATATCCACCATCTGTCATTTATTTAGAGATTAGTTCCATTTGAATGTTACTTTGAAACCTAGGCTTTGAATATGGCTTCAGCAGATAACAAACTAAAAACAACTGTAGCAGGTCAGTGAATGAATTGTTTTACTTTGCTAAATATATTACTGGCACACCGTGTTTCCTGCTACCCCATTGCTAAAACTACTTTAAAAGAAAGAAAAGCAACTTCCAGCCATTGTCGTAATGTAAATGACGTGATCTATTTTGGAAACATGCAGTGCTGTAGTCTACAATAGCTTGTATACACTATAGTAAATAGTTAATGGAACATTACAGCAAGCCTTTATGTGGTTGAAATGTGTTTCTAATTGTATTACTATTTGTTCAATACTAGTATTGTCCTTGTGTACAATGTGGACCTATGGTATAGGAATATTTCGATTTTTAACGGAATAGAACATAGAATATTAAATAGACAAGCACAAGCTGATTTTGAAATCGGAGGAGAATCAGACCGTATAGATAACAGGACACATTAATCCACCTAAGTGAGCAATTAAGTGGGCATAACAACCTGCTTTGCAGTATGAAACGGTGTGAAGTGATCACTTAATCACTTATATCCTCATCAACTGTTCTTCGAAAAGGTGCTTCTTATTGCAAAATAAACAGGTCCTGAATGTTTTTTTACATAAAATAATAAATACAGTAAACCAAGATTAGTATAAATTTGATAGGAACCACCTTCCTCTGATGTCTCGATTTAAAGGATTTACATAAGATTTTGTATGTCTATCTGTATGTCACACTGACATTTTAGCATACATCTGGAGAATCGCTTATCAAATTGTGATTAAACATTTAATTGCTAATTCTTCTCCTTCTATTCTGTACATACTGTGTGCATATATATATATATATATATATATATATATATATATATATATATATATATATATCACGATCAGCCACTTTGTCATCATACTGATCGCTCTCATTTTAAATTTGCAGCCTTGGCAGGAGATGTATGTTACTGACATACTTGTTAAAATAGTTCAGGGTTAATGAGACATATATGAAACCGTCACCTCTGAAACAATCTCATGAGTTGGTCTTCTATCATCTCTAGGGAACCCTGGGGGGCCACTCAATGGTTTCAGGGGTGCAGTAACACAAAAACATTCTCTCCCAAATGGTCTGACACAGCAATGTTCCACAGGCTTGGGGTGATCAATTCAGTTATGAATGGTGCTGTTAGGTGCTTAGGGTTCTTTCCAGTGCAACACTGTTTTATTATCTTGAAGTCCAGCGACAGCACTAACAGTATGTACCATTATTCAACAAAGGGGCATGATTGTAAGGACAAAAAAAAAAAAAGTACATTTCAATAGATACATTGGGTAGGGGTCCTGAGTCAGGATTTCTAATGTCACGTTGGGTCACAAACCAACAATGCTTTTGAATCCCTGTCCTATATGACTTTGTGAAAATGTGCGGTCTACATTATTTCATGTAATTCTGTGTCCTGTAGTATATAACCAAACTTCTGGATAAATGAAGACCTCTGCATTTATAACCCTAATCATTAATACGCATATTCATGGACCAGCCCTTGTTCTAAGACATAAAAGAAGAAACCAACATTCTCGTACTCTGAATTGCCTTTAAGAAGTATTTTTTGGCAGGTATTCAATAAATCAATTTATTCACGTGTTAATTTCAAAACAAGAAAAGCTCTCCTCCCTCACGTTTTACGATTTGATTTCCAATCACGCTGATTGGAAGAATATTTTCCTCTCCTCCCAGGCGCTGACATTTTTCTTGGCGTACCAAGGTCATAAACTGACTTTCATTCTGCCTCAGTAAGATAATGATTCTACAATCAATTTCATGCATTTTGACACATGCAACGATGTTAATCATACTACAGGAGGCAGTGTGGTGCAGTGGTTAAAGTCCAGGGCTTGTAACCAGAAGGTCACCAGTTCAGATCCCACCTGTGCCACTGACTGACTCACTGTGTGATCCTGAGCAGGTCACTTAACCTCCTTGTGCTCCATCCTGCAGATGAGATGTTAAATCAGTGTCCTATTGTAAGTGACTCTGGAGAGAGCAGGCTATGTATTAACTGTGGCACTGCTCTGATGAAATGGGTTAATTGCTTTCAAACAATCATACAAGAAAAGCACTTCAGCATCAAAGTGTAGGGCATGTATGTCCCTGGTGAAATCAAGAAGCACCAGAAAAAGAAAAAAAATATATGTCAGCACTCGGATATAGGACACTCATACACGTCAGTCGAGTTTTACCATCCTTCTATTAAGAATAAAATCAATCCCCATTTTATATATATGTATGTGTGTGTGTAACAAATTAATGCACTTAACCGTCACACGCGATTTCCGACTCCATCATCAGTTTTATGATACAAAGCCCATCTTCTCAATGTTACAGTTTATTTGAATATTCATAACAGCCTGCTGCTTTATTTTGTGTTTTTTTTTTTTTTTTTTTTTAACTTTATATGCAGTTCTGTGCATGGGTAACATTTAGATTTAATTTTGCTGTTGGGGTGTTAATGGAGAATTTTACATACTGCTACAATACGTACCAGATTTAAAAGTATGTACTGTATTACAGTCCACGTGTCGTCTCTTTTGGCAAGTGATATTTTCAGAATCATATCGTTCTGAATTAAAATACTGTTGAAAATATAGTACTGTGCCAATACAGTACTAAATGGAAGCCTAATTATTTTAAAACACAGTCCTTTCAGCTATGTATATTGACATTGTATCTTTTTTGTGTTTCCTGAAAAACGGACAAGGGTTGGAACGGGCCAAAATGAAATAATCAGATATGCGTCACATGCATTTAACCGTCACTGATCTCAAAATTTTATGTGATTGGATATGCGAGTGCTAACTGTGTGTGTGTGGCTTAATGTCAACAACAGCTGCCATATTTATCCCTAATAGGCACTGTAAAGAGCACAATGTCATATTTTGCGTTGAGTGTGAGAAATAAAGTATTTTTTTTTACTCTATTATGTTTGTGATCCTTTATGAACATCTTTGGGACTATTTTCAAATAGTCCCAAATGTAGGTTTCAGATTGTTGTGTGTTGTTTTTTTTTTTTGAAGAAAATAATGAGAAATATCCTTTTCTAATAGCGGTAGTGCCCTCTCGATGAAGGCTCTACCGTGTGTTAGTTGACCTTGACTTTGACCACCGACCTGAAAAAGACCTGATCGTACACCTTTCGAATTTCATCTTGTCAGTAAAAAAAAAAAATTTAAAAAAATGGGACGACTTTGAACACATTTCTCTACAAAGCATAGCGGCTTAACCTGCAAAGACATAGCTATGAGCATGAGACAGCAGCACGCCGCAGTTTACACAAACAAAACAAAATTAGAAGGACAGAATATATTACCATTAGTTTTCAGTTACCAATGCACTCGTGGCTTCTTTACTCGAGACATCTGTCATTGTGTGGTAATGTATTCTGACCCATATATTATTCATTATCTCTCTCTCTCTGTCTCTGTCTCTCGCCAAAACACACTGTTGTGGCTGTGTGTTATAGCCAACTAAGTGCAGTCTCTGGTTTCTTTCCTGTCTATTCTCCAATCTGTCTCTCAGTCCAGTAGCAGCTCATTCCTCTCAGCAGCAGCCTGTTCGTGTCTCTCCAGCAGACCAGCAGCAGCCCATTACTTATTTCCGCGTCCAGGACACGCCCCCAGTGCACCAGCCACCAGTCCCAAGCAGACAAGGCTTTCCGCTCTCGATCCACTGATGGTTTGATGGTTGCAACATCTCGTCCCTTAGTTTGTGACAACAATATTGCCACTGGTCCTGCTTGTGCAGCAAGCCAAGCTTCTGATTGGAGATTCTCCCTTCTCTGACGTCTCTGAACACCTGCTGCCATTGAACTGTTGACCCTGGGTCACAGAACCTTCCAGAACGTGGTTACAGCAGACCCAGGGTCATTTACAATACTATGGAAACATATTGTTACAGCTTTATAATATGTCTGTGTTTTAATAATTGTGTAGCTCTGTGTTGCTGCGCTTCCTCATCATACAAACTACACTTTAAAAATATTCCTTCGAATATGAGACACCCTTGAATTTAAGACACAGTAATACGCATTTACAAAGATACAACCTCAATTACGCATATGGAGGCAGTTTGCGGCCGTCTGCTATCACACAGAGCATTAAAGTTATGTGCTGCTTCTCATTTCGTCGATATTACTCACACCTGTTTTTCTCCCAATTTGTGAATTATGGTATTGCTTCACATGTCGAAAAATGTCTGATCAATATTTCCGATGTCAAAGCTGGTACTGAATGTTAAAAACGGTTAAATTGTAAAAATATCTCTTCAAATTCCTCAGGAAGCTAATGACGTTTCTTTGAAAATGGTTGTCCTTAGTATTGCTACTGCATTGTTATGATTTTGAATTCTTCAAACATCAAATTTTAATTTCCAGAGACCTAGTTATCTAACTGTTTTGGGACTTGGTACGTACATTCATTACCACAATTTCTTGATAGTTTTTGAATTTAGGTCATCGTGACCTTTTTGCTGCGATTGGTTTGGCTAAAAAGGGCTGTACATTTTGTCCAGCCCATTAATTTCTTATCTATCTCTGTAGAAAGACACACAATCATTGCCAGATACATGCATACTTATCACACTTTTTTTTGTTTTTTCCTCCTGTTTGTTACAGATAGTCTGCATGAGATTGAATTGATTCAGCTCGCAAAACTCCCCAGAAGTTGACTGAAGGACTGGCAACCAGGCTGCAGGCCCCACTCATGACAAGATGTCTGCCAGAGAGCGGAGTCCTCGCCACAGGCCGTGGTCTGTGTATCGGGCCAACACCTTTGACCTCTCCTCTGAGATGATGGGATTAACTCTAGCAGGTAGAGGGTGCACAACTCCCCAGCACAAATATACCAGGGATGGTATTTGGGGGAAGGTTTTTTTCTGAGCAGTATAATAGTCTTCAGTTTGGTTTCATTGATATTTTTGAGTTAAGAAAATTCTTCAAGTACTGATCCTCTTTTAATTTGCTGTACCTCTGGGTTATCAACCTTTGTCAGGTGCTTGGTGTCACTTAAAATAAGCCATTCTTTACATTTCTTGTTATAATTATTTCAGTCTTGTTTTTTTTACCTCCATGTTGTTTTTTTTTAATTTTATTTTAGGCAATAGCCAAGATCCAGATGAACCTGTATTAGAATTTAGTCTAGGTAAGTACAAACAATCTCCAAGCATTTGGATATTTAGAATGGCATACAGGTCGGAACATATCCATTAGCTTAAGCCTTTTGTAAAAAAAAAAGATAATTAATTACTGAATAGCTAACACTGTATGTTGCCAGATACAGTATACAATGTTAACTCTGAGCCACTAAATCCATTTTGTCATCTACCCAGCATGTTCTTCTTGTAGAGGTGCTCATCAGTTCAGATCATATATACCAAGGTCCTGACTGCCTAATGCATTATAGTCACTATTAATCCCCATTATGTCATGTTTATGATAATGATTTAATAGTAAGTAACAGACTAGTATGCTACAATGCAGTTATATAACTATTTTGTTGCTGGTAATTATTGGAGTTGCCAGATCTACAGTATGTAGTGTGAATGATTGCTACTGCTTTGCCGCAGCACGTTATTCACCATTCTTCATGCCCTGTATGCTGTAGTGCAGTGAGTTTGATCCCAAGATTGAATGATCATGATTGTAGGCATGTGAGATTTCTTCATATGAAAAGAGGGAGATGATAGAACAATCATAGTCTACGAGTCTTTGGAGTACATTTATTAGGTGAGAGATTCATAACAAAGTAGACCAGCTGAATATGTATGTAAAACACACTCGTTTTCAACACCACAAAGGTCTCTTCTTCAGGTGAAAAGTGGAAACTGAAAGTAATCAGTTCACCAAAATATTTTTTAATTAGATTAGAAATTGTGATTTTATGCATTTGCATCCTAGTCTATTTTAGGCTAAGTTATCATTGCCAACATACTTCACATATTCAGACCCAGATCTCATCTCTTCGAAATCAAAACCACAGTTTACAAAACAGTATCTTCTGAGTGAATAAAATCCAAGATGGATTCAGGGTTTTTATCCATACATAAGATACATCCTCTAGTTCAGGGGTCTCCAACCCTGGTCATGGAGATCTGTTTATAATGTACATTTTTCTATACATACATTCTAAATGCAATATAGAAGTTGATATACAGTACTGTGCAAAAGTTTTAGGCAGGTGTGAAAAAATGCTGTAAAGTAAGAATGCTTTCAAAAATAGACATGTTAATAGATTATATTTATCAATTAACTAAATGCAAAGTGAGTGAACAGAAGAAAAATCTAAATCAAATCCATATTTGGTGTGACAACCCTTTGCCTTCAAAACAGCATCAATTCTTCTAGGTACACTTGCACAAAGTCAGGGATTTTGTAGGCATATAGTCAGGTGTATGATTAAACAATTATACCAAACAGGTGCTAATGATCATCAATTCAATATGTAGGTTGAAACACAATCATTAACTGAAACAGAAACAGCTGTGTAGGAGGAATAAAACTGGGTGAGGAACAGCCAAACTCAGCTAACAAGGTGAGATTGCTGAAGACAGTTTACTATCAAAAGTCATACACCATGGCAAGACTGAGCACAGCAACAAGACACAAGGTAGTTATACTGCATCAGCAAGGTCTCTCCCAGGCAGAAATTTCAAGGCAGACAGGGGTTTCCAGATGTGCTGTCCAAGCTCTTTTGAAGAAGCACAAAGAAACGGGCAACATTGAGGACCGTAGATGCAGTGGTCGGCCAAGGAAACTTACTGCAGCAGATGAAAGACACATCATGCTTACTTCCCTTCGCAATCGGAAGATGTCCAGCAGTGCCATCAGCTCAGAACTGGCAGAAAACAGTGGGACCCTGGTACACCCATCTACTGTCCGGAGAAGTCTGGTCAGAAGTGGCCTACATGGAAGACTTGCGGCCAAAAGCCATACCTCTGACGTGGAAACAAGGCCAAGCGACTCAACTATGCACGAAAACACAGGAACTGGGGTGCAGAAAAATGGCAGCAGGTGCTCTGGACTGATGAGTCAAAATTTGAAATATTTGGCTGTAGCAGAAGGCAGTTTGTTCACGAAGGGCTGGAGAGCATACACGAATGAGTGTCTGCAGGCAACAGTGAAGCATGGTGGAGGTTCCTTGCAAGTTTGGGGCTGCATTTCTGCAAATGGAGTTGGGGATTTGGTCAGAATTAATGGTCTCCTCAATGCTGAGAAGTACAGGCAGATACTTATCCATCATGCAATACCATCACAGAGGCATCTGATTGGCCCCAAATTTATTCTGCAGCATGACAACGACCCCAAACATACAGCGAAAGTCATTAAGAACTATCTTCAGCATAAAGAAGAACAAGGAGTCCTGGAAGTGATGGTATGGCCCCACAGAGCCCTGATCTCAACATCATCGAGTCTGTCTGGGATTACATGAAGAGAGAGAAGCAACTGAGGCTGCCTAAATCCACAGAAGAACTGTGGTTAGTTCTCCAAGATGTTTGGGCCAACCTACCTGCCGAGTTCCTTCAAAAACTGTGTGCAAGTGTACCTAGAAGAATTGATGCTTGATGCTGTTTTGAAGGCAAAGGGTGGTCACACCAAATATGGATTTGATTTAGATTTTTCTTCTGTTCACTCACTTTGCATTTATTTAATTGATAAATATAATCTATTAACATGTCTATTTTTGAAAGCATTCTTACTTTACAGCATTTTTTCACACCTGCCTAAAACTTTTGCACAGTACTGTACATACCTCCTCGCTGAAATCTCAAGAAAGAGCTCTCTGTTTAGAGCCATCAATAAACCCTTACCTTATGGTCCCTTAAGTTAATAGTATTGAATCCCGCTGTTGAAAAATATTTTAACACCAAATGATTCTCTTATAATAATTGTAGCAGTTACTTTAGCCTTGTAAATTGATTTGAAGTTAAGAATTGTACCTCTTTTTACCAGACACGTTTTGTATGAAGTTCATATTACTGTGTAGTGGTTCTGATGGTCGCAATGCTGAGTAACCAAAAAAACAAAAAAAAAAAACATTACATAGTTAAGAAAATAAACGTCATTTAATTTGTAGTAGTGTTAGCATGTTGTCATAACTATAGCAGAGCACATTAAGAGTAGGGAATCTTGATAGAAACATTTAACAAATACTTGCATTTTATCCTTGGAGATATATATATATATATATATATATATATATATATATATATATATATATATATATATATATATATATATATATAGATATAGATATAGATATAAAAAGAGATGACCAGTAGAATGCTCCAGTCACATATGTTGTAAACTCAGATGGCCATGAATAAGTAAGTAAAATTGGAACGCTTCTATAATATCAACTCTTTGTACTTTTTTAACACAGTGTGCATTTAATTATTGGTACAGTCTTATGAGGTGTGCAATATGCATGTGTTCTACAAGGTTCTTTTATTTGCATTCTTTTTGTTACTAGTTTTTGTTAGTAGTTTAACATTACATTTATAAAACTCTATAAACATGTTAAAACTTCAATATAAAGCCATACAGATAAATAAAATAAGGAAATGCATTAATAAGTTATAAAACTTATTAATATTATAGGCATGTTTTTTCAGCGGTTGCCTCCAACGATGGTTCCAGTTGGATTTGCAGCTGGACTGGGGTGTTTACACTTCAACCTGTGTAGCTTGCTGGCAAATTTCTTATTATTACTATGATTAGCTGCAATAACAGGGCTAGCCAAAGACTGGATAATGTCTGTTGGGCTGTTTTTTCTTGTCTACAGTTTTCCTAGTAACTGAAGACGTTGTATTCTGTGAAATGTAGTTGTTCATGGAAGTTTAGCCAATGAATTTTAACCTGGAACAAGCACTAACAAGAAGTGGCTGTAATGAACTTGCTGTTGCCGCTCTTTACATAGATTAGACAGATATTTTCCAGTGATTTAATAAAATAGGGTCATTTAATGTATTCGTTTGAAATAATTTAACATATTTTGCATACAACTTGACCTGTTATTGCTTTTTGTAGCTTGCAGCGAACTAATAACACCATCACTGGATCGTAAACCAAATAGTTTTGTAGCAGTAAGTGTAACCACACCCCCTCAAGCATTCTGGACAAAGCATGCCCAAACAGAGATTATAGAGGTAAGTGGCAAACTCATAATAACCATCATTATTAATTTAGATCATGTTTTACCTAAAAGGGAATCATTATTGGAAAACTTGGTTGTATTTCTGGAAGGAGAATCCACCCACTAATCAAGATCACATCTATCGATCACATCTAGTGAATTTCATCCAAATATAAGTGATAAGTTTCTTTTGATGCTGAAATATAAGTGATAAGTTTCTTTTGATGCTCAATATATATTTAGTATATTGGGTTCTTACCTATCACACCCACTAAAACCCACTGACACACCTGGAAGGAATTTACCATGCAGTACCGGGTGGTATTTACCTTGTGGTATAAGCGATGGGGAGATTAACTGGGGGACAGGCCAGATAGATATGCTGTGGCTTACTTCCAATATTCAAGCTTTGAATGATGAAGTTCAAAGCACTCATCATGGGCCCGTTCTTTTTCTGCTATGGGGGATAAGGATCGAGGATTGTGCTTCCCTGTGAGCCTCATGATGCCTTTTGTCTGCATATCTGGTGACTGTGGTCATGAAGTCCAGGAATGGCATAACCTGGTCTTGTGTGGATGGCCTGGCACACCACCTAGGCATTATATAATGCCATCTGAATCATGTGCAGCCCTAGTTTCTGGAACCAAGCCACAGTTTTTCGGGTGGCAGTATAAGGCTCTAACATCTGATCATACTTGTCAACTCCTCCCTTATAGCAATTTGTAATCAATCACACACTGAGGCTTCCTGATTCTGCTGTCCTGCCCCCACACATGAACTGCTGCTGTAGACTCATCATGGAGAGTGGTGAGGAGGTGTACGTCTCGCTTGTCTGTATTTTACAGCCAGCAGTTCCTCACACCTCGGTCCTGTTGTCTCCCCACGGCTCTGATTTTTTGGGCAACAACTGTTTGGGGAACCCCTTGTGATTATACCTCACAGTCCCACAAGCTGGATTGTCTAAAGCAAAGAGGGTATTCAGAAGGGGGATTTCTGTATAATAATTGTCAGTGTACAGGTGGTAACCCATATAAAAGAAGGGGTTCATAAGGTCCCATGCAATCTGTTCAGTGATATTCAGGGTGGGGGGACAGCCGGCAGGCTGGAGATGGGTGTCAGTCTCCGAGTACACTGTGAATGTCAATGTGTACCCTGTGGTGGCATCACAGCTTTTATTCCATACAGTTTTATTCCATACCATGCCCGCTTTGATGGAATGTACTGCTTAAAGATATTAAGCGGCCTTTGTAAAGCATGAGAGACTCCACTGAGAGTTGCTGAGTAGGGGAGGACACTTCAACAAATTTCTCTCAGGCTGTCTATAAGTGGCTGAAGTTTATGCAGCCTGGCATGATCTCTGTGGTCTCTGGGGAGGGCAGTGGTATTATCATTGTAATGCAGGAACCTTAGGAGCAGCTGGAACCTATCCCTCTTCATAATGGCAGGAAACAGGGGGGTTGCATGGACAGGGTTTGTGCTCCACTAGAGTCCAAGTAATTTTTTCAATTCTGGGACACTTGTTTCTTTCCATTTGTGGGCATGAGCTCCAGCAGGTTATCGGTGAAGAAAAGCTGGAAATACTGCAGAGGGGTGAAGCCAGCAGTATCCACCTCTGGACCTATAGTACCAATAAAGGGTGGTATGTCTGGCTGTACATTACTAGGGGGGTCCAATTGTACACTGGCACATACTCCCTTGGCCTCCTGAGGCGTGCAGGCTGTACCTCAGACTCGTGTTCTGGATTTCTACCAGGCTCTTCCATGGAAGAGGGGGAATCCTCTTCCTCAGTGACATCACTGGGGGTGTCAGTGGGGTAAAAGTCACTGCCAGAGTCAGGTGGAATCAGACCAGGGTCTGACTGAGTCACTGCCACTGCAATACATTTGCAAGTAATGGGATTCATGATTGATATTCCTGGCACTCATTAATGTTGCTGCTGTTTTTGCCTCCTTACAGGGCACAAGCAATCCTATATTCCTAAGCAGCATTGCGTTTTTCCAGGACTCTCTAATCAATCAGCAGACACAGGTGAAGCTTTCGGTGTACGACGTGAAAGATCGATCTCAGGGAACAGTAAGCAGGCATTTCTTTCTGTATTCTGTGTTCTTGTGATTCGTGTGTGATGTGTTTATCCCTAGAGAGGGAAGACAGGTATACATAATTCAGAATTCTTACCAACACTTCCTGTTTTGTTTTAAAATACCAAACGTTAAAATATATACAGCTACATATAGTGTAATGTAATGGAAATGTATTTAATTAGAGTCACATGTTATTAACTACTAGGTGATGGTATTTTACATAAATATTACAAAGTACAGTTTGTTAAGAGTAATGGTTGGAATTCAATATTTCATTTAAAGAGTAAGTAACGGGGTTACAAAAAATATAGCGTTACACGTCCCCACATGTTGCTACAACTATTTAAATAATGTACTTGTAATTTTTCTTTTCGTTGTTGACATCCTGACAAGTTTTTACACTTATAAATGTAAACTCTATCTCAAAGGTATTTTCAAAATGTTTGCTTAGTGGACTCCATTTTGAGAACCCGCAAGCACATTGATATTGAGTCCATTTGAAACTGACCCAGTGTGAATGCAGCCGAATTAGGTAATTCAAAGTATAGTAATCTCACTTTGACATGAAGGAATTTATTTATTTATTTATTGATTGATTGATTGATGTATTAATATTGTTTGAAACATGAATATGATCATGTATGAAGAGAAATAAAGTAACTTACTTTAAGAAAGGGAAGTACTGTATTGTATTTTGTATGTTCATTCACAACTTTAAACTCTCAATTATAAATCTTACGTAACACTATATTTAAAAAAAAAAAAAAAACTGTGTACAATTCTACCCATAGATTGTGTTTATTTTGTTTTCATCCCTTCATGTCTCCAGGGTAGCCCCATTTGTGTTAAACTATTTAAAAAAAGCAAACAAACAAAAAAAAAAAACCTTAATGCGGTAACCTAATAAATACATTGCTGACCTATGCATCTAAATAAAATTATCAAACCATACAATTTATTTACATTTCAAAAGTACAAAAACAGATCTTCTTGAGATCGGCTTTGGGTAAAGTGCATTTTCTGCATCCTGATGGGGTCATATTTCAGCTTGGGGTCAGGTAGATAGATAGATAAAGAAAAAAACACCCTTGTCACTGACCCAGCTTTATTGGGGCGTGTCTCTTCAGGAATACGGGCAGGAAAAAAATGGACGTCTACCGGTAGTGATCAGAGCGAAGACACACCTCTGATCTCAAACCTGTGCACTAAGAAGATATCTTGAAAAGACCTTTTGAGTTTTATAAGTGCAAAAACCTGTCAGGATGTTAACAACAAAAACAAATTACAGGTGCATTATTTCAATAGTTGTAGCAACACGTGGGTCCGTATAACGCTGTATTTTCCAGAACCCTGCTTCTTACTCTTTCACCTGGCAGTAAATATCTTGAAGCTTTTCTGTTGGGGATATGCAATGTTGTGTTTTTATAATTCCATTTCAGATGTATTTACTGGGCTCTTCATTGTTCACTGTGAAAGAACTGTTACTGGAGAAACAACACAGGTTACATCTGATGCTAAGGTAGGCACAGAATTCATTACTTGAATATACAATTCTATTTTAAAAGTGGTTTTGATTAAAAAGAAACCTGTCAGATACACATCTGGATTCACCACCTTTGCTGCATAATGCGATAATGTTCAATCTTCTATTTGAGTTGAATGTTAACAGTTTGCCTTTGGGGTGAAGTTAATCCTAATGTAAAGAGTAATACCAGAGAGTGATTTATGTCTGTTTGCTCCTTTGATCTAGACTTGTTCTGTTCACATAAATTTCACCCTGACAATCAGGTGAGACTCACTGGTGTTGATAGTGCTAATTTGCTATTCAAAGTAAAGCAACTGAACAAACAGCTGCTTGGATTTGTGTTGATTTTCTTACTCTGGAGAACAGCAGTCCACACAAATCAAGCAGCTGTGTTTGTTCAGTTGTTTCACTTTGAATGATAAATTAGCCCACTGAATACCAATGACCCTCACCTAACTGTTGGCACCTGATTTCTGCGGAGAGCTCAATCTGAATAATTTAAATAGTTAAAATTCAAATATATCCACATATTTATTGCATTATATTGCCCTTCAGCATCCGGTTTGTATCACTTCGATATTTTCTCAGAACTTCCCAAGGCATAATGTACCCAGTTTGACCTTTTATAATATGAATATTAAAAGCTGTGCTGCAACTCCCACTGTTTCTGTCATTACAGGTCTGCTGAAAATGAGAGAGTGGGTAATATCACAATTATAGCGTGGCAGATAGAGGAGAAAAGAGACCAAAGGGCTCCAGTGACACGGTTGCCTGACACTGTCAACGGAAGGGTAAATGCTAGCTGGACTTGAGACTCCTCCATGCATTCAAATAAGCACAGTATCTTGTGTTGGATTGTATCCATGGCAACAGAACATGTTCTCCATCCTGAGAACTAGAACTATGTATTTTTTATTCATTTATTTCTTAGCAGATGCCCTTATCCAGGTCGACTTACAATTGTTACAAGATATCACATTATGTTTTAGATACCCATTTATACAGTTGGGTTTTTACTGGAGCAATCTAGGTAAAGTACCTTGCTCAAGGGTACAGCAGCAGTGTCCCCCACCTGGGATTGAACCCATGAACCTCCAGTCAAATGTCCAGAGCCCTAACCACTATTCTACACTACTGCCCATCTAATATTAGAATACTTTCCCCAGTATTCTAATATTAGAAGTAATTTGAACTGTGGAGACTAGATCTGGAAACAGTCATGGTAGCACATGGATTGAAAAGAAACCTTTATTGAGTTTTTAACTAAATTTAGTTTGAAATGAGTGCTTTGGTACTTTTATTATGTACTATAAAATGGATCACATTGGTAAGGAACAGCAGCTACTGTGTTAAATCCCACTGATTCAATGAGTCTGTAGAATTAAGTGCATTTCATCATTACATGAAAAAGAAAAAGTTTAACAAAGTTTTGATATTTCTATTTTATGCATACATTTAATTTCTGCTTTGTGTTTCAGATGGTCCTGCCAGTTGACGAAAGCTTAACAGAGTCTTTAGGAATTAGAGCAAAATATGCATCGTTATGCAAAGATACTTTATTAAAATCAGGTAAGGCTGCCATTATGTTTTTACACATTCATATAGTAATGCATCCTTTTACATTTTGTGCTGGCAAGATTTTCAGAAATTGAGACAACAACTTCAGATTATATTTTTATAATAAATTGTAATGAAACTTGATAAAAATGTAGCTATTGAGGGCATCATAATCTGGGGGTGAGTGGAAGTTGTTTGTCTTCCCTTGATTGTTTTTATACTTCATTGCAGTGATACTGAATTTGATTTCTGGATGGGACAATTTATGTAATAAAACATGTATTATCCTGTCAGGGGTTGCCAATAATAACTGGTTATAATTAATTTAAATTGTAGATTTGACCAATTAATGTACAGTTTTATTGGCTCCATTTGGATGTTCTTCCACAGACTGGATGGGAAGTTACAAAGTGATAACAGTAAATGCAGTTTGCTTCTGATCAACAGCCTGTAACAACTGTAGGAAATGCTGAGTGAAAATATGTGTGTGAAATGATATTACAGTGTTACTGAGCAGGCTGTAGGGTTTAAAACACAACACATTACTTTTCCCAGCGTTTTGCTTTGTTTACGTATTCCTGCAATATCTCTTTTAACATAAGCAAGATTTTTGATATATGTTTATTAACATATCCCTGGTCAAAAATCAGTTTTGACTGTTTTTTTTTTATTTCACATCGGTTATGCAGCAGGTCTTCCTGTCAAAATGTCTCTGAATTCACAGCATTAGTTCAATACAACAGTCTGAAACATTTCATTGTTTAGACAGACAGCAGATTTCACTGCCTAGGTTATAAAGTGATATGTGTGTCCTATGCACATTTTGAGTACAAACATAACTATTCATATGGTTGGAGGTACACGCCCTGTACATCTTAGATGTTCGCTGTAAACGGAAGAGGTCTGTGAAGTGGTGTGATTTATACAGGGTTTGTCAAGCATATTCATAAACCTGTTCCCTTCCCATCCCTCTGAGCCTGTGCCAGAACGAGCAGATAGGACATATGAACCAATCATAATACTGAATTTTAGCAGCCGATGTTGTGAATGCAGGAGAAATTTTGACAGGAAGTCCCAAAGCATAACTGATATGAACCAAAAATAACTGATCAAAAATTATTCAGGGCCAGGGATATGTTAATAAAAATATCAAAACAATCACAACTATGTTGAAAAAAGATATTGCAGGAGTAGGTACAACAAAGCAGGAAAGTAATGTGTTGTGTTTTAAACCCTACAGTCTGTTCAATGACATTTTAATACAACATTTCAAACAACACATTGTCAGTGGCACAGTCTATTGGCAGTGGGATCAATTCTCACTCAAGGTAACAATTTAATTGATGGCTAATCAATTCGACCTTTAAGACATCTGTTAAAGTGTATCATCTCTGCAGAAAACACAGCTGGCACCAACACTAATGTGAAAAACAAAATGCTGAAGGCAGATAACAGGAAGAGACATGTCAAACTGATTTTGTATTGTAATAATGAGGAAGTGCATGGAAAACCTTATTCTGACTAAGGCTTTCAAATCCATTTTCTTTTTTCTCATTAATAGTAGCAACATTA
The DNA here is from genome assembly GCA_030684275.1 of Acipenser oxyrinchus oxyrinchus. Lineage (NCBI taxonomy): Eukaryota > Metazoa > Chordata > Actinopteri > Acipenseriformes > Acipenseridae > Acipenser > Acipenser oxyrinchus. Next base: position 8,591,335 of record CM060255.1, read on the forward strand.
TGGCTGCCCCCCCTTTCTTTATTGGAATCTGTAGGCTCCTTGCTTGTTTTTGATATACAGGTACAGATGTTTCAAATGCAGACCCCATAACTCACAGCAGCAGTACCACTCTGGTTAGCACTCCTTAAATGCTGGCATTCTTTGACAGATATTTCTGTAGTTCTTCCAGTTCACCTGTATTTCAATAACAAAATAAAGTTTTGTCCTCAGCAGCGCTCCATGGGGACTTTTTCCTTGGATACACCCCAGAAATAGGGCAAGTGAAGAAAATAGTATTTTTATTTACCCAGGCTATCTGAGATGGAGGGTCTATTCCAATTACATTTTTTATTACCATTTTTAAATCAGGGCGAGGCTGAGAAGTGATTGGAAAACCACTATACCTATAGAGGATTTTAGTCCAGTCTGACATGGGGCGTGGCTGGGACACTGCAGATCACCACATGCACAAAGAGCACCTAGGAGAGAGTAGGGCTAGCACTCAATTCAAAGCAGGAGCAGAGCAGCATTTTACTAAACTAATAACTTAAAAATTGGTAATGTTTTTGTGTGTTTTAAAATATATACTAGTAGTGAACTAACAATGTTGCTATTTATATTGTTTTCAGCTGCTTGAATTGAAACAGAAAGTAAATGTGATGTGAAGCATGCGGTTTCAGGTGGATGGAATAATTAAATAGCTTATGAATACACTTTTAGAACATTAATAAATAGTTTTAAAACAGTCAATGCGGTTTTAAAATAGAGTGCACAAACAGCAAAGTGTTATAAACAGTATGTTCTCAAATAGAACACCAAAACTATCAAATGTATGACTTATCTTTTGTGTTTTTAAGTGGCAACTATTGTTACCTTGACTATTAGTCAAATTACTAGGAGAGAGTGGAATCCTTGAAGTATCTGTCCAGTCATCTTCCACTGTTGTTGCTAATTAGTCATTTTCTTGTTTGTTGTTACAGTACCCTGTCACTGAAACGTTACTGTATAGAAGCAGTGCAGATCAGAATGATACCTGGGTGTATGAAGGTCACTACTAATGTTTTGTGATCTCTTGTTCCAGTGTTTGGTGGTGCAATGAGTCGGATGTACCGTCTCCCTACCACAGATGGGAACCACCTGCGAATACTTGAGCAGATGGCAGAAAGTGTGCTTTCTATCAATATCCCTCGACAGTTTGTAAAATTGCTCCTTGAAGAAGACGCAGCCAGGTAAGCGCACCATTCCCAGGTATTTTGCTGTAGGCCGATTTCAGGCATTGCACACGTAACAGCTTTTTATTTGTCCAGAAGATTTGATTTCCATTACATGAGAGTAGATGTTAAAACTTCATGCTGATTTGAACTTGGCTCTCGCCAAGATAAGCACCAACTAAGACGTAGCTTCACAGTAAACTAATGTGATCCATATGTGTCTCCATCCATTTGCGCTTCCTTCCATATGATGATGTAGATATCCTTCTGTCTGGTGTTGATGGCTGAAGTGTAATGCTGGCTCCAGGGATCAGCTTATTTTGCCTCCCTAGCGCATCAGCACACACAACGGCTGCGATGCTGGCTCCGGGATCAACCATAGTGCGGTCTCCCCAGTGCATCAGCATGACAACCGCCTGGATTGAGCTAAGTAGGGTACATCTCTGGGGTCTTCAAGTGGGCACCTTCCATCCTCGGTGTTTCGTCGACTAGCCCACGACACCTCAAGAGGGCTCGACGGTGATTCTGGCGCCCCAGCATCACCCCTCCGTCCCCCACTCAACTCAGCCCAGCTTACTTACCTGTATATCAGCCTTTCTTTCTTTCTATTGTGCTTGAGATCCCCAGCCAGAATCTTTCCGTCTCAACCACAGCCAGTTGCTGCTCCTCTCTGCTGCTTCAGATAAGTTCTTCACTGTGCGACGCAACTCTTGGCCATTGAATCCGACATCTCTGAGAAACCGGGTTGTAGAGTGTGCCACAAATCCTCGACATCCCACTTCCACTGGGTAAACCCAGACTCTCCATCCTCGCTGTTCCGCTTCAGTGGCTAGTTGAGCATACCGCAGTTTCTTCCTCTCATACGCCTCATCTACAGCATCCTCCCATGGCACTGTTAACTCCACCAGGTGAACAAGGCGTGCTGATCCAGACCACAAGACAATATCTGGTCGAAGGTTTGTGGTGGCAATCTCAGGTGGAAAAATAAGCCGCTGACCAACATCCGCCAGCATTTTCCAGTCTCTAGCAGCTTCCAGTTGTCCTGGGCGAGGATTGGTTTTAACACCTTTTCTTGGTGGTTGCTCTCCTGGGCGGAGGAATGTTGTCTTTTGTGTGTAATGTTTTGATGGAACAGGTGGCAACTTATTGGTCATGTTACGCTTGTCTTCCAATGCTAAGGCCAAACATCGCAGCACCTGGTCATGGCGCCAAGTAAACCGTCCTTGGCTAAGAGCCACCTTACATCCTGTCAAAATGTGCCTTAATGTTGCAGGTGATGAACACAAAGGACATGAGGGATCCTCTCCTACCCAGAGGTTTAGGTTCTGTGGTGATGGGAGAACATCATATGTTGACCTTATAAGGAAACTGATCCTGCTCTGTTCCATTGACTATAGGTCTTGCCAGCCAATCTTGCGTTGTTCCACACTCTCCCATCTCATCCATTCTCCTGCTTGCCCTGGGAAATGGCCTTTATACACCTCATCCTCTCCTCCTGCTTTTGCACCTCGTTGACTACAAGCTTCCTCCGTTGCGCTGGGGCTGCCTTGTTCCATGTAGGAGGAGCTGAACTGAGACCAAGACCCCTCTTCCATGCTGAACTTGCCCCATGATATCACCAATTCGAAGGGCAGCCTTTGCATCCTCCACAGCTTTCTTTGCCACCCACTTTCTTCCAGTTTTCAACACAGGTGCTGCCTCCTTACGCATTTGTCGCATGACTCTACTAATGTCATTTCCAGTCGGACCTTGGCACTTAAACTCCTCGGTTAGAGCGGAGACAGGTAGCCTCAGTATTCCTTTACCATAAAGTCCCACTCTGCTGAGGCAGCGTGGAACTCCCAACCATTTCCTGATGTGTGAACTGATTAAAGCTTCCAGCTTCTCTACTGTTGTCAAAGAAACCTCGTACACAGTCAGTGGCCACAGCAACCTTGGCAGTAAGCCAAACTGAAAGCACCAGAGTTTTAGTTTGCCTGGTAAAGCGCTGCTGTCTATGCTCTTCAACCCTTCCACAGCTTGTTGTCTAACTTCTCCCACACGAACTGTGTCCTTTAGATCCCCGTCGTACCATCTCCCAAGGCTCTTCACTGGCTTCTCAGACACTGTTGGTATTGCCTCACCATTAATGAAGAACGTTTTATCTACTACTTTACCTTTAATTATAGAGATGCTCCTTGATTTATTGGGCTTGAATTGCATTCGTGTCCATTCAATGTTATTGGTTAATTTGCCCAATAACCGATTAGTGCAGGCTACTGTTGTAGTCGTGGTTGTCATGTCATCCATGTATGCTCGAATTGGTGGTAGTCGATTCCAGAAGCCAAGCGCTCTCCTCCCACTACCCATTTTGATGCCCTAATGATTACTTCCATTGCCATGGTAAAAGCCAGTGGAGAAATGGTGCATCCTGCCATTATTCCAACTTCTAGGCATTGCCATGTAGTGCTGAATTCTGAAGTTGAGAAACTAAATTGCAAATCTCCAAAGTAGGCTTTGACTAGATTTGTTATTGTCATTGGTACACTGAAAAATCAAATGCTGCCCAAAGAAGTTCATGTGGCACTGAACCATATGCATTAGCCAAATCCAGGAATGTCACATGGATCTCCTTCCTCTCCTTTTTAGCTGATTGAATTTGTTGCCAGATCACATTGATGTGTTCTAAGCATCCTGGGAAACCTGGAATGCCCGCTTTTGTATTGAAGTGTCAATGAAGCAGTTCTTTAATAGGTAAGTTGACAATCTCTGAGCAATAATGCTGAAGAAAATCTTGCCTTCTATGTTTAATAGGAAATAGGGCTTAAACTGACTGATGCTGCTAGAATCTTTTCTTTAGGTATAAAGACTCCACCTGCTCGGCGCCATGCTCTTGGTACAACCTGTTTTTCCCATGCTACTTTCATCAGTTTCCACAGGATTCAGTAGAACTCCTGAAGCACTCTTGTACACTCTGTACGGAACTCCATTAGGCCCTGGAGATGATGAAGCCCTTGCTTTTTCACAGCTTGCTCTACTTCTTTCCACTTAGGTGCACAGTCCTCCATTTGGTATTCTGGTGGATTGATAGGTGGGATGTCTGAAGGAATTGACATAGGCTCCTGCCTTTTGAATCTGTATCGTTTCCTCCAAATATCTCTCCAACTCAAACTTAGATGCTTTTAGTGTGCCATTCTTCTCACTGGTGAATAACTTCTTTACAAATTTGAATGGGTCTTTATAAAGTTAGTTCTCGCACGCTCCTTCTTTTTGTAGCGTTTCAGTGGCGCCAGCTCTGCGCAATGTTGCAAGCTTATGTTTTATGACCCTTTGTAAGAGATTGAGTCCCTCCTTCTGACTTTCTTCTGCTCTTCTCCATTGCTTCCTCAGCTGTCTCCTTTCTCTAACTAAGCTGCTCAATCTCCTGCTGCCGTCTAGACTTTCCAGGAATAGTTTGTACTTTTTCCTTCCTTTTTTCAACTCCAAACCTCTCGCTTCCATATGCGTCGATGATGTCCCCAAATTTATCCAGTTTCTTTTCAACTGTTCCACTTAACCTTTCCAATGCAACGCAGAGATCTGTGTTTACTGTGTCCCATGCAGTTTTCTCACAAGCTCTTGGCCATTTAACTCCAGGCTTGTGCCCGTTGAGGTTCTTTTCTCTCTTACGCTGGTTTGTCTGCCCGGGTTCACAAGGATCATTAGGCTCATCACTAACTGTGTCCATGCAAGTCCTCCTCACATCTATGACAGGGGTGCTGATATCCTGCGAACTGTGGTTTGCTTCCTGTCGCTGGATTTCATTCGACTGACTTGACTGACTTCGTAAGAAGTACTGATCAATGCGAGGCCCTTGTCCCTTCTCCCTCAAGCATTTCATTCTCCCTTGATGAATCTTCAAACCCCTGACTGTTGTCGCCTTGCTCCAGCCGCAGACACAAACCTGGAGTTCCATGTCTTTGCTAACTGCAGATCTTGAACTAGTCTTTTGTGAAGTACTCTCCATACTCATATCCGTTTCCGTTCCTAAGTCCTTAACCGTGTTGTCCAACGTTGAGTCATCTTCCGCCCCGCTCTCGCAGACTCTAGGGTATTTTTCTGTTTAATTTCTTTGAAGCCTTGGGCGGGTGTCTCCAGCATCCTGTAAACACAGAGCTGGATACTGCCGACAAGGGTAGCTAACCCTTGCCAGCCCCAATGGGGTCTCTTTCCTCCAGTCAGCTGTCTCTCCAGGCTGTCACGAGGTCTTTCCCTTGTTGCCAGCTGCACTATTCACAGCAGTCACTGGACGTATCCAGATCTTCATGATTTCCATTACATGAGAGTAGATGTTAAAACTTCATGCTGATTTGAACTTGGCTCTCACAGAAAGTTATCCAAGATAGGATGTTTGTCTATTATATTATAGAGTATAATTTATTTTCCTGTTTACACATTTTGTCTTGTTAACAGAGTGTATTACCATACCAATTATTGAGAATTACGACAACAATTAAGAGATAGTCAGGTTTATCACACGCCATAATGAATATTACCATCACCTGACCACACCGGACGACCGTTTTGCATTATAATTAGTTTAGAGGCATTTCTTTAATACAGGATTTAGGGATTTATAAAGCCTAATGTACACATCTCTGAAAATACCTCAATTGTTTGGAGCAGTGTATATAAAATGATACACTGAATTTTTGTTAAATAAAGGTCATACAGAGTCCATTTACAGCATAGCATCCTTTCACTGAGCAGGATGACTGATTTGATTGAACACAAAGCTACTTCAGTTACCTTTTTAGGGTCTCAAACAAAAAAATAAGGGGCCCTTACACTCTCATCGTGTCCTGCACTGGTTATTAAAAATCAGGGCATTCAAAGTAAAATATTCTAAAAGTCTATTGTCCTGTAATAACTATAAGAGCTAGTAAAATAGCTATAGCTTTGCTTGTTTTATACCACTCAGTCTTGTGTCTTGCTATTCAGTTTAAAATAAGGACCCCTTGTGTTTTTGCAGAGTTTGTGAGCTGGAAGAGCTGGGGGAGCTGTCACCCTGTTGGGAGGGTCTTCGGCGGCAGATTGTCACCCAGTATCAAACCATCATACTGAACTACCAGGAAACACTGACCGACCTGCATCAGTATAAAGGTCAGTGCCAGCCAATAGCTGTAACCAAAAACAGTGCAGGAAAAAGAGATGCCAGTTCATTTTAATATATAAGCCACAGGCTACATATTGTTATTTTAGAAATTGATTAAAAGTGATAAAAACGCCTTGCCTATTCCAAGGTGAGAAAGTCAAACGCTATTCCTACTGGGTGCTGTCGGGTATTAATTCAAAGAAGTGATTCAACAGAATTTTTTTTAACTTTTATACATTTGTGCAATGGATTTTGAAATGGATTTTCTGTCCACGCTCAATTTTTTTTTTCATTGGGTTTGTTGATGTTGTTTTATACTCTGTTGGCACTCACAGAATTTCAGCTCTGGTTGTGATAGAATGTAACTTTTACTGTGTTACAATGGCCATCATCACTTGTACACTGTTAAATCACTTTCTCGTCATACTGGAGTTTGCAAATAAAGAGCTATTCTAATGTATGCAAAATAGTTTTGCTAAACGACACTTACACTCAAAACTTTATTTACACCAGATTTGTATATACTTTTATTATTTACTTACATTGGATGTACTGTAGCCGTGTAGTAATCTATTGACAAATATGTCACAAAGTTCAAAAACTGTAGCTACTCATTTGGGATATACTGGTGTCAGTACTCTCTTGTTAATACTATATTATTCACAGCTGTTGTTTGAAACAAACATATGTGTGGCTGTGTGTATTAGATTAAGCTGCTTTTTTCATACTCTTCACGACATTGCAGATGCTCATTTTATAACCTTCTAACTTCCCCTAGCTGTTTACTTTGGGAAGTTAGTTTGGGATGTGACTGTATGGCATTGAATAAGCAAGGTTAACAGTAACTCAGTGACCGCCCAACAGCTAGTACCTCACAGAAATGTTTTGTGCACATAAGACACAAATGAAAAATGATAGTCCGTGATTACATTGTGTTTTGTATGCATTTTAGAAATTGGCTTTGATCTTTTTGTATATATATATATATATGTGTGTGTGTGTGTGTGTGTGTGTGGACAGCACTCAGACTCCGGCTCAAATGTAGTACAACCCGAATTTACAGGACACACAGGAAAGCAAAAACAAAAGAAATAAACAAAAAACTAACTCCACACAGAGCGCTAACTAACATGAAATGGGTTACACAACCTAATTCCTAATTCTAGCCACAGGACAGTTAGGCTGTTTACCTATTTAACAAAAGTATTAATTAAGTTTTTCTACATCCACTGTTCTCTCTTGTCTTTTTGTTTATACTTCTTGTTGTAATCTTTCATCTCCAGCTCCTTTCTCCATGCCTAACTCTCCACCTGAACCAGACAGATGAGCTGGCTTTTATACACTACACAGCAGTCCTGAATCACAGAGTAATTACACAGTCAACACCTTCAGCAAGGTTGCCTGCAGGTGTGCGTCCCTGGCTAACTTGCTCCGGGTTGACACCTGCTGGCCACCGTGGTCAATTACAGTCTCTCTTTCAGACAGGGAAATAGGCTGCTTGTCAACATACCACAATACCAATTTCTCTTTGTGGCACCACTATATATATATATATATATATATATATATATATATATATATATATATATATATATATATATATATATATATATATATATATTCATTTTTAGACTCTATATATCTCATGCTTCTGTTGTGTGTGATGTTTCCTTCTGTCTCCACAGGGCCATCTTTCAAAGCTAGCAATTTAAAAGCTGAAAAGAAATTGGAGTTTATTCCAACCAACCTCCACATCCAGAGAATGAGAGTGCAAGATGACTCAGGTTCAGGTACTGTGGAGTTTGTTTCTGTCTTCATTTATATTCAGCCAGTTAGGATGGTGAGCATGAGAATTTAAAAGCTTGCAAGTTTCGGTTGTATTATTATTATTATTATTATTATTATTATTATTATTATTATTATTATTATGTTTTTTTTACTTCCATTTCAGACATAGTGAGCAAAGTGTTTGTTCTTGAAATTCAGTCAGTCATCTCATCATTGCTGTACTTTAAATATAGATGATCAAGGGCCACTGTATTAAGCATAGATATTACAAGCAGAGTTGCTTCCAGCAAGAGCTAGATTTATTTTTTTTCTCCTATAATTCCACTGCTGAGGCATGTAAGAAACAAGTTTAATGAGTTGATTTTGATCAACGTATACCTCTGGATTTCATCATCATTTTTCAAGGTTGGGGAATCCCTCTGGACTACATCAGTTCTTAATTCCACCAATGCCATATGCTGTGGTAGTGCACTATGGATAATTGTGGTGTATAGAAACCAAGGAAAGCTAGATAGGATGGATAGGAAGTTTATCAGGTAAAGGCAGCTTTTGTAATTTTTATTTTTTAAATAACAATATCTAGAACCAGTCAAATTGTAAAGTCAATGTAAAAAAAATGTAATACCAAAAATGACATTGCGCTACTTGCTCTTAAGCAGTGATGACTCGGCTTGTGCTAAATAGATATTCTCAGTAAAATTACCATTTTTTTGTGAACAGATCTGACATATGACATAGTTACTATCGGAGCACCAGCAGCACATAGTCAGTGCTTTAAAAATGGAGGCCTCAGGAAGCTCATTCACAAGTTTGAAGAAGCCAAAAAACAGTAAGTAAAAATAAGGGGATTTGCAAATTAGAATAGCCTATTGTTGTTTGGAAAGCTCATAAAGCTTACGTTTATGTTTTTGTTTGCTTAATTTTATGCTTTGCTTTATTTTAAAGCACGCCCTGCTGTATTTGGTTGTTTTTGGTTGTTTTAATACAAATGTAGTTTTATAAACTATATAAACTGATTTCAGTAATAATGATAAGTATATTTAGCTTTTTTAAATTTAGCTTTTAATTATAAGTTACAAAGATAAACAAAATCATTTAGACAGTTCTCTTGTCCATATATGGTTATATGAGTTTTCTCTCTCTCAAGCTATAGCCTTCTGCAAGCCATCTAAACAGCCAGAATAATTTTAGTAATACAGTGCACTCCGTTTATAAGAATCACATCCATCCTGGATGATTTGATTCTTATAAGCGGTTGATTCTTAAAAGTGGACCGATATGATTATAATTGGCAAAAGCGGGCCTTCATGCATCAGCAGTTTAAATACAGTATACAAATGTCAATGGTGCTCAATCACTGAGGACAATACATCAAAACATGTCCTCGTGGGAAAGCAACTTGTTATATGATCACAATTATGTTTGCTCAAGGCTGCAGAACCCTATTTTACTACAGTATACTTGAGAAGCGATGAGGGTCTCGTGAGGGTGCCTAGTTTAACTGCCGTGCGGTGTTACTTGTATTGGCCTTTGAATTAAAATTACATTACAGTACAGTATTTTATTGTCAGGACTACCACTGCATTTAAGCATCTGTGGCTTGCTTTTTCAGTAGCGATGCAAATCTCACAGTTTTTCACTAAGTGGAAATGCACAGCGCTGCAATCCACCCCACCTCCTCACCTCGCCGCTACGCAATCCCCGCCCTCTACATGCATATCACACAATAACAGTGCTGTACTCGGTATATATTCAGTGAATGTGCATTCACTTTATTAAAACAAATTTTCACTAACAGAGAACAAAAACTAAATACCTGCCATGTCAACTCACACGTAAACTGCACGACTTGCTTTTTTTCTACTGGGAGTCGCTGCGGACCAGGGGTTATACTGCACACGCTGTGTACGTGCCTAATCATGCAAGTTGTGTTCAAATTCAAATTCCAAAACAGCTTTATTGGCTGTACACGTCATTGCACTTGATACAGTATCATATTACATGTAGTCAGTTTGCCCCGAAATGATTCTTATAAGCGGATTGCTTGATTCTTACAAGCGGAGTATTTTAGCATGGTTAATATAGGAATGATTTTGTCCCAGTGGTTTTGATCACTGTATTCGGTTGATTGTTATATAAGTAATTCTTATAAACGGAGTGCACTGTAGTCAATTTCCATGTCTCTGAACTATGTGTAAATTATATTATTTCTCAAAGATTATTTACTCCAGGTTGTTCTAAGCATGTTTGCACCCAATAAAGTTACCAAATAATTAACTCTCATGTTTGATTTAGGGGATTTTAACCCTTTGCTGCCTAAGCAGAATGTCCATATATGGGCATAAATATGACCACTTTGTGTTTTAGTGCTTGTAGTTTGGCAGCCTTAAATTAAAGCCCAATATATCTAGAGAAAGGCATTAAGTAGCTGTTTAAAAGATTGTTGTATTATTGTATTTTGTTGTGGAATATATTATGTTTTTCTCATATAAGCCACGCCTTCCCAAAAAAATATCGAAAAATGTATAATAATAAATAGTTATTTTTAAAAACTGCCAATGTCGACCTCTTTTCAAGTTATAGAGAAAAAAAAATCTAGAGCATATAGGAGCGGCGTGATTTTCCAAGTATTTCAAATCAGAAATCAGAAATGAAATATCTTGTACAGTTGCAGAGCTACACAAGGTTTTATGACGCATGGTATTTTACGAAAAACAACCTCTGAAATGGAAAATGCAGACCAGCTCTTAGACTTTCCAAAAGCTGAGGCTGGAAACATTATTACCATGTTTGTGATAAAAGTATATTTATTTATAGTATAGAGGTCACAAAAATAAAGAAAAACCACACAAGATGTTGAGTAATTCTGCTTGTTTCTATTAAAAAAAAAGCAACTTGCAAAACTTTTATAGATTTTTTTATTTTTATTTTCAAAGCTAGAATACATAAATTACACACAGAAAGAAAGTAAACTAATAATAATAATAATAATAATAATCACTACAGCTAAATAATGACTGTCCACCCTTTTTTACACACACACACACATACACACACGAATACACACACAACAAGATTGGTGATTGGACGGCCGATATATGACATGAAAGGTCGTTTACCAGGGGCTTACCTGGTGAAAGCACAGCCGCAGGGTGAGTCGTACAGTCATGGGAGAGCAGGTTCGTGTCCTTGTTGAGCGAAGTTGCTGGGGATTTCGAAGGGGGTTTCGCATTGGCTCTGGCGAGTCTACGGGTTAGGGCGGCAAATCTGTCAGGGACTGGTGAGCTCAGGAGGATACCTGCAGTGCAGGCTGTTGTCCTCCAGAGGCCGGTAGCTCACTTACATTTGCTTTCGAGTTCCCAGGTGTAAAAAGGAAATTGGCATGGTCATGGGATCAGAGGACACCCGCTGAATCTTTAGAGCTTTGTAGGGAATTAGTGTAGTGAGAGAACATAATTGGACATTGTAAATTGAGTAGGAAATCAGGTGGGTAAAATAGCTGGGCAAGAAAGAAAAAAAAATTGCAATTGGTGTTTTTTTCTTCTTTTAGACAAAAATATGTTAATGGCCATTTGGAGTAAAAATCTTTGAGAACTGGTCAAATGTTTTTTTTTTTTTTTTTTTTTTAGAAATTAAAATGTGGTAGTGAGTTTTACTTTTTTAAATACACAATTCTACCTAACTATTATACTTTGTTTATTGAAAGTTATGGTAACTGTCTTAATGTTGGGTACAACTGTACATAAATGAGAAACAATGTAAACAACTATCATGGGGGAGAGAATGTAGATTTGAGATTTATTTTAATTAAAACAGGTCTCCTTAGTAATAACTTGGTACGGAATCCTCCTTGTCTAGAATGGTAATTAATTTCCCAGTAATGGTTGGAATGTCAGCCCAGCTGCTTCATGTATAGATCTCTTCTAAGAATATCAGGAGGAGGCAATGCCAAGCTTAGTTATTTTTTACTAAAGAAAGAGACCATGTTGTCAAATCTGTAGTCTACTCCCTTTTTGATACAGATTTTAAATCAATTTTTTCACAGTCTGTTTTTCAACTGCCACATATAATTTTGTCACAAGGACCTGCTGTCATCATTATCACTTCAAGGCTACTTAGCGCCAATCAGGGCCTACAATCAGAAAAACAAAACAAAAACATATTTAACTTGTTTGTTATTAACACATTGAGTTCACAGATTAAAATATTACTGAATGCCAAAAGATCTTTGGATGTAAAACTAGCCGTCTCCTACTAAAAGCTTTGGACTGTACAGCTATGGCCAAAAGTTGTGCATCACCTAGAATTTTATAATTGAGACATTCATTAAATACAAATAATAATAATAATATGTGAACATAATTTAGATATTTTATTTAACTTTATCTTGTAATCAAAGAAACTACAAAATGATATCGCTAAGTTAGTTCATTCTACGGTGATGCAAAACTTTCAGCCATATCTGTAGAAGTCTCAAAAGTTCACATGATAAAGTATTTATTATTTAGTATGGTCACTTAGTAAGGTCACTTCTTCATGAACTTGGACATTTTCAATATGAACAAGCATTGTTTTCAACAATAAAATGTTTGAATTTGATAACACATACATTTATTAACAATTCAGGTAGACATTTTATCCTATAAGACACATATAAATGATTTTTTTTTTTTTTTTTTTTTTTTTGCAAAATTATTTATTGCTGATGTGTTTTGAAATTGCTTGGCCTTGCTTGTACATTTTGTAATGTTGCTTAAACAGCAGCATTCTTTCTATTACAGTTTATGATTTGATTGCATTTTAATTGCTTCTTTGTTTTTTAATCAGCGTTTATGAGGAGGGTTGGTGAGTTTCTAGCTTTTCACATATTTTTTCCTTTAAATTTGTTCTCATTCATTTACCCTGTCAATGTGAATCTGCATGAAAAAAAGAAAACATGTTCATGCCAATCAAAAGCAACCTTTTCATGTATGCCCGTGTTCAAAGCTGTAACTTGACTGTCTTACCAGTTACCTTTCTCACATGGTTCTGCTTGTCCACAACATGAGCTTTCTTTAGACTGTGTATGGCTTTCTAACTGGGTTTCTGATTTCTGGGTTTGCTTTTCACTTATTTGGGGTTAAAAAGTGAACCTGAAAATATGGCATGTTAACTGAGAGATGTATTTAACTGAGTGCAGTTCCAGATAAAATGACGTCCTACATAGTGAATGGAAGTGCATGGCAGGTAAGGTGGAATTATTTAATTAGCAAACCATTTTAATACTGTACCTTTTTAAGAGGCTGAAACAATGTAAATAAGTATAATTATTTTTATTTAAATAAATGGGTTTATATTGCCTACATAACAAAGCGGAACCGAAGCTATGCGTTTATATACAGACATACTATAATCAAAATGACATGAATAAATAAACATTTGAACAGAATGGGCTTCATTTGCAATTGTTTACAATTGTTAAGTGCTGGCACAAATCACACAGATACTGCCCTTTTCAAAATAGCATGTGCACTTACCGCACTGTCCGTCTTTGCTGCATCATCTTGTTTGGTAAAATTTGCAGTAATTCCAAACACTCTTTTCTGTCCTGCCTCTTCAGCGATCCATTTGGAATGTGTATTGGGGTAATGCTGAATTTCTTAGAACAACATGCGACTTATATTAACCAGTGCAGACAGACAGTCTGGCGCCGTGAGCTGTCAAGACTGATTGATAGGCTATCAGAGGTTCACTGAAACAATAGAAATGTCAACAGACAGCTCAATTGAAGAATACAGACTGATATAATCAAACTTCAATACGGCTGCAAGTCCCGACTGATAAACACAAATAATACCACAACATTTAATTGTTATAATTTGTATCGGTCAATTTGACCGCGCCTGGTTGAAATAGGTATGACAGTATTTGATCTTGTTAATTTTTGCAGCTACGTGATTCTTTCTTTGTCAGGGGAATTAGTATATATATTTAGGAATAGTTAGGAAAGCACAGCTCCTTATCTTAAACACACGCACATCAATTTAAATTTAAAGTCCAAAAACGGTCAAAATGACCGCCTTGTTCGTTCTAGTGTTAAATGAATGGCTTTATTTATTTATTTTAAATTAAGAATCCTGATCATTGGTTGAGAAAATGTCCAGTCTACTCAATCAAACAAACAAATTGACAACAAAATATAGTTTATCCCTTATTTTAGAAATACTGTCCAGAAATCAAGCTTCACAGGTAAAACCCTAAAATCCGAACCCCTAATTTAGAAAGTTTAAAAAATAAATACATTTTCTATGTCTTTCCTCCTCCTTTTTTTAATAATTATTTTTGTTAATTTACAATTTTCTCCCAATTTTGGAATGTGTAATTATTATTCAACCTGGCTCACTGCTGCTAACTCGGGAGAGACGAAGACAAGCACACAAATGCCTTCAGCCAAACACTTTATTTTGCTCTGCAAGCCCGCCGTGCAGCCATCCCTGAACTTACAGCGTCAGAGCACCACGCAGTTCTAAATTGTATGCGCCCGGCCAGCCACAGGGGTCGCTGGTGTGCGGTGAGCCAAGGACTCCCCAGCCAACCTAAAGGGCGAATGCTGCACTCCAGGCAGAGTGCCTTTACCAGAAGAGCCACTCAGGAGCCCCTCCTCTCCTTTTTTTTAACAAATTAAACTGGAAATGCAGTACATCCAAAATGAAAATCATTTGCTTGCAATTTGATCAGAACTTCAAAACGGAAAGTTATTTTTGGGATACAGAGCATGCAGCTGCATCAACTGCTGACCTGCAATCCCGAGGGACTGTATCACTATAACAAGAGCCAGCTGCATGGTGCGCTTCAGGACCAGCCGCTATAGCTAAAGTAGCATCTAAACTTGCACCATGTAATAAGCTCAAACATGATGTATCATAGCTTACACCTACTGTAGCATGTATTTGTTAGTCATATCAATGAGCTTTGTTAAATTCATTAGTTAAAATTAAGGCTAATACAATGTTATGGCACTAACAATTGCATCAATCTTGAATGGGCATGCATTCATGAGCACTAAAAAAAAGATGTATATTGTTTTTAATATTGAACATAAGGACCTTAATTTTTTATTCTAATTTATATACAGCTTGGGTGGTCCTTAGTACTGTAGTAGTACTAAAACAAAAACTTAAAAAAATAAAAAAAGGTCTCTCTGACTTTCATCCCCCTTATGAAAAAGACTGCATTGAACTCCAGCTCAAAAGAGAACTATTATGCATTACCTCAGGATAACCCTGTAAAAGGCAGTTCTTTTGAATGTGTTTTTCCTAATACTAAATTATTTTTAATTGTGTTTTCCCACTGCCTACCCACCTAAAAGGCTTTGTATTATATCTAGTGCATTGAGTGGTTACAATTCTGGATGATGCCATGTAAGATACTTACATTCCATATCTAATCTTCAGCAGTTCCATGTCCAGCTCGCAGTCCATAGTTTACATACCGCAGGACATTATGAGAGCAAAGGAGATCATAGCACACATCAATACTCTGAAGACACAGGTCAGTTACTATGCTGAGAGACTCTCAAGGGCAGCCAAGGACCGCTCCTCAAATGGCCTGGAAAGAACACTTGCCATCTTAGCAGATAAGGTACGCAGAGCTGCCGCAATGGACCTTATGATTGTAAAGACTGTACCAGTAAACAATTACAAATCTTGAACACTTATTACAATTGATCGGCCAACAGTAGAAATACTTAATTCTGCTTATAAAAATGAAATAAGTGCATAGGATTAACACAATTATTCCAGTAAATCGTACCTAATATGTATTACCGTCATTGCCTTAAATGTACTGCTACTCCTCTGAGATATTTCTATGCTGCATCCCTGCATTTTACTTCAACTGGAAAAGCAGACATTAGTTACTCAAAAGGAGAACCAGAGTGGTAAGTTCTGGTAAAACAAGTGACCTTGAACTAGAGTGAGAGGGTGTGGCAGGAGTGAAATACATAGGGACCTGTAAATTTATGCCTGTTCTACCAGCCTACAGTATATCATGTAACTCACATTAAGTATCTGTGATACCAATAGTAGAAATTATTATGAATTGATGAAGTTCATTTGATTCATGCTCACACGGAAATTCGTTTTTTTTGTCATCCTTGAAAATGTAACTGCACTTCAGTTTTCGTCATTTAACTGCATTTCTTCAGTAATTTAGTCACAGAAAGACAGTAACCTTTGTTCAATTAAAGATTAAGTAGCAAGTGAATTATGGGTTCATGCATGTCTTTTGCCTCTGAAGTAAATAAAACACTTGTAAAACAAATCCAACCTAGCCCCACAATACCCTTTGTGTGGCATTTACAGTAAACCTCCTTATTTGGATGTTTACAATCAAATATTCTTGAGCTAGAAAAGAGATTCTGTTGGTCACCATGGAAACTGTTTTTCACCACAATCAGGAAATAAGTGCCAATCCCAATTCATCATTCAGTCCCCAAAAATAAACAGATAAATAATGAGGGGAAAACAACTAAAAACACCACAGATTAGTTTCAACATTAAAAAAAAAAAAAAAAAAAAAACACAAAAGGGCACAGCAGAAATGCTTACTGTTAAATGCTAGTTTGTTGATTTGCCCATTACTAAACAAGCAATGTTATTTATCATTTGCAGACTAGACAGCTGGTGACTGTGTGTGACTGTAAATTACTGGCAAACGCAATCCAGGCGCTGAATGCTGCTCGACCTGAGTACATTGCCTCTAAAACCTCCCCCACAGCAGGGGACGCAGACCAAGTGATGCTCAGGAACGATCAGGACACCCTGGTGGCGAGGTGGACTGGCAGAAACAGCCGGTCATCGCTGCACATTAATTGGCACGAAGAGGAGTGGGTAGGTCCTGCACCACATCATTTCAGTGATGATGTCGAATCCATGTATCCTGTAAAAAATCCTTTTCAACTTTACATTATCATTGTTTTTCTTTTTCTTAAAAAAGTCTTTGAAGGTGCAACACTTCAACAGCCCTCTCTTCTATTTTGGTCCGCATCTCTTATTCACCCATGCATTCTTTGGGGAGAGAGTCCCTTTCCAGATACGCAAGTCATTTTGAATGACACAAAGTTAAATAAAGAACTTCTTCTAAAAACCGATATAGTCTTTCCAGCAGTTTGGGGATTTTGATACTTGCAGGTCAACGTGGAGGAGAGGACTGCTTTGTAGTGTTATACTTTCAGAACTGAACAGAACAATGATAAGGAAAGGCACATATTTGATTAATATCTTTTTTAAATGATGGACAGAACTATTGGGTGGATTCAATAAAAAATCTTTCCTCAAGTGTCTTCCTATGTCTGGAAGTTTACTAGAATATTGTCAAAAAATACAGAAAAAGGCTTCTGTGTATTTACTAATTCCACCCTTAACTTTGCTTCGGAAAGCAACAGTTCATATAGGAAAGCGATATCCACACATGTTAACTCACTGGTTTTTTTGTTTTTGTTTTTTTTTACCAAGGGCTGTTAGATTAAAAGAGACCAACGTTTAGATTAAAAGAGTCCAACTCAAACAGAAAAATGTTCTGACCTAATGTACCAGTGAATTTGGATTAAGCGTTTTAAAGTTATAGCTGATTTCTCCGAGATTAAACAGTGCTTTTAATAAAGTTCTTACACTATAAAACATGGTTGTATTATCTGCAAACTTGATTTGACTAACCAAAATGAGCCTTAAAAAAAAAACAGTCCTCCTTCCAGGTTTTGTAATGTGGCCCAAGATCTCTCTTTAACACAAAAGGACACATTTTGATTGCATTAAAGTATGCGTATTAAACACTTCTATATAAAAAAAAAAAAAAAACTTATGTTAACAGGCATATTTTTTGCTTGCTTCTATAGGAAAAAGTTTGGCTGAATGTCGACAAAAGCCTGGAATGCATTATCCAGCGTGTCGACAAACTGCTTCAGAAGGAGCGTCTGCAAAGTGACAGCTGTGAGGACGTGTTCCAGTGCGATCTAACCTGCACCAGCAAGAAAGGTAACCTGGAGAAGCGTGCGTACTGGATCAATCCAGACTACAGAGGTGACACTAGCTCATCATCAACATCACCACCATCCTCATCATCCCCAGTATCATCTATATGCCATTTTCACACACACAAAAGTGCGTATGGGTGAATCTTTTATTTTTTACAATTGAAAGGGGCGGTGAACGATGTACTAACCCTGACCTTATTTTGAGTTAAGATTGGGCAGAGCTGCAAGACAATGACACACACACACCCCTCACAGTGCTTAATCTAGAATACTGGCAAATGCAGGGTGTAGCTAAATGGGTTGGAATATGTTACTGCAACTAATCTGTAGTCCAAATGAGGGATAGCACATTGTTACACCAAACCCTTCTTACTTTCAAACCCTTGGTGTGTTTAATATCCTTAAGTATTAGAAGGGTAGATTATATCAAAACATTGCAGCGCTGCTTTATGTTTTGTGTTATTTCCCTATTTTATGCTCAGTCAAACCATATGCTACTCAGTCAAACCTTTTCTTCTATGCAGAATAACATGTATTTTCAATATACTGTTTAAAAATGCATTAATGTGGGCTATGTCTGCATTTTATGCATAAAGGCCTCTACACACCAGACACGATGCGACCACCAAAACTATGCAGCGATATGACAAAATAAATAGAACCTATGCTTTTGATAAGTGTCTTTCACACCACAGCCTACACAACAGGTGATGCAGGGGTAACACCAGGGCGACACTGGAGTGATTTGAGATAAATAGGACTGAATCCTATTTTTTGCAGTGTATCGTGGGAACTAGGGAATTAACCAATCCGAGAACAGCTTCAATGCACGTGGTCCTGCAGAGTGAAGCACTATCCAGATGGAGGAAAAAAATAAAACACCAAGAGCTTTATGACAAAGGTCATCCCAATTATAAAGATACAAGTTTGAAGGACAACACATGGGAGTGTGACAGGGATGTTCCCAGACCAGACAGCTGAAAGAGACCACACAGGCAGGTACTCAGGTGAAAAGCACACTGCGGCGCCGTTTTTATTGAAACAAAAATAAAATAAATATTTGAACAAAAAACTTGAATAAAAGCTTGTTACAAATCTCTCCATGGTCTTGCCCCACCTTATCTGGCTGCACTGATCACCTACTATGTTCCTCCACGTCCCTTACGCTCCCAATCACTGTTGTTCCTCTCTGTCTCACCCTCACCTTGTGCCCAATCCCGTTTCCGTTCCTTTTCCCTTCTTGCTCCCCTTCGTTGGAATAGACTCCCACGTATCATAAACCAGTCACCCAAACTACGTAGTTTGTGCTCCTCCCTCAAAACGTATCTCTTCTCCCTAGCCCATCCTACTAATACTGCTGGCCCCTGACCTCCTGTTATGACCCAGCTTGCCTGATCCTGACCTAGCCTCTGGCCCTCTGCTTTCATATTAGCAACTCATTTGTACCTTCCTCACCCTAGTCCAATAACTTACATTCTTTCTTCACCCATTTTTCTTGATTGTACCATTTTGTTTAAATTTGTAAAAGGCGCTATAAAAATGTAAATAAATAAATAAATAATTTATATAAACATTAGCCATATGTATAATTAAACCATATATTTAACATGTAAAGCCCATACAACACATCATGTTTAGTATATATCCTTTTTATAAATGGGTTTTATATCTTTAAAAACCCGCTGCTCAGTTATATTTAGGTGACCAATGATAATATTGCGAATTCTAATTAGGTAAGAAATGTAATTAAAGCCTTGATTTATCACTCCTTTATACTGAAATGTAGCCTGGCACTGAGGTAAACAGCCATGGCTATCAATGCCTGCAAGAAACAATTCTGTGAAAGCTACTGAAAAGAAAATGAACATACCAATGGTTTTCCTGTGATCTTTCCTTTATTCTGAAGTGTGCCTCAAATGCACACACAGTTTCATCTTGATACAAAACATCAAATGGGGTCCATTACCTCTGTTTGGTTTTTGTTGAGTACTTCATTTTCTTCTTCATGCTTTCTGTCACTGTCTACATGCAGCATGATGTTTATCTCAGACTTTGGGCATTGGCTATTGCTGTTTGTGTGTTTTTTTTTTTTTGTATTGCCTGCATCTGCAGCTTTGGAGCTGAATAAGTATGCACATTTTTTTTCTAGACTATTCTTTTTTTCTTCGCAGCCTTTTGTTGTGTGTGTGGATTAAGCTTGTTATTTATTTACTGTACAACAGTATACATATTTACTATACTGGAGTCATGCTTATCAAAAGCCCAGTTTGTCATAAAACTAACATTGTGTCAGAAAACACTATTAATAGGCTACCTTTATTTATACATGCATTTTTATATGTACAGCAACAATATGTCATTATAAGAACTTGTTTTTCTCTACACTTCGTAAGTGAAGGAATCTAGTCGTAGCCACTCTATTTATCATGTTTATAATAGCCTGCATTCTTGTCATATATGCCTTTTCCTTTAATAGCCATTTAAATAACAATATATGTAGCTGTGTAAAATTAAAAGTAACTAGAAGATGGCTGGTTTCACAGACCTTGGTTAGCATTAATATTGGACTTCATTACCGAGCTAACACTGAAGCCAGCTGTCAGTCTGGTGTGGGCTATGTTTTTTTTTTTGGTATTAATTTAATATAACGCATATTTACATTCTGAAGAATGATTTCACTAGAATCGAGAAAACATCACACACTGTAGAAGCGCTTGAAATCAACATCATGATGGATTGGAAACCCTACCAGATCTTTTGTGTGTCATCACTGCTTATTTACTGTCTGTAGCATTCTACACTAAAAGGCCATCCGTCTCAGAGTTACACCCAGGACTTGGTATTTTCCCCATAAAGTACATTTTTGAAAACAAAAAGCAAAACATAATATCATTTTTTTTTATAATTTATTATTTTTCATTAAACCAGACCCATTACAGCAGTACAGATTCTCTATGTTTATACATTTCTGGGTGTAACCTCGATATCTAACATGCCACTTTGCTTACGCTTTTTCAGTAGAATAGCCTGCATTTAAAAACAAAAATTCCATAGAAAAACACTTTGTGCTCCTGTTTAAAAAAGCCAGCTGTTTGCTTACCCCGTGCTAACTGTATTATTTAAGCCTAATTTAATTGCAGTGTAAATACAGCCAGCTTTTTAGAGTTGCTTTTATTGACTATGCTGCTTCCTAACCATGCATGTTGCACCTCCATTTTTGTTTAGATCGCAACACCGCTGCTGAGGAGGCTGCTCCAGGTATGTGCGTTTTCCATTCACTGCCTCTGCTTGGAAACATGACATAATGTGCAGTTACCTTTCCAATGCAGCCATGATGCAATGCAGAGCTTCTGCTAATTTTATCCGACAAGCAAGATCTGTTTCTTTACTGAACGCCAGTAGTTTACAAGGTCATATCATTTACTGCTATCCTCATCCAAACCATAAAATTGGTATTATTTCAACATAGGCAAAAGCAAATTTAAAAGATTGAAGTACAGATATATTTAAAAGGTAAGTTCTTTGAAATAGGACAATGGTAATACAGTTATTTATATATTGTTTTGTATGTGAGTAGCAATCAACATATTGACAAGGCCACTGAGTGTTTTTTTCTGCAATGCTGCATTAACAGATTTTCTAAGGGAGCGAGTGTGGCTTATAAAATTGTTTTTTTATTGGCATAACTAATATTACATTTTTTAAAGGGATCACATATAAATTATACAGTACCTTTAATAGAACTGACCCTGTTTCCCCAGGAGAATGGAGTGAAGCCCTTTATCCGTTGCTAACGACTCTCACAGACTGTGTAGCTATGATGAGTGATAAAGCTAAAAAAGCTATGGTATTCCTGCTAATGCAAGACACTGCCCCAACAATAGCTATGGACCTGAGTCTTCAGTACCGGAGGGATGTTGTCTTTTGTCAGACAGTAAGTACAGAGTTTAATTATATACTGTACTTAATTATTAGTGATGAATGTAGTGTAATACTATTGAGAGTATTAACAACACTGGGCATCCACATTCATTTTATGTGAACAGCAACAGGGTTTCTTAGCCCTGTGTGGCAGGGCAAAAGCCTTGCAGAAGCACTGGGGGGTGGCAGGGAGGGAGTTAAAATCCTCCCTGCAAAAACACGTGGCAGTGTGGCTGAAGCCGTGAATTGAATAAGTAATTAAATAATTAATTAAGGCTCCAGCCACAGGTGTATAAATAAGGTGATCACGGGTGTTAGAGTGGATTAGTGTTTTGGAGTTAATGTTGGTGCTGGAGAGAAGGTATGTGTATTTTGTATTCTGTGCCGTGCCGTTCATCCATGTGTGTGTATGTTTGTGAGTTTTGTGTAGACCTTTTGTTTTGGCCCTTGTGCCTGTTATTTTGTTAATGTGTTTTGTTTGTTATTTATAATTAAATAAAGAGTGCATTTGCGACTCACCCGTAGTACCTTGCCTGTATGTGTACTTCCTGGTCTGTGATGTCACCACTCGACCATCCTGTCACACCTTGGTACACAAAAGGAACTATTTTCGTGAACAGCATTTCAATTCGCCCCTGTGAGTTTTCCTGTAATTATCAAAACAATGTGCTTCAGCCCTGGCCAGAATGATGCCAACAGACCTAATTTCCCTTCTCAGTTCCTGTGAATCTATGCTGACTGCAAACTGAATACCTATTTATGAAAGGCTTCATATGATCATTATTGATGTTTTACTAAGAAAACACAATAAGAAATTCATACAGTATCTTATTGATGAAAGTAACAGTGTCTTTAACCCCTTCAACTCCAGATAGACAGTAGAAATGAATGTGCATGCCAGGTACCAGATTTTTGGACAAATTTTAATTTTATTTTTACCCCTGGAATTGTTGTAAAATACTAATATATGGAAAATAGAACATAAATCAGTAACATATAACATTTGTATTAACCCTTTGGGCTCATGTGTACAAGATACAGTACTCATGTTCAATAAAGCAAAACAACACTATTTTTGTTGACATTTTTTGTATAAATTATAAAAACAAACTGTGTGTGTGTGTGTGTGTGTGTGTATATATATATATATATATATATATATATATATATATATATATATATATATATATATATACTGTATATATATATAATTTTGCAAAATGTATGAACAGTAAAATAAACGTTTCATATACTGTAGCACAGAAATATTCACATATCTTTAAAAATAAAGTATGTAAATAATAATCCACAAAATATATATAAAAATAAAAGAAAACATATTTCTTTGTAAACGGTTCAACATACATATGTAATCTTTATGAACAAAAAACACCTGAGATTTGGTTTAGTAAACATTAGTTTAAACACATATTATGTGATCGTTTTTGTAGTTTGGCGATTTCACTCTGTGCCAGTCATTGAAGGCTTTGATGCAGCAGGGATTGCCATTGCAACCACTGCACATTTTCATATCGTTTTTTCAAAGCAGACCCTGCACCTTTTCTGTGGTCTCTGCTTGCCTTGTGTTGGTAGAATTATAACAAATGAATACCAGGCATTGCAACTGATCTGCTTACTGTAGAAAGCTGCATCAGAGCCTCATATCCAGAACTGTACCAAGCTGGTATAGCACTTGACAGTTCAGCATAATTCATAATTCATTAATGTACTTTTTTTACATCCCAGCTGACAGCCCTGATTTGTGGATTTATAATCAAGTTGAGGAACTGCCTTCACGATGATGGATTCCTGCGTCAACTCTACACCATTGGCCTGTTGGCACAGTTTGAAAGTCTTCTTAGTACATATGGTAAAAGAAAAGCATAAAATACTAATATTATATAAGCTTTGAGAAAAGGATCCCTGCTTATTATGTTATTTTACTCCATGGTGCATGTTGCAGGCTTTTTATGAAAGTAAAGTAAATCTGGAAATGAAACCTGAAGTTGTTTCTTGTTAGTTTTGTAGCGTTGCTGATGTGTTTCTACACTTTGGCCAAACTGTTCATTCACTTATGCTCTTGTACAATATGGCTGCCATATTAAAATTATAGATTCTATGTCGTAGAGACCATACATGTTTGAAAACAAAACATACAACATGTATCTCATTGTACCTTTTTTTTATTTGCAAAACACTTCCATATAGTTTTTACTGACCCCATACACGCAAATGTTTAACCGGGGTTTCAGAAGTGCTGCTTTCAACACTTTCAGCAAATCAAATGTCATGAATATTGTCCCTTTAAGTACCCACAACAAAAACAAACATAAACAGGCTAGATGTTTGTGTAAAACTGCTGTCTACTGTACTCCAGTAATATGTCTTCATTCTTCAGATTGTTACAATAGGGTACACACTGTAGAAAATTGCCCACAAATACCAACATAAATGGCTGAATACTACATGTATAAATATTATTTTGTATGTTTATGTTCAGGAGAAGAGCTGTCAATGCTTGAAGACATGAGCATAGGAATTCTGGATCTGAGGAACGTGACCTTCAAGGTTACACAGGCAACTTCAGTGTCATCTCCGGATATGCTGCCAGTTATCACAGGAAATCGGTACAGTACCATATAGTGATTTACTAATGTACAGGGGTGTTACACATGGGAAAGTTCCACCAAGAATGGCATTTTCTCTTTCTAGTGGAACTGCAGTATATTTGGAGAAATCAGCTAATATGTTGCCATTTATATATGTTACAAATGCATTTTGTGTACATTTGCAATTCACACACCTAGTAATAGTCTTTGTGGAAAAATGTAAAATAATTCCCAAATTGAAGTGTTCAAAGTGGAAACCGTGGTTGAACAAAACTGCACAAGTGCATGTTCTTTCTTTCTTTTATATGAAATGTTACATGTTACTTTAATTAATTTGGCATCCCCTTGTTATTGCACCACTGCTTCAACTGCTAATATCTCATAAACCATTTGAGATGCCAACTTAATTTTGTTCAGTTATAGAAATACCTCAGCATTTGAGACAGTGGCTTCATATTCGCTGGGTTATATAAACACCGAATGCTATACTGGTGATCATAACATTAAATGTGACTTAAGTTTCTGGGTATAGAGAGAGGACTTTGAGTTAAGGCATACATTTTTTTTTTTTTCAGTTAAGTTCCATTACTAGTGTTGTTCATTAACCTTATCTTACCTCTATTACTCTGGAATACATGTTAGCCTTTACAGGTTTTCTTAAATAAACATTTGCTACTGGTTTTAGTGATGGATTTAATGTGAGGATCCCTCTGCCCAGCACAATGTTTGATGCACTGCCCAGAGAGATCCAGAACGGAATGCTGCTACGAGTACAGCCTGTTCTCTTCAATGTGGGAATCAATGAGCAGCAAACGCTTGCAGAAAAGTATGTGGAAATTCCTTTGGGTTTTGTCTGTGATATTGTGGTTGGATTGTGTTTTTACTTATATTATTTGTCCTTTACTTCCAACCCCCATATCAAATTAATTGAAATGGTTCATGGTTTATGGAGATAGAGTCATAAATATCATAATTTGAATGAAATTAAGTCTCTGCCATTGGTTTTACTCTTTTTTTAATATATGTGATTGGGATGTCAGCAACTCTCAATGCATGTTATGCTTGTACAAAAGAGAGAAATGAAACAGTAAATGTAAAAAAAAACCTTAGCATTTTGTTTGCTGCACAACAAGAAACTGATTTCACACAATTGGCAGGGAATAATTCCCGAAAAAGATTTGTTTGTAGGATAATGTTTTCTGACATGTCTGTAACAGTGTTATAATGACATCGTGTGACGTGTGACTGTCTATCTTATTATTTCAAGGTTTTTTGTTTTTATGATATTTATTTTTTTATCATAGGTTTGGAGACACATCATTACAAGAAGTCATTAACATGGAAAGTTTAGCTCGCTTGAATTCCTATTATGAGCAGTTTAAAGAAGTTTTGCCTGAAGATTGTAAGTATTGTTCAGCACATAATTGCATTGTTACAAATGGCCTTAACCACTTATCTATATTTAAAATTGAAGAGTCACTGAAGAGTAAAGAAAACTTTTGTTTCAAGTAAAATAAAGATTTATATTCATTCATAAATGTTCAGCCATAACTGTTAAACACTCAATTGCATTGTGTTTGTAGAATATTAAAATAAATGTGCAGAAATGCAAAAGAAATGTAGAATTCTTCAATAGAGAAAGACTTATTATTTTACAGTATTTCTAAATTTACCACAACTAAAGTTCTGGATGAATTTAAGATTTTTTTCATCTTAAAAAGTTGACAGAATCAGACCCAAAATTATTAGACTGAGTTGTCTATAATAAATATAGTAAAAAAAACAAGATACATACTTATTGCCTGTCACTCACGAGGCAGATTGGAACTAGGATCAGGATTGCCTTCCCTCCCTTTAACCCAAGTACAAGCGTCTCAGGCAGTGAAGTAACAAACCATTTCCACAGTCAGTTAGTCCTGCCTTAATAATATTTATTGCTATGCATATTCTTGATGCATTCAATTTAAATATCATGCATAATTCATATTTTTCAATGCGTAAAATACCCAAATACCCAGTCTACTTGGAGAAATTTTTATTTTTTTATCCACTTAACTATATTATCGCCTTGTATGTTTCATGTGTCCTGTAGTTATCACTGAAATAACAAAACAAACAAAAACATGTATGGAGGGAAAAAAAGCTCTAGCATGTGATATACAGCTCCTGCTGTACGTACACAAACAAGCATCGTTTTCAGTAAAAACCAAAGGGCTTCTGTTCCTGGTCATGTTCTGATGATTATGCCAACTCCCAATTACTGACAGTACAGGCCTCCATGATGGAGGTGAATTATGGTTTGAGAAAGGAGATGCTCAACAGTATTTCAGACATTTCATCAACCGCATGACAAATAATAAATTTGGTTTAAAAAAAACGAACAAATTACAAATTTAAAAAAACGTAACCCAACAGGAACATTGGTTTGCCCCACGGTTTGCACTATTATCAGTGATGTGTATGCAACAGAAGCTGCTGGTAGAGTACAAAAATGATTAATTAAACTTAGGCTAGGTAGTTGTTATCTTAGTATGTTTGTATTGCGCCCCGGCACAAATTAAGCACTGGATGTGAGACTGTTGGCACTAGACATACTGTTGACACACAGCAGGACATGCAGTCCAGAAGTCCTCTATTATCTGGAATCAACAGAAGCTGCTGGTAGAGTACAAACATGATTAATTAAACTTAGGCTAGGTAGTTGTTATCTTAGTATGTTTGTATTGCGCCCCGGCACAAATTAAGCACTGGATGTGAGACTGTTGGCACTAGACATACTGTTGACACACAGCAGGACATGCAGTCCAGAAGTCCTCTATTATCTGGAATCACCAGCAGCAGAAAAGTGTTTTTCAGTTTCACACTTGGGCGTGTAAAATTTTGTGTTGGGCATGTAAAATTTGGAGCTACATGCCCGACCGGGCATGTTAAGATTTGGGGAATTTTCTATGGACATGCTTTGACTGACATTGTCAGACCAGAAAACCCCCATAATAACATTGTTTTGTTAGAACAGTGATAATGAATATTTTTTAAATAAGCATTAAACAAGGTTTTTGTTTGTTTGTTTCAGGTCTACCTCGATCGCGCAGCCAGACTTGCTTGCCAGAATTATTAAGATTCCTCGGCCAGAATGTGCATGCAAGGAAAAACAAGAATGTGGATATCCTTTGGCAAGCAGCAGAGGTAAAGACAAAAGAGCAAGCAGATCGTTGATTATTAATGCATTTGATTTTACTTATTTGGGAAATGCTTCAGCATACACTGCAGTGTTGGCAAGTCACTTTGGTTGGCTCACTGGAATACAGCTGTTAGCTTACTTGGTTTACTTAACAAGGTCAAGTTGAGTCTCAAGCATGTTTCCAATGAAGCTTAGGTATCAGTGACATAACACAGAAAGGTGTTAAATATAGAATGCAATTCATTGTTCATTATAAAAAATTGAATACAAATATATAAGTTCATAAACACAGGCTCTTCTTGGTGTTTTGTCATAATATAAAATTAGCTGTGCACAAGACAATGTTTTGAGAGCCCAGTTTTGGCACCAAGACGACTGGACTGAAAACCAGATGTTTGTGCCAGTTTGTCAAACCAAGCTTTCATTGTAATTTTGCAACATAGCCTGCTGTTTGGTTTTGTGAAATCTACCAGGAAGAGTGGGTATCCATGGAATCATATGTAAAGTGGCAACTCAGAGTTTACAAAGCAGTGCATATCTTTTGATCGATTTGTAACCCAATGGAAACTATGCAACTGGGGCAAATTTGAATCTGACAAGTGTTGGTGGAGTTTTCTAACAAGTGGCAACATCAATCTCAAATAAAAATAGTTACCTGTTTCTGCATGGGTGTGTGACGGGGTGTGTATTTTATTTATGTGATGTTGTTGTTGTTGTTATTATTATTAGTAGTATATTATTATTACTATTCTTATTACTGAATACTGAAATTGAAGAAGGAATCTATGAAAAAGACCTAGGAGTTTATGTTGTCTCAGAAATGTCTTCATCTAGACAATGTAGGGAAGCTATAAAAAAGGCCAACAAGATGCTCGGATATATTGTGAAATGTGTTGAATTTAAATCAAGGGAAGTAATGTTAAAACTTTACAATGCATTAGTAAGACCTCATCTAGAATATTGTGTTCAGTTCTGGTCACCTCGCTACAAAAAGGATATTACTGCTCTAGAAAGAGAGCAAAGAAGAGCGACCAGAATTATTCCGGGTTTAAAAGGCATGTCACATGCAGACAGGCTTTAAGAATTGAATCTATTCAGTTTTGAACAAAGAAGACTACACAGTGATCTGATTCAAGCATTCAGAATTCTAAAAGGTATTGACAATGTCGACCCAAGGGACTTTTTCGACCTGAAAAAAGAAACAAGGACCAGGGGTCACAAATGGAGATTAGATAAAGGGACATTCAGAACAGAAAATAGGAGGCACTTTTTTACACAGAGAATTGTGAGGGTCTGGAACCAACTCCCCTGTAATGTTGTTGAAGATGACACCCTGGGATCCTTCAAGAAGCTGCTTGATGAGATTCTGGGATCAATAAACTACTAACAACCAAACGAGCAAGATGGGCCGAATGGCCTCTTCTCGTTTGTAAACTTTCTTATGTTCTTATGTATTTATTGCATTTGTGTGCGGGCGGACGAGAGCCGTCTGTTATTATATATTCGAGACCGGTGAAAAGCTGGTTTCGTAAAATGTGGTTGGCAGGGATGGGGTTGAATCGGTGACTTGGAGGCATTCCCGGGCAATGGCGAGCTGGTATCCCCGGGCGTTGCAGGCGTGGCAGCCCTAGGCGGTACGGGACAGGCAACCCCAGGCGGTGCGGGACAGGCAACCCCGGGCGGTGCTTAATCAGCTGCAGCTCCACTTCCTCTGGTGGTGGAGGTAGCTCCAGCTCCTCTGGTGATTGGAGGTGGGAGTGGCAGGTGGAGACGGGAACAACAGGCAGCCCTTCCATGGTGGTGAAGGTGGGAGTTGCAGGTAGTCTCCCTCTGTTGGTGGAGGTGAAAACAGCAGGTAGTCTCCCTCTGCTGGTGGAGGTGGACACAGCTCCCTCTTGGGTGCTGGACGCTCGTGCTTCCCCCGTCTGGGCGCTGGATGTTTTTACACAAAAACACACAATAAACACGGGCCAAAGTAAAATAACTCAAACAATAATTATTTTATGAAAACGAGTACCGTGGTTCGCTCACTGGATAGCATTCACTCTCATTAGTAATTCCTCTAAACTCCTCTCAACAAACTCCTCATCTGAGCCCAGACCCGGTCTATTATATTGCAGCTGGAGCCTTAATTACCCATTAAACTATTACTTTATTAAGGTTCCAGCCACATTCCCACAAGCTATGCAGTATGGGGATTCAACCCCATCCCTGCCAACCACACATTTTATGAGACCAGCTTTTCGCCGGTCTCCAATATATAATAATGGACGGCTCTCGTCCGCCCACACACAAACACAATACATACAATAATGATAATAATAATTATACTAATAATAATAATAATATTAATAATAATAATAATAATAACATCACATAAATAAAATACACACAAGGGGTGGGCACCCCGTCACAGGGTGGTATATACTTTTAACTCAACTTCCCAGTATAAGCAGCAAGAGCCAGGCCAAAGAATTACTGTACATACCAGTAAGTCCGAGACTATTTTTGTTTTATTTTATCAGGGAGATGACTGAAGCTTTTAATATGTAACACAGTATAAAACTAAGGACTGTTGGTGAGGAATGTTAAAAAACATTCCCTTTGGTTAAACGGTGCTTTGAAAAGTTAGCCCTCTAAAATTTAAATGTATTAATTTAAAAATGTATTTATTTCAAGTTTCGTGATAGGATCTAACATACTTTAAATCCATTTTTGGTAACTCAGATTACCTCCGTATAGTTTGTTCACAGTGCTCCATGCTGAGCTTTGAATACCGGGCTCATTTATTTTATTGTGTCCTTGGTTGATGTAACTATACTATCAAACAACTCTTGCTATAAAATAACATTTTATATATATATATATATATATATATATATATATATATATAATATATATATATATATATTCAAGGCTGCTACCATGAATTGATCAAACTGCCAACCTAAAAGCCAATTAGCCTTTCCCAGTAAAGTAACCTGAAGAACCAACGACAGAAACCAAAGTGCATGTAATATTCATGCAAGATCATTACAGGCCTTTATTTGTCAAAGGGCAAGATCCATGAATGTCTTCCATTTTTTCTAGATTTGTCGTCGCCTGAACGGAGTTCGCTTCACCAGCTGTAAAAGTGCCAAGGATCGGACAGCCATGTCAGTGACGCTGGAACAGTGTCTGATCCTGCAACATGAGCATGGGATGGCCCCCCAGGTCTTCACACAGGCTTTGGATTGTATGAGGAGGTAGGTATCACACCGCTTGCTTCTCTTAATATGGGACAGTGCCAACTACAGAAGGAAGTAACACACCCACTACGAACATCCTGCTTGATTTAGAAATATTTCCACACAACTAGTAAAGACCATAAATATAAACTGGAATATCTTTTTCTACCTGTCTTTCTATCTTTACAGGCCTATTTCTTTATCTATGACTAAGCTTTTTATCAGTGAACTGCGAGCAAATGTATTGGTATCAGATGGAATTTTTGACATTCTTAAAAGTGATATTCTGATATACTTTGAAGTGCAAGATAATGTTATTTAGTTGCAATCAAAAATGATTGACGTTTAGAATTTAGGGAAAAAAAAGTTTATAATGGATCTGAGTGTGTAGAGGCTTATCCACCTATTTATTGCAACCTATTGACCCAAAATTACTATTTTATTTATTTATGTATCAATTATATTTTATGTTCCCTATCTTAAGAAGAGTACTAAAACACCTCTTATCTGATAGCAAAATTTGCTGGGAAGGATGGAACTGGATCACTTTTGAATTCCCCCATAGCCTCTATCTGGCAGTGCCTGCTTTCTGGTCAGAAGCTGGTAATTAATATGCAGAGGATATTTCCAGTTATGGATTATCTTCCCACTGGTAGGGGGTTGGGGTCCATCCTTCTCTTCAGCAAGACAAATTAGACACACAGCTGACTGATGGAACACAAGGTTTGGTTCTCTTCTGAGACATGAATCAGACTAGTAAGAGGCACATGGTCAGCACATGAAGTCTTCAGTGTTGAGCTACTGTGCGGTATCAAAGTGGCTTTCTGTTTTGTTTTTTAAGACAGAAAAGTCCAGTGAATCAATTTTTTTTGTTTTAGTTTTGAAGGGGAAGTTGTTTTATTTGATTACCAAGTTTTAACTTGCCTATTTAAAAAAAAAAAAAAAAGGAAAGAAAATTTAGTGGTGGAGGAATGTTTCTGCTGTTGACTAAAATCTATACAAAATGACGTTTATGAAACACTGATTTAAGCATCCCAGATGGTAAACGACACACACACAATTTATACTCTGAAGAATCTCTCTGCAGTTAGCACTTGTTCCTTATGCTTATTATTTTCTAGCAGTAACACTGCTTGCTATTTGTCCAGCAATTTGGCAGCAGGAATGTTTCACAATACTACAAATGTCGCTCATACCTGTCAAACAAGCATTTTTCATTGATCATTCATGTCTGGTTTGTTAAAGTGCTGCTTTCTGAAGGATAGCCAAAGTACAATAAAATCTTTAATACTGGCACAAACATCTTCTGATTACTTTGAAAATGTCCACTAAGAAAGAATAAGACCTGAAGCCTGTGTAGTAGTACAATCCTGTTTGGTCCTTGTCGACTTTCATTTTTGTTAAACATACTTTTGTGTGTTGTCACAAATGTTCTGTGGTGTTCAACTCTCGTGTCCTTTCTACATGTTTCTGTCTGATTTGCACCTCTCTTCTGAAGTACGGTAGTTAATGGGTGCTAAAGTAGCCAGCTCCTAATTTAAATGTTAGCAGCTGGATTCAGTTGCTCCATCACCCAACTTTTATAACTGAATGAATTTGATTAAATTGACTACTGTTGTTTACTATATATTTAAAGCATTATAAACTATACCAGTATGGTCAAGTTAGTTACAAAGTGCACCAAGTTATGTGGTTTTTAGTACTTTGGATGAGAAAGGGTGAAA
Organism: Acipenser oxyrinchus oxyrinchus; assembly: GCA_030684275.1. Lineage (NCBI taxonomy): Eukaryota > Metazoa > Chordata > Actinopteri > Acipenseriformes > Acipenseridae > Acipenser > Acipenser oxyrinchus. Next base: position 8,624,100 of record CM060255.1, read on the forward strand.
TCTACAATGGTTGTTCATGTTCACCTTTTTCAGCTTTTTTTCTAGTTGCTTACTTATCTAGCATGTGGAAGCATGGAAGTGCAGCATGGCACACTGCTTGACAAACCAAATGTACTGAACATGAAAAACCATTGCTGTTTCTTACCTGTTTTTTCTTTTTTCAAAAGACTACAGAAAATTTCTCTTATGTTTCTCTTCTTTTTTTATCCTCTCTCTCTCTTTTTGTTGATGATTTTATGCTTTGGTTTTCTTTTGCTTTCCATGACTTTTTTTTTCATTGATTTGGTTTGTTTTGACCTCTTCACCATCTCAATGTGCTTTCCTCCCCTGTTCCTGGTTCTTTCTTTTAACCTCTTCTGTTGGTATTATTTCCATGACAATTTTGCCCTTGCATGTCTTTGTCCCATTCCTCTTCTTATGCTTCTTCCCCCTCCCAACTTCTCCTTTTTCACAGCATTGGAACACGGGAGGTAGTCGCGCAGAAGAACTTGAGTGGTCTGTTGCCCGTCCGTGATTTCAGGCTAGACCCCAGCCTCCTCTACTCTATCCCTTTATTAGCACTGAGCCCCAATTTACTTGTTGTGTGGCTGTTTCTGAGCGTAGCCTACTTGCTGGCTAAAATGCGTTGCAAGTGAAGTGAAGAATGAAAAGTGTATTAGCAAGTGGACAGAGGAATGTGCACTTCAAATGCCTCATAAAATATAATGCCTTACTGTTATTAAAAAAAAACAACAACAACAATATAATAAATAAAATAATAAAATTGTATAATACGTAAATGTAAATATACATTAAATTATTTTATCAACTATTATAAAATAAGTTATTAAAAATATTAATATTGTTTATCACTGTTGTAAAAAAAAAAAAAAAAAAAAAAAATCCCCAGTCCTGCGTAGTTCTAGTGAATACATAAATTAAGGGTTTAGAAGACAGTACATTTTCCTTTTTCCAGTTCTTTCTACTTCTTCTGCCTTTGTCTTAAGCTTTACTGTCTGTTTTTTTAAGTCTTCTTTGTACGTTGTTTCTTATGGCAAGAGCCTTACTGAGCTTGTAATACTATTTTTAATTAGTGTACTTTCTAAAGTTACTTGCATTTTGACAACAGAGAGTGTTGCGATTTTAATATCAGGATTAGGTCTTACCAATGTGCAGCAGTAAGCATTTATTTGCCTATCGTAAAATAATGTGCATTTATTGCTATTTTATGTGAAGAACAAACCAAGCTAAAAGATTTGAATTTTGTACATTGTACAAATACACAGAATAATGCATTTAAAGAGAAACGGCTTCAAGCTGTACAATTTTAAGTTATTATAAGAGTTTTCATTGTGCTTCTAGCTGTAGTTGTAATGGCAGTAGTTTGGTTAGTGGCTACTTAAAGATGTTTCCTGGAAGAGTTTTGATATTACAAGTGGGTAATAAAGAGATGGAGGGTTGTGCAGCAGATATGACTATCATCAATATTTTCAGTAAACGATTAAATATCTAGAAGTATGAAATAACTTCCCTCAACTGCCTGTTGAATCACAGAGCAAGGCGACACACAGCATTTGAAAACTCTGCATTGTTATGGAGAAAAGTTAATTTTTTTTAAGGTTGTGTATGTCCTCGGAATCATAATAATGTATCATGGCGTATCATGTTAACTGTCTTGATAAACTGAAGAAATGGTTAATGTTGAATAATTTGGAAGTCACCAGAAAATGATCTGATCCAGTGTTTTTAGTGTAGACAGTCTGCAGGCCTGTCGTAGCCAATCGTAACATATATAAATGTGCTAAAAAGAAACTTTGTAAAATCTTAGTAATGAAGTATTGTCAAAATGATTACATGTGTGGCCATACATATTCCAATGAGATTTTGATTGTGCTGGAGGAATCTGCCTAGGCACAACAGCTTTAGCAAGATAATCCTAATTATGTCCATGCCAAAAGGTGTAGTCACTTGAAGAGCCCTGTGGGGACAACAGTACCATGACCAGAGAGCAGAAGCTCCACATTGGCCCACAAATATACTTTTTCTGTGAGGTGTATTTATAGCGTAGATGCATAAATTAGCGGTAAAAGAACATATGCAAAACTTCACTAAAAACTATTTAACTACTAATAACTAAACGCCAATAAGTTGTGTGTTTTCACAGAATCTTGGAATCTATGGGAAATATATTTTTGTTAATAATTAAAAAAGAAACTAACGAACATTACCTTTTTTTTTACATGTAGTATATAGCTACTTCACAAACTACCAAGGCGAAAACATTGCATGCAGCTTTTTTGTTTCCAGTAATTGACATTGTTATGATTAATATTACTACAATACTTGAAGCATTTGCAGTCCATGTTTCATTAGCTCTGATCATCCGCCATTGCCCTTAGTGCTTACTAAAATGGTTCATTTTGTCATTGTCTAACAGCCTTTTTGTTTCTTCACTGCTATCATTCTCTGTACTTGTTTTTCCCCCAGTGAGGGTTGTCGCCGAGAAAACACCATGAAGAATGTTGGATGTCGCAAGTATGCCTTTAATACTCTGCAGTTGAAGGCTTTTCCAAAACATTACAGGCCTCCAGAAGGAACCTATGGGAAAGTTGAAACTTGATAGGACATAAAAAATATATATATATATATATATATATACAAACTTTTAAACTTAAGATAAAACAGAACATTGTGGATTGCTTCATGCATTGTTAAATGTTATAGTTAGTGATATTAAAACAAACAAAAACACAACAGGTAGAGCCAACAAAGCTTACCAACAAAACTGTTTTGTAGAGATTTCACTGAGTTACTCCACTCCATTGTGTACACAAGAATATACAGTAGATAAAGCATGCTTCTTCGACATACTCGTTAAATAGGACAAGAAATAAACCTCTAATTAATAGTAATGTACTGTACAATCAACTATTAATGCAACTGTTTTTTTCTCCATTCCTTGCACATAAAAGCACTTCACACACTGCATCAAGTATACATGTTATTGAGTGTAAACCTCCATGGTTAGGGAACTGTGATTAAAACTCTGCTTCAAACTGAACCACTTTTGTGAAAAACTGGTATGAATTTAGGCTGAATTAAACTGGTGTTTAGGTTTGAAAATAAATGATTGTGAAATTAGAACAGTGGTAGAAAATCCCAGGAAGGTCACTGGAGGTTTTAAAATATGCATTTCAGTCTATTTAAGTTGAAAAAGGTTTGGTGGGTTTGTGATAAGTCGTTAAATATTGTGATAAAAGACCTAGTAAAACAAAATATATAATGACATTCCAGTTAACATCACTTATGTAGCCAAAATGTTCTTTATTATTTCCCAGTGAAAATATTTCAATTTATTAACCTCAATGTGTACTGTAAGCATCCTTCACAGTTACCGTAAAGTGACAGATTCCACAGAATGCAATTTTCCCTGGGATTGCTGTGCTACACAACTACTGTGAGTGTCTTAAGAAATGAACAATGAAGCAAAAGTTCAATACTCTTTATCTCATTGGGTTTTTCAAAATGTAATTGCAAAATACATATTAGCAAAGTCATTCTTTAATTTGCCATTTTTAAACATTGTTTTCTTTTTTTATTAAAAACAAAAAAAAAGACCTAGAATTATGCAGTTGCTTGAATTAAATTTCCTGCCATACTCACAGGGCTTTAATGCATATGTTCTGTTTGCTGTATTGCCGGTATCATTGAGCATACAGCTTTGAGAATACAGTACATACCGCCATTTGAATGCAGTTCACTTCCATCACTTCACAGCAGCTTCTTGTGGCTGAAAATATGCAGTACATGAACAATATAATGGTAAACAAAGCTGCTGTAGCGTGTTTAATATAGTAAGGCACAAATTCCCTTGTTATGCTGGGGTATTGTACATTAAAATTGTTGCCCATGTACATTTTTTACTTAGTTTGCATAACTGATTTGGATCTTGTCGATCAGAAAATCTATTGATGTCTCACTACGCGTAAAGAAACTTTTTTGGTGACACATGCAAATCACAGTTGACTAAGACTAATATTCACACTAAACTTAAGATCACACTGAGAGCAGTTTAAGCAACAAAGAAAGTGTTTTATTTCACGTGAAACACACATGTGATTTTAAATATGTTACATTGCTAAGGTTGCTGTTCTTTAAATCCCCTTGTAATATATGTGTTCTAGTGTAATCATTACTGTGAAATATGTAGTATTGTTTGAACTGGGAATGTTCCATCAGTGGCAGAGATCTGATCTAGCCCTTACTGTTGTTGATTCCCTGGTGCGTTGAAAAAGTAAAAGAACCATTAGTCTGTTGAAGTGAACTGCAAATATCCAGCTTACATTCACATACTGTTATATCATTTTCATGTTGCTTCAAAAAACTGTGAAATTTGTGTAGGTCACTTTTAAATTGGTGCTTAATGAACTGAAAATATGAAAAGAAGTTTACTATGTTGATTAAACACAGTATATTGTGAAGCAAGAGACAAAATAGCAACCCATAGCTGTTGCATGCAGGTGGACACAGCTGCTGAATTTCCAAAGTACAATCAATAGATTTCACTGCTGTTTACATGCCACTTTAAACAATTAGACAATTGCCCCTCAAACTGTTATTGCTGTGGTCACAAAAGCAAATTCCTCAAACAAAGCTCACAGTTCTGTGCGGAATGTATTGACTTTCATTGTGTGATTGACTGTAAAAATGAAATCTTGTAAATGACAATAAAATGCAAACTAGTGTAGCAGCACAGTTCAAGATTTGGAAGACTGCACTTACAGGTTAACAGCACAGCTGAAGTTACATACCTTACAGCTGAAGTTACATGCCAAGTTGTGCAGTGCCACCTTCACAAGAGGCATGTCAAACACACTGCAGATCACATAGGGAACACCATTTTAGTAGCACTTTGTATTTATCAAGAATGGGGGAAAAAAAAGTTGTTACTTTTGATGCATGTAGCAAAGGTAACAGTTGTACTTTAAAGGTACTAATGTACTGCATAAAAAGTGACATTGGTAAGAACAACTGTGAAATGCAACTTGTATTGTCTAATTGTACTGTGTACACTTTACAGTCATTTTTATTTTGAAGGATAAATATATTGTACATTTTTTAGTCTGAGCACCTAGAGTTCCATTTTATTTTGCTTTGTGTTCTTTATATATACTGTAACATTGTATAATTCAAGACAAATGCTCAGTCACAATGCCAGTTGCCAAGTTGAAGCATTCGATTTTCTTTATTTATTTGTTTTTTTATTTAACATTTTATGTTTTTGGTATACTCACAGCCAGTCTTTTTAGGTTTAGCTATGCTGTATATGTGCTTTTCCCAGTGCTCTCCTATACAACTAAAGCAATTAAAAGAATTCACAATAATAATAAAATATAAAAAAAACATTATTCTGTTAGTGTATTTTTTTTCTTTTGGGACTGTTCTTTGACATGTCAGTCATTTTTGATATCTTGAATATAGAATACATGCCAGGGTTAACCAGTCAGTAACAAACCTGCCAGTTTAAGCAAAAGTATGTGCTGTGTATATCAGGTGTTACCATTTGTTTGTTTGTTCATTGTCCAATCGATGTATGTCATATACTGTAAACTGTTTGCATTGAATTTAGGATTTGAAATATGTTTCATTGCATAATAAAGGAGTTGTATGCAAAGTAAGTTTTGTATTTAATGAAAAGCGTTATGTTTTAACCCAGGATTTAAAAAAGAGTTGAGAGCATATGATCTACTGTCCTTCCTTTTAAACGTACCTTTCTGCACTCCATTAACTGTCAACCTTTGTAAAATGAGGCCATTTTGGCATTTAATAGCAATGAACATTTCGTATAGCTGTACACTCTACTTTTTTTTTCATAAATTTACTTTATGTTGCTTGAACGTTTTGAACTGTTTTAGAATTAAAAAGGATACAAAATCACATGGCATTTGGAAATAAGGAAATTACTTCCAAAGCTTGTTAGAGGTAACTATAAAGGAAAATGATTAAATCACAAAATTGTCATAACAGAACACAGAGCCACCAAATGATGTCTAACATTTCAGCTCTGAAATGCATGGAAAGAAAAACGTGCAAATTAACCATGATTACTTCATCTCTTTAAACCAGATAATGTGAGCACCATCTTTTAAACATAATATTTGTATATATTTATTATAATGCTAACAACATAAGACTGAAGTTGTTGAAAGATGGTGTTCACATTAAAGAAAAGGATGCAAAGAAGGAAAAATTACCTTAGAATGAGCAAAATAGCACCAGTCGGCCTACTTAATCAACTTCCACTGTAAATATTTCATTTTTGGCTGTCGGACAAAATTCCCATCTTATCCTGTCCTTTAACTTTATGTATGTGCTGTAGTGATACTATAACGCCCCTCTGAGTGAGCAGGTAGGACAGATGAACCAATGAAAATGCTGAACTTTGGGAGAGCCGGGGACCAATGAAATGTTTCTCATTGAACAGGTAAGATTTTTGCCTTCGATGTTGTAAATTCAGAAGACATTTTGTCGTTAAGGCCCGAAGCATAACTGATGAAACGAAAATAACTGGTCAAATTGATTAACACTAGCCATTTATTACTAATAAATATCAAAACAATCACAATTATTGTAAAAAAGTGACTCCTATTTTCTGTTCTGAGTCCCCCTTTATCTAATCTCCATTTGTGACCTCTGGTCCTGGTTTCTTTTTCAGGTCAAAAAAGGCCCCCGTGTCCACTTTGTCTATACCTTTTAGGATTTGAATCAGATCACCGCGTAGTCGTCTTTGTTCAAGACTGAATATATTCAATTCTTTTAGCCTGTCTGCATACGACATGCCTTTTAAACCCGGAATAATTCTGGTTGCTCTTCTTTGCACACTTTCTAGAGCAGCAATATTCTTTTTGTAACGAGGTGACCAGAGCTGAACACAATATTCTAGGTGAGGTTTTACTAATGCATTGTAAAGTTTTAACATTACTTTCCTTGATTTAAATTCAACACTTCTCTCGGTCGAGTTTGTTTGAGTTGACCCGCTCTTGTTTCAAATGCCAGTAAATCCAGCTTCAGTACACTGAAGCGAGTGTTAAGTACTAGACTTAAGAAGACATTATTTAGATTACTTTGTTTTTTAATCAATGCATTACCGTAGTTATGTATTTTTGTCTGAAAACAAACAAACAAAAAAAAAAACACGCGTTTAGATAAGCTAACTGCATCGCATGAAAATAAATAAACAGCCGCATGAGGATATACGAGAATGGCGAGGGAGTACGTAATATATATATATATATATATATATATATATATATATATATATATATATATATATACTTTTTCCCTTCTCTAGATTGACATGACATGAAAACACATAACAGCATACTGTACAGTAGGATGTCAGTAACATTCGATTTTATATTTTCAGGAATCTCCTGATTATCCATATCCCGAAGCTCCCAGCATGTCCATGTGTAACCCTGGCTACTTCGCTTTGGCTTGAGGCAGCAGGAGAAGTAGGCTCTTGCATAGTGCCTGTTTTGTTTAGTTTGGGGAATTTTTAAAATGTCTGCTTTTTTTTTGAAACTGTAAAGTTTTTTTTTTTGCAGTTATTGCGGAGTGTGTGTTTGTTTCTGTAGGTTAGATGCATATTTGTTTTCTATTTGTACTGAATATGTGCCTCTGTTAATATAAGCTGCTCTCGATACACTCTGCAACACACATTTCAGTCTTGGCTACTTTGCAGTGTTCCCGGATTTGATTTACAAAATACGGTCACCCTATACTACATATCATCTGACAGCTTCAACTTCCGCTATAAAACAGCCGCTCAGGCCGCAGTAACACCCTACTGGAGAGAATAGGGAGGAGCTAATCTATCATTTGCAAAGTAACTTCATCTTCAAAAGCCCGTCTCATAAGCAGAACAGAGGTAAAGTATTTAAATGAATACATAAAGGAAATGTATGTAGTTCATATGTAATTTGTTATGTGTTTTTGCACACGTAATCGTTCACGTATTCTCAGTGTCTTTCTGTATATTGTTTTTCAGTATTAAATAAAACGAATGGCATTGGAGAAAATATAGGCTTATTACGTAAACTTTAGAAACTCCTATTTGTATTTACAGATGTTAAAGTTAAGGGTTCTTTAATTAGAGTGAGTAAACATGCAACATGTGTCATTAGTGGCTGCGTGCGTGCGAAAGGGCAGTCTGAACAGTGCAAGTAGATCGGAGACCACAGTACTAGAACAGTATGGAGAATCGCGCGAAGTGAAGAGCTGTGATGTGTTGTGTTTCAGACTAAGTGGGTCAGATTTATAAAGGCTTTTGGTTTAAAACCAAACTGCAATTTTAAAGTTAAGCATTTATAACAACATTTTTGGGGAATTCATTTAAATTATGGTCTGTTTGTAAAACTATAATTGGAAGTTAAAACTGCTGTCTCTGAAAATATTCTCGGTAAATTTTAAACTTGTCATTTTGTCACTCAGTTGAAAGGTACCCAGTGAAAAAAAAAAAAAGTTCACAAGATGAAAAGAATAATCTAAAGATGGCAAAGCAAATAAAGGCTATAGACCAACCTCAAAATTGACTGAATTCTGCAGCAGAGCATGCGTGCAGTCATGAGTGTTGAGACTTTTACCTTGGCTATAAAGTTCTGTTCTGTCATGTGTGGCTTAAACTCATTTGCAGCTTTTAAATAAGGTGTTTCATTTGCTTAACAAATTCACACGGAAGTGTGTTTTGCATCTTGCATGACTTAATGTATTGTTCTCAACACTCTGTCTTCATTTATCCAGGAAAGCATAAGATGACAAAGAAACTGCTGATTGATGTTGACTGCGGTGTGGATGACGCCCAGGCGATAATGATGGCCCTGGCAGCTCCTGATGTGCAGATCGTGGGGATAACCTGTGTTCATGGAAACACTTCCATTGACAATGTGTGCAAAAATGTGCTCAGAGTTCTCAAAATTTGTGAGAGGCTTGAGGTAATCATTACTAAGGGTAAATTGCAATGAAATTACAACATTACAATACCCTGTGGTCTGTAAGCAATTTTAGATTAGACTTTTTAAAAATGTTATACAGCAGTGATGCGATTCACTGAAAAGCACACATTCTATTTGGATGAAATTATCAAACCAAAAGACACATGGAGAGACAAAATTGGGAAATGTGAGTTCTGTACGAGCAATGTAGCAGGACACTAACTAGAGACAGCCGTGGGAAAGGAAATTGCGAATCAAATTGAAAACAAAGATAGAAATAGCATATGAAGCTGGTACCCTTCCATTATGACCTGTTTCAGTAGTCACAGCACCCTTTTAGTTCTTAAAATGTACCTCATGAGCTGTTTGTAACAATAACCATTTTATTTTCCCTTGTGAAGGGGATAAAATGGAGGCAGTCATATGTCACCTGGTAGCTATCGACTACAGCAAAACTGAATGGTTCTTTTAATATTGGGGAAGCAACACCCTGGCAATGCATAAAGGAGTACAGAACAAGCGATATACTTTTAAAACATGTATTTTTAAAAGATAAAAGTACTTCACAAAGTTTAAAAGAAAATACAAATTGCCAAAAGAAATAGAGTAACAACAAAAATATTAAAAGTAAAAATTAAAAAATAAACAAAAAAAAACATTAAAAACTCCCTTCTCCATGTCCTTAAAGTGTCCAAGCTCAGTTCTCTAAAATTGAAAGCCAACACAGGTGTGTCTTTAAAAGCAAGCTGCACCTCGCCTCGGTGCTCTGCTCCCAGTCTGTGCTCACTCTGCTGTTTTTAAAGCCCCATTTAAATGGCAGTCTGGTAAGCCTTGTGAAGAACGTCCCATATAAGTAGCGCATTAGTCAATTGGGGAATGAAGTCCAGGTGAATGTCACATTTACATTAGTGAAGAAAAACTAAAACAAATCCTACATAAAACACATGTAGATCATAATGATAATTAGTGCACAGTGATTATATAAATGTGAAGAAAAGAAAAAAATAAGTATGTAACTATTAGTGCCAAAAATAAATAAATGATAGTTTACACCTGCAACACATACACCTGTACAGCTGTATATCTATACTTGTATGTCACACCTACATTTTTTTCATATATAGGGAGAACCGCTTATCCAATTGCCATGAAACTATATTAGTATTGTTTAGCTTAGTATCATATTCTGGGGGTCTTACTATATGGTATTCTGTACATTCTGTTGGTACATGTCATGGTCATGCACTTTTTCATCATAGTACAGCTCTACCAGTAATTTTTAATTTACAGCCATAGTAGGGGGTGTTTGTTATTGACATACTTGTTTTACTTGAAACAAGTTGGAGCAAAATGACTTTTGGTGTAAAGATCAAGAACTCAGGTGGATCATCATTACAGCCACTCTGTAGTTAAAAGAAGTTTTTTTTAATATAATAATTTCCTTGTAGATTCCTGTGTTTCGCGGTGCTTCTGCACCGATTCTTTCGGACTCCCTGGATTCCGGCAATTTCCATGGGGAGGATGGCATGGGTGACTTTCCAGACCCGGAGGCACCGGGATTGGAACTGATCCAGAAGGAGCAAGCAGTGCAGGCCATGATAAGGATCGTCACTGAACATGAGGGGCAGGTGAGGTGGAATTAATGACATGTATGGTTCTTTTTTAATGTCAAAATCTGTTTGTTACCAGGGTTCTCCTTGGCTTGACTGCAGTTCAGTCTGACAGCCAACAGATTCCTTTGACTTGAATTTATGCATAAGTCAAACTGATGAAAATATTATGTGGGAAATGTACTGTTAGTTGCACGGTTAGAAACAATTAGGTGCCGGGAATTTGCTCTGAACTGATGATGTTTTTAACCGCAATGTTCATATAGAAATTAGTGTCGCTTGAGTCTGGAGATTATTAATTTGTTGTTTAGGCAGACATTTAGGATAATTAGATTTAACAGGTGCCTGATTAATCAAATTCCTGGCAGTTTTACATACATAAATGGCACACAGTGGCTATGTTTACAATTACTTTTGGCACCCAGAATGGAACTTTTTCTAGAATTGGGATGTCACCTTAAGGCCTGGTCACACGGGTGACATTTGTCGACGGTAACAAGGAGGCGACAAATGTTGCCGGCTTGTCGTCTTGTGTGACCACCCTGGGCAACACCCCAGCAACACACTGGTGACATGTCTCCCACTTAGGACGATGTCCTATTTTTCAGGCAACACAAGGGCAACGATTTCAAAACCAGCCAATCAAATTTGATGATAGTGTCACATGATGATAAGGCTAGACCATAACATCAGACAGACAGCGTATGATAAATTCTGATACCTGCATTTCATCAAATTAATTATAGTATAGTTTGCAGATCTGCAATACAGTGTGTGTGTGGATAAGCAAATGTTAATGTCCACGATTACAATAACATATTTAAGCTAAGAATAAATGTATTTACAATAATATGCCACATGTTTTTTGTTAATTTTCTGTGTATGCAGTATGCCTGTCATTCCTACATTAACCCCCAATCATGACATTTTTCATTTTAACAGTAAACAGTGAAATTTGTTGTAATCTGAGGTTTGCCTTCTTGCTCTCAAAAGCCTAGAATTAAAAGTAGTGTATTGAAAACAATGTTTATGAATACATATATATATATATATATATATATATATATATATATATATATATATATATATATATATTATGTTTTACATATGTAGACCTACTAACTAAATAATTCTAATGTACACCTTTTTATTTATGAAGGAACTACAGGTTTGTTAATGTAATGAATTGGTACATCGTAGCTTCGCAGCATGTTTACGTCTCGTGACAAAAGCGTGCATTATGATTGGGTTTGCATTACGTTGTTTCCTGTGTGTTGCCGGCTTGTCGACTGCAGGCTTGTCTCTCGTGTGACCACCGCATACTGCAAGGCAACACGCAGGCAACAACATGTGTTCCTCTTGTTGCCGTCGACAGAAGTTGCCTGTGTGACCAGGCCTATACCGTAACCCTACTATACTTTCCTAGATTCTGGAAATGCAAGTTCCAGAACCATCCTTGGAGTAGGAAAAAAGAATAAGGCTGACGAATAGAATGCTCCACTTGCATCTGCTGTAAATCCAGCAGTCTGTAATATTATTCTAAAATCTTACAGAGTTGTTGTAAACAACCTTTTTAATTAAAAGAGGGAATTTTATTAAAAGATGCAAGTACAGTTATGGTAAGTGACAGCTGAATTATTAGCATAGCCCCTCCTTAATTAACATAAGATCACACCTACTGGCATGGCACATAGAAGTTTGTTGTAAACCCATGCATAATAAAAAGAACGGGGTAAAGTGCTTTTTTTGTTGTTTTTTTTCAGGAATAATTCTATCATAGCATGCTTCCTTTATTTTTGTTGTAAACGTGCTGTTTAAGATTAAAAAACAGTTGTGGAACTCCCTCTGAAGAATATTTTCAATCTTGTTTATTATCATGTCCTAAATGTGTTGAATTATTATTATTAGTATTATTATTATTAATATTATTAGTATTATTATTACGATTTATTATTATTATTGGTTCATTTTAATACTGAAATCTGTTGACTGTAGGACTTATCTCCAGTCAAACTAGAGCAATGTAAAACTCAGATTAACTTTTATTACATCCAGAAAAATTTAATCGTTTTAGTAATTGTACTAAAAATGGTATGTGGTTAAAATAGAATGGTGTACCTCTCATACAAGTTTATTACAGATGATTGTACTATAATGTACTTTATGGAAAATGTATGTTAAAGTGTGTCCAGGTCATATGCCAAACAAAACAATACCCAGATAAACTGAATGAAGCAATTTTTCTGTGACTTGTTTGTAGTAGCCCTAAAGGCTGGTTTATACTTCCGACTGCGACCCAATTTTTGGTCTCAGTCAGTGGTCTCTGATGGTCAGAATGACATCACCCACACTGCCGCAAGCTGCGTCTTTTTTGAAAAGTTGTATGGCTTTTTCTTGTGTGTCTGCGACCGTAAACGCAGCAGGATAGGATGATGTTGAAAAATCCAACATTTGTCGCATGGTCGCAAGCCAGTGAAGCATGACAGAGCAAGTTTATGAGGAACCCAATAAACATGAACAGAACAGGATTTTAAACTTTCCTCTAAACTGAATGAAATTAAATCGTAAATGAACCTTTGCTAAAATGAATATTGGTGCTTGCATAGGCTACCATGCGCAGCAACCACTTGTATAATAATAATGAATACAATGTATTTTTATTTGTATTATTGTTATTCTTTTTTATATATTTGTGTACTAAGAAGTTAATGTCGCCATTTATTTTCTGTATACAATTACTTTCCCCATCAAATCAATAACGTTGCTCAACTGTTCAATATTATCATTATTATTTGTTTATTTAGCAGACGCCTTTATCCAAGGCGACTTAGAGACTAGGGTGTGTGAACTATGCATCAGCTGCAGAGTCACTTACAATTACGTCTCACCCGAAAGACGGAGCACAAGGAATTTAAGTGACTTGCTCAGGGTCACACAATGAGTAAGTGGCTGAGGTGGGATTTGAACCGGGGAACTCCTGGTTACAAGCCCCTTTTCTTTAACCACTGGACCACACAGCCTATGTCTGATAGGAGGCAGTAGGGAGAACAGCTGATCAGTTTTACGTGTTTGCTGCTCATAAAAATATATATGCGCCAATTTACACATTCACTTCATTCATGAGACGGGCAATTTTAAAATTCCGTCTGTGTCGTGGGATTGTGGCGCCTGTTGGCAACCCTAGTCACAAGTCGACACCGGCAGTAACGTAGACTGGCTGAAAGTATGACCGACAGCTACGACCACTTTGCTGCGTCAAAAAGTCTGCGAACTCGGGGGTGCTTCAGTCCTTCTGGCGCACCCGTAGAAGTGTCTGCAGCTGAAGTACAGCTTTTGTCTGCGAGAGAAGTATAAACCGACCTTAAGGTGTAACGTGTTCTGTATTATTTTGTAGGTCTGTCTTGTTGCTACTGCACCATTGACTAACCTTGCTCTGGCAGTAAAGATTGATCCAAGTTTTCCTGAGAAACTGAAGAGTCTTTTTATTATGGGAGGAAACATGGAATGTAAGTTTTTGTTGTGTTATAAATTTGCTCAATAGTTTGTGATGTGGTATACCTTATGAAAAATGGGCATTAATTCTGAACAGGAGACCTGCAAGGTCTACATGTTAGACTCCGATAACACTATTAGCAGTTCATAATAGTGTTTTTTTTCTATGTATCTAATTTCTTTAATGCATTTAAATCTCATTTCAATTGTTATCAGTGACACCTTTTTTTTTTTTTTTTTTTTTCTATGTGTAGCGAGAGGAAACACCACAGTCTGTGGAGAGTTTAACTTTGCAGCAGATCCAGAAGCGGCCTACATCGTCTTGAAAGATTACTTGTGCCCTACATACATTGCCACGTGGGAATACACTTATCATCACAAACTCCCCTGGGTGAGGATGTAACATGAAAGGGTTTAGCCAATAGAAATACTTCCGTTTGTTACCTTCTGTGCAAAATAACCTAAATATATCTTTGCCATGACTATTGTCTGGATTTCAAAGGAATCAATTAAATATCACAACGTCCAGTATGATGTGTATCATGATAGATGTTATGGTCTTGATGGGTTACTTTGCATGTAGCATGTGTAATAAGATCAGATGACAGAGTTAGAGACTTACACTTCCCCAGCACTTTCAGAACTCCCTTTGTTTAGGTATATTATTACAATGATCAAGTGCCAATAAATCTGCTCTGAACTGAACACATTTATCGCAGCATGAATATGTAGGGCCTGTAGGGTTATTATTTGGAGCTGATCATGCAGCTATAGGGGAGGGACTATCTGATTAGGAGGGGCCAAGTACCTCAAACCTAAGTGATCATTACTGATTTCTTAAAACACAAAAATGACAATGGGCTCATATAGACTGAAGGGGATATAGAGAACAGATACACTGATATGTTATTAATACTTTTACAAAATCTGTTTAACATCCTTTAGGGTTTCTGTCATAGTTGGATGGACCAGAACACAGAAAAAGCCAGATTCATGAAGAACATCTCTGCCTACAGTATGGAGATGACAAAAGACGATATGACTGGTGGTGATGGTTTTTTGTCTTGTGACTCCTATGCCATGGCTGCAGCTATTGATGAAGAAGTTGTTACAGAATATATCGAGTGTGCAGTATCTGTGGAGCTGTCAGGAAAATTAACCAGAGGGATGATGGTCCTAGATACCCTGGATCTACTTAAGAAGAAGCACAAAGCCTTTGTTATGAAAACATGTGATTTAGAAAAGTTCCAATGTCTACTAATGGCAGCCCTGAAATGATTTTTATTGAATTCTCCATCTAGTCCTTTTGTAAGAATGCATCGAAAGTAATGAGTCAGGAAGTTTGGCCATATTGATTATTTGGCAATTCAGTTAGGTTTTGAATTCAAAGCTATTTAAGAGATTAATTGTTTTATTTTGTATTTGGTTATCTAGTGTATCTAAAGGTAATTGAAGTTAACACAGTAATTCCACAAATCATAGCCATTTGTGTACTTCCATTAGCTACACTGGTGCAGTTTTAAAAGAAACACATGTATTTTAATTTTAAAACTTGGTATATCACTTTGTTACAGGAAGCTTTCCTTTTCTGTGTCTTGTTATCGGTTTGCACTTGCACTTTGGTCATTTCACCCCAGCAGTGTCTTCTGGGTCACAGCATATTACTGGCTGAAAGCATGTCAATCGGGGAAGCAGCTGTTTGTTTATTGACAGAAATTAAGCCTGTGAAGGGGTGGCAACAACACAGTCTAAGCATGGCTTGTAAACAGTTTTCTTCAATCTAGTGAAGTACCAGATACGTTTTGAAATTAAAATGTTTGCTGCAATGTGTAAACTACACATTTAGTATGACATTACATAAACTGTGAAGTGCAAAACTTGGAAATTTAAAGAGTTTGGATCTAATATATTGTTTTCTGTACAAGTGTTTCTGTACATGCTACTATCATGTATTATGCATGTTCCACGGTATTTAATGTAGTATTTCATGTATTATGCTTTTTTTTTTTTTTTTACTGTATAACATGTATTATGCATTTCTCTGTATTTGAAGTATGATGGATTTTCTTGTTACTGCATCTTGTAAAGTGCTTTGATGGTGGTGGTCCACTATGAAAGGCGCTGTATAAAATGAAGATTGATTGATGATGGACTATGAAACAGTTTAAGATTAAAGAGCTGCTTGTGATTGCACTGCAGTAGTTGCTTACACGATGTAGCCTGAAACATTTTGCTGTTCATTTGGTGCACATTATATAATGGGATGTTTTAGGAACAATGCTAAATATAGATTATAATCTTATAGCCTCAGAATTACTGCCCAGAGTTAACATTGATGTATATGACAGACCTTTATACAAAAAATAAAGTTATTAAAATGCAGTGTAAAAACAACTTACCCTTACTTATTATGCAATGTTTGGATTTACACTTTTACCATTTTTACCCCTTTTTCTGTCATTTAATCTGAGAAATGTTAGCCTGACCCTGAAGTTGTTTCTTGTCTGGTGTTTCAGTGACGTGTTGTAATCTTATTTGTACTTACATCAGTTTATCATAAAACTGGTTTTACTGTACTAGTATTTGTAATGCTTAACTAATAATATGCAAGAAAACTATCTGGAAACTCAAGTTTCTATTTTGATTTGTTTATTCCAAAAAGTACAATTTAATTGCTAATAAAATCAGTCACATGAAGAAATGAATCCTTTTGTGTTTATTTATTTTTTTTTATTAGTAATGTCCTCTTTTTTTGTGCCAAATCTCAAAGCAAGGCTCCAGGCAGAGGGGTTTGGCAATCTGGGCACCAGTAGGCAATTTCTCTTCTGTTGTAGGGCTTACCTTATCCTAACTTAAGAAACAGTTGAGGTCATGTGAAAATAGTGTCTGCATATGATAGCCTTTGTCTAACAGCAGATCAACAAGCTGCAGAACAAGCTTAGTCATCTTACTGCTGTTTTCATGTGCAGATGTGAAAACTGCTAAATTGCATACTGGTATGTAACCACTTGACAGATCACACAAGCTATGCATTATAAAGGCCCATTTGTGTGAAGTCCTGTGCACATACTGAAGGGCTGATGGCTTCCCTTTCCAGGGGCAGGTAGCTTTTTAGTCATCTGCTGTTCTGGCATGTGTGCAGACTGGAAGCCACTTGTGAGGTCATAAAAAGGTCGGATTTCATGAAGTGGGTCATAGCCCTCCTCTTCAGAACATGAACTCTCATTGTTGCTGACGTGCAGCATCCTCATTAGAGACATGAACCTGTCCCTTTTCAAACGTCAAGCTGCAAATGTACTGTGGACCGGTAATCATAGAGCTTTGGCTTCCTGACAACGCTGCAATGGAAAACGAGCCTCCGCTCTTTCAGTGTCACAGGAGTCTAAAGGCTGCGATGGATCCTGAAATCATTTTGTGGTCAATCACTTTCTTTGCATATCGGTTTGTTTTTACTCTTATGTCTGAGCATTGCTTTGCTCATTAAATATTCAACAAATTTGAGTGGTCCAGTTTTTTGTTAGAGAAATCTTCAGGCAGTGGGGTTTACTTTAAATAGCGGGATGATTGGAAAGTTTTCTAGATTTTCTTTCCAGACCACATTCTGAAATTCCTCAGCTATATCCCTGTGACATTCAATTTCTGGGCCACAATCAGGATTTTCTTCCTTAACAATGTCCTTTTTTATTAAAACGTTCTGCGGCATTTATTATTATTATTATTATTATTATTAATTTATTTAGCAGACGCCTTTATCCAAGGCGACTTACAGAGACTAGGGTGTGTGAACTATGCATCAGCTGCAGAGTCACTTACAATTACGTCACACCCGAAAGACAGAGCATAAGGAGGTTAAGTGACTTGCTCAGGGTCACATAGCGAGTCAGTGGCTGAGGTGGGATTTGAACCGGGGACCTCCTGGTTACAAGCCCTTTTCTTTAACCACTGGACCACACAGCCATATTGCTGAAAAATACTGTAATTTGGGTCACTTAATGGCTCTTCTTTAATTATTCTTTAAATAAATAGCTTCTGATTTAATTTCTAAAGACATTTCCATTTCTTTATGGGTTTTTCACTTTTACAAGGTGTCTTATTTTCCTTTTATCACCAGCAATTCCATTTGAAAGAATATGGCATACAATACAAATTAATAATTGGAACAACATGTATTAACAGTGAATATACATACAGAACATGTTAAGGTAACTATTTAGACCTTCAAGTTGTTACTACAGGCCTTTATTGTATACAGTTATATTTGTGTGGTGTTATTTTGTGGAACTAGGGACCATGAATGTCACATTTTCCATGTTCCTCTGATGTTGGGAAAATGCATTTCAATAACCCTTTCTTCCTCTGAATCTTGATCTGTTATCCAGCTATACAATACATGGAGAAAATAAAACCATGTTAGTTCATGGATAAGGATATGTGCTTCGTAAGGATTCAAGACTAAAAATTAGATTTTTTTTTTCTTTTAACCAATTATGGGCAATTAAATAGCCATAACACAAATTACTGTGGAATAAAATAAGAATAAGAGTATAGCTCTAAAAATGACCTGGCTCTATCCCTCCTTACTGCATCGGACAGAGACAAAAGTGAATAAACCTTTACAGCTGAGGCTTAGCTACCTCTTGTGGTCATTTTGGATTTCTGCAAACAGATACAAGTAGATGATATGATGGAGGACTACAGATAAATTCTATATAGATATAGATTTTATATATATATATATATATATATATATATATATATATATATATATATATATATATATATATATATATATATAAATTAGCCACATCAAATACTTACCATTGACCTTTTACATTCAAAAAAAGAAACTTGCAAAGCTTTACAAACTCCTCCCTTCAAGCACTCTCTCGGACTCTTCCCTTCCTATCAGAGTAAAAAAAAAAATTAAAAAAAATTATAATCTCTTAAACAACAGTAGTGTCGTTGATCCTGCTCATGAGATAGAATTAGTCGGTACCAATACACCTTATTCACGGCAGACTCAAAACGAGGCTTGGAGTGCAGCTGCTAGCTTCCGGTCGCTGATGTCTCCATCTAATCCTGGCAAAGTGTAATTTTCCCTACAACTTTGGTTGTCCTCCTCGTCATCGTCCTCTGCTGGGGTCTCTTCTGCCTCAGGTAACTGAATGCTTTTCGAAAGACAGATATTGTGCAGAATTAAACACGCACCTATTATTCTGACTGCCCTATCAGGTCTATAAACTAGACACCCCCAGATGTGTGAAGGTAAATGTTCTTTCGATGATGCATCTCCCTTTTTTATGAGCTATATTGTAGCGCTCCTCAGTTCTGCTTTAAGTGCCTAACACCGGCAACAATAATCATGGTTGTAGGGGATACCTAAAAACACAACCGAATCGTGTGAAAATATACGCTTGTGATTTAATTTTCAAAAACAGCAATATTATGTAAAATGTCCCCATTTTTAAATAAAGGAAATAGCCTTTTCAATATATTTAAAATATTAAACAAGTTTACAGTGGATTTATTATTATTTATTTTGTATTAATTTAGTAGTCGCCAGTTGTTTTTTTTTGTTATTTTCTCCCAATTTAGTACTGTCCAATTATTATTGTTCTTTTTTAGCTCAGCTCACTCTTACCACCCCTGCGACCCAGGGCGAAGATGAACACCCGCTGTCCTCCGAAGCATGTACCGTTAGCCGCCCGCTTCTTTATACACTGCAGACTCACCGTGCAGCCACCCAGAGCTACAGCGTCGGAGGACAACGCAGCCCTGGGCAGCTTACAGGCAAGCCCGCAGGCGCCCGGCCAGACCACAGGGGTCGCTGGTGCGCGGTGAGCCGAGGACACCCTGGCCGACCTAACCCTCCCTCCCCCGGGCGGCGCCAATTGCGCGCCTCTGGGATCTCGGGTCCTCGGTTGGAAAAGGAATAGCCTGGTTTACGTAGATGGTTAAAAATGATAATTTGAATAAAGAAAAAAAACAGACACAAAAATCTATGTTTTACTGTAGCAAGATAACCAAGCAAAACGATGGTTAATGGGTGAAATAAAATCAAACCCGCTTACCTGCTGTCTCCCAAGAGCCATCCACCACTTATTTCACCACTGGCAGATTTTTCAGCTATGCTGTGGTGTCTGCTGCCAGGGTAACGAATAACAGCATCAAACAGTACTTTTCAGTAGAAAACCTGCGAGATCGCAGGCCCTGAAAGATCTGCGATGCCTTCGTGAAACACAAATTTCACTTGCGACCGCGATTTCTCACATACCGCTTTCATGAAACGAGCCCCATCAGTGGCGCGCAAAGTGTGGGGGCGCGCCAATGACTAGCGCAGTTCTTTAAAAATTAAAACGTTTCTTTTTTATTTTTTAAAGTTAGTTAATTTTCAATAAATACATAAAGTACAGGTAATTAATCCAAGTTACCTTTCAAATGAGCCGTTGACGATCACTCTAGGAGTTGTAGAGCCGGAGAAACGTTGTTGAAGTGACGCGGGTCAGTGAAACTGTAGTGCACAGAGCCGAAATGGCGGCTTCTATGTATTTATAGTTAACAGTGCTTTTCCCGGATTTCATGTAATTTTTTCTAGATTTCACCAAAAAAAAAATAGTAGGGGACATATTGGCTGAACGATAATGTTTTTTCAGATGTATCTGTTTGGTAAAAGTTGAATCGCATATAATTTAAAAGTTTGAGCACCACTGGGTTAGATGACCGAAATGAAGAAACTGGCTGCGTTCAGGTTTTCCGCAGATTTTGCGGGAAACCTGTCCAAATTCATCGCCTGCGTGAATTCAGTCGGAAAAGACGTCACCAGGTCACGCATCCACGGGCTTAAAAGTCTGCACAGCCGCTCAGCTTCTCAAGAGGTCCTGCGCTGGAGCAGCCGCGGCTCAAAACAATAGAGGAGCGCTGGCTGACAAAGAAGCGAGTAGCAACCAGATACAATCCTCACTCCATGTGCTACTGCCACCTAGTCAGTGGGTGTGAATCGCCTTCGAGTCATGTCATTAATTATCTTATAAATGATTTGACTCTTTTTCCACAGTTATACTTTTCAAATATTCAGATATTTATTCTAAAGGTTTAAATATGTAAAAAAAAAAATGCTAAACGGTTGAAATGAACCTAAAACCGCTGTTATTTTCAGCAGGTGTAATTGGTTATTGATGAAAGGCTATCCGGGACAGTGAATAACCTACTTTGAATTAAGGAGAATAAATCAGCTTTAATAACAGGTAGTTGAAGTGAGATATGTGACCATATGTGCAAGTATTTGAACTATTTTTGTCCCAGATCAAAATACAGTACTGTCTAACAACCCCTTTGTGAGAGGACGGGGGGAATCTTGCCCGTTATAATACTCATTCATTTGTCTCACATCACAAAACATACGTTTATATTATCTCTTTATAGCAGGGACTGTTTCTACTATACATTTTCTGATCATGCTGTAAATTATGAAGCTGGTGGAGCACAAAGGGAACTTCGATTGCATCCACCACTTCTGCGATTAGAATTTCTCTCAACACCACCTCCATTTTGGTTCTGCTCAGAACTGTTGTTCATGATCTACCAAAGCTGTCTACGCTGCGTCTGCACAGACCGTGACATTACGCGCAGACTCCAGTCTGCAATCTAGCCCACAAAAAAGTGTCGTGAACGCACCCACTTTCTTCAGCTAAGAATACGTTGGAACAGCCTGGAGGTCCCTGTGCCCAAATACAATACACTCCCAAGACAAATCTGTTATGTGCTTGTATATACATATGTACAAAGGGATCACTCGTGATCTGATTCAATAAGAAACTTAACCCACCTTGAGAACGCAATCATGTTGAAGCAAACACGACTTCAAATCCTCCCTTACCCCGGAGCACGCTTTATTGTCGTCTTCTTTATCTTCATAATATTTCGGCATTCCCGCTAAACCAAGATGTTCTCTATACTAAAGAAATACCCAATACATCCAAATGGTTAAGTAACACGTTCTCTACTGCATTCAGTTCACTAATTGTTGTGAGGTCAGCCATGTAAACAGACATGCGATTGAAATGTGACTTTTATGAATGCATTATGGGAAACGTGGTCATTTCAATAAAGAGACCCATCCACCAAAAGGAGGACAGAACTACAATTCCCATAATCCACCAGAAAGAGGCGTGGTTCTGCCTGCACAGAACGCTCCTACGTGTTCGGTTTGTACAGGAAGTGAACTCGGGATGAGAGTTTTGGAGTTTGTTGTGGAATACAGTGTATTACAGTTGTGGGAGATTCTGTGTTGACTGCTGTTTGTAGAGGTATGATTTTTTGTTGTGTTTCACTACAATTCAATTAATTGTTTTTCATATGTGTACTTGGCTGCGTCAGCAAAACGAGTCAAAGGCCCGTTTAGCAGAAGGGACCTACTGCAAATTGTGCAAGTGTTGTGATTATTAACGTGCAGCCAATAATAAAAAATAAAACGATGGTGTTCAAAACTGTCCTTTTAACGTAATTGTCTGATTAGACTATAAAAGGTAAATCAATGTTGTTCTTATTGCACTGCTGTAATAGTACCAGTCGAACATCAATTGTTATATTAAGGGTTAATTAAATATAAGTGTAATTTAACATCGCTTTCTCCCTTTGGAACAACCAACTTCAAAACTAATACACATGTATAATTTTATAGACCATTTTCTTTGTTTCAGTTCGATAGGCATGATGCATTTCTTCAGTACATAAATGGCTGGTTTCACAGACCCAGATTACCTAAATGAACATTGGGTAGTCCAGGACTAGTACTAACCAGGGTCTGTGAACCAGCAAAAAGTGTGTGTGTGTGTGTGTGTGTGTGTGTGTGTGTGTGTGTATATATATATATATATATATATATATATATATATATATATATACAGTACTGTGCAAAAGTTTTAGGCAGGTGTGAAAAAATGCTGTAAAGTAAGAATGCTTTCAAAAATAGACATGTTAATAGATTATATTTATCAATTAACTAAATGCAAAGTGAGTGAACAGAAGAAAAATCTAAATCAAATCCATATTTGGTGTGACCACCCTTTGCCTTCAAAACAGCATCAAGCATCAGTTCTTCTAGGTACACTTGCACACAGTTTTGAAGGAACTTCGGCAGGTAGGCTGGCCCAAACATCTTGGAGAACTAACCACAGTTCTTCTGTGGATTTAGGCAGCCTCAGTTGCTTCTCTCTTCATGTAATCCCAGACAGACTTCGATGATGTTGAGATCAGGGCTCTGTGGGGCCATACCATCACTTCCAGGACTCCTTGTTCTTCTTTACGCTGAAGATAGTTCTTAATGACTTTCGCTGTATGTTTGGGGTCGGTGTCATGCTGCAGAATAAATTTGGGGCCAATCAGATGCCTCCCTGATGGTATTGCATGATGGATAAGTATCTGCCTGTACTTCTCAGCATTGAGGAGACCATTAATTCTGACCAAATCCCCAACTCCATTTGCAGAAATGCAGCCCCAAACTTGCAAGGAACCTCCACCATGCTTCACTTTTGCCTGCAGTCACTCATTAGGTAATGCAGCTGTTCAGCCCTTCGCTGAACAAACTGCCTTCTGCTACAGCCAAATATTTCAAATTTTGACTCATCAGTCCAGAGCACCTGCTGCCATTTTTCTGCACCCCAGTTCCTGTGTTTTCGTGCATAGTTGAGTCGCTTGGCCTTGTTTCCACGTCGGAGGTATGGCTTTTTGACCGCAAGTCTTCCATGAAGGCCACTTCTGACCAGACTTCTCCGGACAGTAGATGGGTGTACCAGGGCCCCACTGTTTTCTGCCAGTTCTGAGCTGATGGCACTGCTGGACATCTTCCGATTGTGAAGGGAAGTAAGCATGATGTGTCTTTCATCTGCTGCAGTAAGTTTCCTTGGCCGACCACTGCGTCTACGGTCCTCAACGTTGCCTCGTTTCTTTGTGCTTCTTCAAAGAGCTTGGACAGCACATCTAGAAACCCCTGTCTGCCTTGAAATTTCTGCCTGGGAGAGACCTTGCTAATGCAGTATAACTACCTTGTGTCTTGTTGCTGTGCTCAGTCTTGCCATGGTGTATGATTTTTGACAGTAAACTGTCTTCAGCAACCTCACCTTGTTAGCTGAGTTTGGCTGTTCCTCACCCAGTTTTATTCCTCCTACACAGCTGTTTTTGTTTCAGTTAATGATTGTGTTTCAACCTACATATTGAATTGATGATCATTAGCACCTGTTTGGTATAATTGTTTAATCATACACCTGACTATATGCCTACAAAATCCCTGACTTTGTGCAAGTGTACCTAGAAGAATTGATGCTGTTTTGAAGGCAAAGGGTTGTCACACCAAATATGGATTTGATTTAGATTTTTCTTCTGTTCACTCACTTTGCATTTAGTTAATTGATAAATATAATCTATTAACATGTCTATTTTGAAAGCATTCTTACTTTACAGCATTTTTTCACACCTGCCTAAAACTTTTGCACAGTACTGTGTATATATATATATATATATATATATATATATATATATATATATATATATATATATATATATATATATAATGTCAGAAATGGGTGATTAGAAAATGGATCGTACATTTCCTTTTAGCCTGATTGGTCAGTGAGGTCCTTAATCTCTGGTAATGTTATTGTTCAAACTTTCTTTAATCTCTGATTACTTTAGGCAACTTTATTTCAGCATCTCACAATAACAACACAGGCATCGTGCTCCCTTCTCTAACACAGCCAGATGGCTTTGACTGTGTGAACAAGTTACTGAGCAAACAACTCGATTAACATTAACACATGTGTATAGGCTACCAGATATTTTTAATTTCTAAAAGTAAGTTATTTGATTACCTAACCGTAATTTAAATACTGAAACTTGCACAAATACACTGACGTGCACGCAAATCCTTTTTTTTGTTTGTTTGTTTTTAAAATTACTGGTGTGTTTTTATTATTTTTACATGTTTTACATTTTTTTCAGAAGTAGATAAAACAAACCGTGCGCTAACCATGATCGCTTTTGTGCACGAGGTACCGGAACTGAAGAAGACCTCTGTTAGTGGAAGATGTATTTTAAATATTTTGTTATTATTTACGATATTGTAAATGCCCATGAGGCGACATTGTCCACCGTTCGGATACTGAAGACTAAAGGCTACCAGATAGATCACATACAGAATTCTGAGCAAGGCTTAGCTTTTGGGTCGAGCATTTAACGGCATGAGGTGGGCCTTATCAGATGGTAAAGCCCTCTTCGGGTGATATTGCTTAGTTGTGCCTGACGCATTTGAGTTACAACAGTGATAGAAGCTTAGATGTACGCTACCGTTTTTTTTTTTCACAAAGCACAGGGGGGGACACATAACACACATCTGACTAAAATACAAAATAAAATAACTCCCTCTCTAATGCACATATAGTGAAGCAAAAATGTGACTTTCCGTGAATTAACCATGCGTAAAGCACCATGTAATCAACGCTATATTTGTTACAATTTTAATTAGCAGTTTTTAAACTATAAACAGCCTTGCTAAACCGGCGGTCGGGAGTTCCGTTGGAAGTGATAGACAAGCAAACCAAGTGCGAGAAAGAGAGCAGGTCGGTAGAGGGGGAGAGGGAATGGGCTCGCCCCAGCGGGGCTGAAGCGTCTCGTCTCCCGGAGAAAGCTGCAGCTCCTCTCGCAGCAAAAAAGTAAATGCATTAGGAAAGATAACCACATAATAGTAATATTTATTTATTTAGTTATTATTATTATTATTATTATTATTATTATTATTATTATTATTATTATTATTTATTTCTTAGTAGATGTGCCTAGTTATAAAACAAATGCTGAATAAGATGTATGTTACAGAGTGCCAGTGCAGCTTTTCTTTAGTTCAGATACTGTATCAAAAGGGAGAGACAGAAACAGAAGTTAGACTGAGAAGTTGTTTATAGTTTGAACAACACCAGCACTGTATTTACTGAAATATTGCATGAATCACTAGTTTAGGGAATTGGGGGGACATGCTGTAGGACTGTTATAACTGAGAGCCTTCTAGCAAGGGAGCACTCTGTACTCCAATGTGTAGCCTTCGATCTTTTGACTGGCCTACTATCAGTACCTAGAACTTGGCTGCTACCCACCAGACTCAATGCGGCAAGCAGAACTGTGCAGTGATGCGTCAAAATGAATAGAACCTATACTTTTGATAAGTATCTTTCACACCACATGCGGCACTGGAGCTACGTGAAATAAATAGGATTGAATCCTATTTTTTGCGGTTTGACTCGCGTCAACTATTGAGCAATCGGAACAGCTTCAATGCTCGTGGTCCAGCAGGGTGAAGCATTATCCAAAATGACGGAGGAAACGATACTATAATGTGCCGATTAGCACTTCAGTCATGACAGAAACAGCAGCTATTCACGGAGCAAAATCTATTTACTGGTATTTGTATTAATTTAAGACCTTACCAGTGACTGAGATCTGATCCACAAGTGCTGCACAGAAATGTGTGGCTGCAGTTGTGGCCTCTGCTGGCTTGTTCATATTATTATCATTTATTTTATTTCTTAGACGCCCTTATCCAGGGCGACTTACAATTGTTACAAGATATCACATTATTTTTACATACAATTACCTATTTATACAGTTGTGTTTTTACTGGAGCAATCTAGGTAAAGTACCTTGCTCAAGGGTACAGCAGCAATGTCCCCCACCTGGGATTGAACCCACAACCCTCTAGTCAGAAGTCCAAAGCCCTAACCACTACTCCACACTGCTGCCTAAAAGCCAGCGCTCACCCAGCTATACTTTTCCAATGAAGTGCCAGTTTGATTGTTGTTCTCGGAGAAGGTGAATTTGACATGTATTGACAACAACAACGTTTTTGCTGTCATGGTCATTCTAAATTAGTTTTAGGGTGCGAAAATGATTAAATGATTTTTTACCAATGATGTTCATAAAGAGCTCTGTACATAATGCTTTTTTGTTGTTAATTAGAAAAAATATGTAAATGTTTATGAAATATAAAACAAAAAGCAGCATCTTAACAATCACCACACTGTGAGCACTGCTGAGGCCAGGGAGCAGACAGGAAAGGTACAAAAATACCCTCTCTTAGAATTTTATGGGGAACATTATAAGAGGTACAGAAACGCATGGTTTGTTGTGATTTGAGTAACACTTGTATACTAGCATGAACTTTTCCTTAGGTGATCAATGGCTGAAATTAAAACTGAAAGAACCATGACTTATTTTGTATTTTATTTGAAAATAAGTGACAACATTTAACCCCCCCCCATTCCCAGACGTGTGCAGAAGATCTGTGTAACCCCTCACCTTCACAAATGCAAAACTATATCTCCTTTCTCCTTTAGCAAAATGTTACCGACCACAGCGTATTCTCCCCAAACCCAGGGAAACGGATCTTTGAATTCCAGAGATGCTGCGCGCCATACAGCTGGAGCAAAACGGCACAAATACCTGCGCAGGCTCTTCCGATTCCGAGCGATGGATTTCGAGTTTGCAGTGTGGCAGATGCTGTACTTGTTCACGTCTCCGCAGAAGGTTTACCGGAACTTCCACTACAGGAAGCAGACAAAGGATCAGTGGGCCAGAGACGACCCGGCGTTTCTTGTGCTGCTCAGTATCTGGCTGTGTGGTAAGTTTACTTAAAATTGTCATTCGTGCTGTGCATCCAGAAAGTTTATATGAACATGAAGCTTCCTTCGCAGCAATCGGCAAACTACCGATCAGTAAGGTGTTTATCACATTTTTGGAGCAGCAACTTCAGTATGAGCACATGAAAAGCTGCAGGTCTTTTTGATAAAGGAGGCATAAAGTACATTGGGTAACTGTTGTCATAAGACTTGTCAGAAGGCTACTACAATGTATTTTTGCTTTATTGTTCATAAGGAGGCAGGAGGCAGTGTGGTCCAGTGGTTAAAGTCCAGGGCGTGTAACCAGAAGGTCACTGGTTCAAATCCCACCTCTGCCACTGACTGACTCACTGTGTGACCCTGAGCAAGTCACTTAACCTCCTTGTGCTCCATCTTGTGGATGAAATGTTAAATCAATGTCCAATTGTAAGTGATTCTGCATATAATGCACAGTTCACAGCCTGCCTCTATAAAGCGCTTTGTGATGATGGTCCACTATGAAAGGCGCTATATAAAAATAGTTGTTATTATTGGAGGAAGCACATTTTGCACTATCTGTCAATCTGCATAATTGTATTTAAATAGGTATGATTGACAGATACTAATTGGAACATTTTCTCAAACACCTTAATTTACAGAAATGTATTCCAGTTAGTTAGGGCCTGGGAGTTTGTGTAGGTTTTGTTTTTTTAAACATTTGACTGGTGAATGTTTTCCTAGTTAAATAGAGATTTTCCCCAGTGCAATGCCAATGATACCTCCATAATGTTAAATAGAACATACAGACTGTTTTTTTATTTCTATTTGTACACATCCTGTTGACATTTCCATTGCATTGCAAAGCAAATCTTTTCTTTTTGTTTTTTTCCTTGACTAACTCCCCTGCAGTTTCACTTGGCTAGTCCCTCTCCAGTTCTTCAGTTCTGTGTACAATGTGGAGCAGCATTGCAGAAATGAGGGTGAACCCGTGTTGCATTTGTATGATGAAGAAATCCCATCAATCTTATTTTTTCTTACACTTCATTCAAATATACTTTTTAAACACTGATCTCACGGCAACTATCCCGGAGGACTGTAATGTTTGCTAACAGCGCCACATTTTACTTCACAGCAAGCATTCCTGTGTTACTGTAATTGTCACATTACAGTATGTGGAGGCGTTCTGTACAGTAGACCAGCAAAACAGTTTCCACCCTCCCTGTCTTTGATTCAACGTGAACGTGAGGGTAATTTATAGTTTTACTGGATCTTTGCTGTACAGAGATTTTACGTACACCCTCAAAGGTTTTATATTTAATAAATAAATAAATAAATAAATAAATAAATAAATAAATATTGCTTTCCCCAAAAAAACTAAACACATTTCAAACAGATTTAATTGAAAAGCCCTAGTTATATAGATTGTGTACCATAGCTACTGGTATATTAGAAAGGCAAGGCAGAATGCACAGGACTCTGAATTTCATTTTGACTCCCTGCATGAGCAGAAGCAGTGCTTGTTATATTTTTTATTTGTTCTAGGCATTCCAGATATGTTTAAAATTGAAACATGCTCATTCCTAAATTATAGAAAGGTATAGAACATTGAATCTAACATCCCTACTCCAGACACAATCACATGACCTGATATTGACCCACATGCACAGCAAATTGTTCCATAAATAAAGATTTTAGATATTGACATTATACTTGCAGAAAAATGTATTATACACAGCCGTAATATGGTGTGAATGTATTATTTTATTTTTATGGAAAGCCAACTTGTTGCTTACCACTTGCATGAGTGAAATGGACTGGAACATGTATTTTATGAAATAACTTGTATATAGCAATAGAAATAGCTGGCATGTTTAATAATTAAGTTGTTTATATTAATTCATAATCAGAAAAAAGAAAGTAAAAATGTCAATTAGATTTCAGCATTCCTAGCAGCAATGTGAGATTATTAGAAACAAAATCCACTGAACAGGGTAAGCATTCTCTCGCCTTAAGGCATGTGTGACTGTCAAGCGTGCTTTTGATAGTAAAAATAGATCAATTCTCACTACTCCAGGGCATACTTAATACAGGTCAGTTCCTATGAACAATCAAGTACTAGTTAATGGCAGCCAGTGGAAAATAGACTTCCAGTTCAATCTATTCCAGGATGTATGTGGCATTGGATCATTTAGTTTGAGGTTTCTGAGAACATAGACTTTGATTGCTCAAACAATTTGAGGATTCAGATTTTATGTTACAATTAATTTAAACCTCAGACAAAATGTGTCCGTGGCGTTGAACTTGCAATTATTTCTTTCATGTTCAGTCCTATGATTCAGTCACCTTTGATTATTGGTATGGTCCAATGTTGTGACCACATTTGTTGTAAATTAATTTTTCAGAACACGCTACAGATACCCCCCCCCCCCACCCCCTTGTATATAGCGTCACAATATGTATAACACAGCAGGCAGCATTTGCTGGTAATTCATAATTCATAATCAGCTATTGTTAATGATTTTTATGTTGCCTACAGTAGGAATATAACTCTTTGTTTTTTCAGTCTCCACTTTAGGGTTTGCTTTCGTGTTGGGAATGGGATTCCTGGAAATGATTAAGCTGCTATTATGGGTCGTCTTTATTGACTGCATAGGTGTTGGACTTCTGATCTCAACCTTAATGTGGTAAGAAACAGCAACTTTGTCTGAACGAGATCTGTGTTAAATGGGGTCAGCCCCTGACATAAAGAAAACACTTTTTCATCCATAAAAAAAACAAAACAACCCACCTTGTGTACTGGAACAGACAATAAAATATGAAATAAAAATGTATTCAACTAAACCAGCAATATAAATAAATAAGTCAATCATAATCTCGGGGATATGGAGGCACACTGTACGTTCAAGGTAAATCTAGGTTTTAAGGGGTGTGTTTTTTTTTTTTTTTAGTGTCCTCTCGATGATGGTTCTACCATGTGATAGTTGACCTTGACTTTCGTTAGCGCCTTCTGCTCGGGACGCATAACTCCCGTTGTGGTCAGCTATCACACGTTAGAGCCATCATCGACGGGCACTGTCGCTTAAATAAAAGCTCGAAGTGCTGTTAATATAGTTTATTTCTTATTTTATTGTGTCTCAATCCTAACATTCTATAGATTGAGGACTCGGATCAAACTAATAGTGAAACTCAAGGATTCAAATGCAAATGACAGCTCTTGTGAATACCCTTTGCCAGTGGCAAATGCACCCCACATACCGGTACATAAAAGCAGTTAACTTAATATTCAAAGCAAAAAAACAACACAAAAACATGCTCTTTATATTATTATATAAACCAATTATTTATTGAATTAACATTGTTTTGAAATATCTATTTATTTTTTTTTAAAAATGCTTCCAACAGTATACCTGTGAGTCAATGTGATGTCGCAATACGCATAAACAGAAAAAAAAAATAATCATTGACATAAATGCCTATCAAATTATTTGGCATACCTACCAATTTAACCGGTTGGGGGTGTACTCATTTAAAATACATTGGAAGCGCACCTGTGCTTGTGCTTATGTGGCAAATTAGATCATTTCTTAAATCTATTTCTTAAGTATTTGGTGGTAGCCTGCTACATTACTTGGAGAAATAGCCTGCATTATTTTTTTATTGTCAGCTCTTGATTGTTGGTTTTGTTTCCAGTCAGTGTATTCTCAGACTGTAAATTGGTAGGAAGTGCATTTTTTGGCACAGCCAATTACTGTACATTTACAAATGAACAGAGATTTGCTTACAACTTAACTTAAACTGTAGTAATACAGTAAGAATGCATTGAATGTTTTTTCTTTGATTTAAATTGTTCTGTTAGAACGGTTGTGTTACAAGTCCTGTACATGCTCTTTGATTTGTGTTAAAACAGGAAAAACTTTGAAGTTTTTACTCTTCCCTTTTTACTCCATTACTTTTGTAGAGGACTTTAATGCAAGTGATAGTGTCATCCTACCAGAATTGGTATCCTAACGTGATGCAAATGTTTGGGATCGCCCCACCACTAATTGACATATTATGTAACATATTGTAAATACAAGACAGTCTTGTATTTACAGTATGGTGTGTTTAATGAGTCTGCATTAGCTTGTGTACGTGTTTAGTCTTGAACCATTTTGATATGCAGCCAACAGTTAATGATGTTTAGTGTGATATTCATCAGATTGTAATAAGGATATAGCATATACCATTTGAGATCTAACTGGAAGCAAAGGAAGTTCTTTTTCAGTTAGAATGAGCACTTTATGTGCAAACTACAATGTGAATGTTAGATTCAAGCTGCATGAGCTCAGCATGCTAAATGACTCTGGGTGTTAACACAAAATGGGTGAAAAAGAACCCCAAAGGCTTTATTTAAATGTGAACCACAGTAAATATCTCTTTCACTCGCTCTCTAACAATAGACTATGTTATTTTCATACATTACTTTAGCAACATGTAACAATGTCTGTAAAGATGTCGCTGTTAAGCATAAGTAATTGGTGGTACGTTTGTAATGTGTCTTGTGGTTTAAAACGTCTGTCTCTGTCTCTCATCTAAATCTTTTCCAGGGCTATCTCCAATAAATACTTAATGAAACAACAGAGCAAGGACTACGATGTGGAGTGGGGATATGCATTCGACGTGCATCTCAATGCCTTCTACCCACTGCTGGTCATTCTGCATTTCATTCAGCTGTTTTTTATTAACCGTAAGTGACATTTTGATACTGATGCTTGAATTCATGTGACAGAGGAATATCTTATTTAAATAGATCACTATGTAAGGTACAGTAGCTCACAAGCAAAATGCACTGTTGTCAGAGCTGCAGTTATCTCCATTACAGTAATGTACTGTATGTTTCTCCTGGCAGTGGAGATAAGGAAATGCAGTGCGCTTCTGTGGGGGTTTAACTTCTGTGATGGGTGGGATTGAATATCCTGGGGCAGACATATAGCAGAGGTACATGTTAGGACACTGCACTTACCTTTTCAATGTGGTTTATCCAGCAAAATCATTCCATTCCTTACATGACATGACCTTTTAACCTGGCGACAGATTAGTTAAAGAACGTCTATGAGTTTGTTACCTCAGTTACCCAGTCTTCTGTTCATGTCCAACTTTTTTTTTTTCTTTTCTTCATTACAGATATTGTATTTATCAACCATGATTGGTTCGTTGGTTGCTTTTTTGGGAATACACTGTGGTTGATTGCAGTTGGCTATTACATCTATATTACTTTTCTTGGATATAGTGGTAAGTCATATTTTTCATTAAGTCTCATTTCATTTTTTTTTTTTACTGGTTTCCAGGTAGAGTAGGCTGCCATCAATCTAAAATCCTCAAGATATTTTTTGCTTAAATGTTTAGTACAGTAATATACCTTTTCAGGATTTTTATGTTGGTTTCTAATAGTAATATATGTAGTATTGTAAGATGTGTACTGGATTTTTAAGAAATTAGAGTGGCGAACGTCAGCAAGGTATTTGTGTTGCAAATAGAGTAGAACCTGTCATATCAGATTTAATTGGTTCCAGAGGAAGGTGTTATACAGCATCTAAAACACCAACGGTACTGTATCGAGTTAATATGCAGAATGCAAATTTAAAAAAAAAAATAAAACACCAAAAAATGTCAGATTTGACACACTGAGAAAGCACATTGAAACTGTTTTTGGAATGTTTTGTAAATTGCTAAATGCTCTTATTAGTGCTTTGTTTTGCAATCATTTTCACAGATTTTCTTTGAATAGTATATATACAGTACTATACTTTGGTGTTTGAGACTTACTGATTTACCTGACAGTGTTCATTATAATGCCCGTTAATAAAGCAACTACAATGTAGTACAACGACACCCTCAGATATGATATTTTTACGTATTTGATGGACCCCTGGGACCAATTAAATTGTCTACGCCAGGTTCTACTGTACAAGAATATGTCACATATGAACAGACACCACTACTGATTCACATAGAGGAGCTAAGATTTAGTGGTGGTACCCTAGATTTGTTGCTGGTTAATGATAATTTAGTGCTAGATTAGTATTTGATACCAGGTAGAAGACAACAATTAAAGGTGGTTTAGCTAGGCCTTGTTGCCAACAAGACTGCATGTCAACAGACAATCTGCCATTCCTTAATATTTTCTGTTGAATACTGCTCTAATTCTTTTTTTCTTATACAGCATTGCCCTTTCTGAAGAACACAGTAATTATGCTGTATCCATTTGCACTCCTGGTTTTACTGTACATATTATCATTGGGATTGGGGTGGAACTTCACCAAAGGACTTTGCTGGTTCTACAAGTTCAGAGTACAGTGAAAGTCTGAAATGACTTCTTAAAAGGACACGATAATAAGCCTTTTGTTTTTGTTGTGTTGCAGCATAGGATGTGGGGTTTTTTTTTGCTTTTTTTTTTTAAACCTGTAAATAAAATTATTTTCATTGTAGATAAAGTTGTAATCCTGTTTTATGAAGGTAGTGTGTTTCTTTTTATTATTTTGATGAACTGACATTTCACAGCATTTAAAATCTGCATTGAAAAATAAACATTAGCTATTTCAAATGAGGACAACTATTATATTTACTTACCCGAAACAATGTACATTCCTGAAACTCTTAAACTGTCTTTTTTAATAAAGAAGTGTACATGTATTAGTTTGTTGTTCAATATTGAATGAACATCTTTCAGGCAGAACAATTAGGAATTCACATATAAAATGTTGTGATTCTGATTTTCTAAGGTTTCTTTTTATGAATGTCTTGTTTACCTCTGTTAATATGGTCCGCTGTTCCCATTTTCCCACTTCGCATTGGGGAATTTTTGGGGTCTGTTTTTGGCGTCACTAAGAAAATGAAAGAAGTCTTCAGAATAGTCGCGCAAATACTGGGCAGAACTTTGATGTAAAATCTGGTCCAAGTCTGTGCTTTGGGAAACAAATCCCATAGGTTAACGACTACTATACCGGAGCAGGCAATACAAATGGATTGTATCTAACTCTGTAAACCTGTAAATTGAAATACAGTTCATACATTAACTCCTAGCAATTTGATCCTGTAATATGTCATATCTATTAGACAAGTACTCAAATAGTTCTTTCAGATGGATTATTTAACTCCCACATTGTTCTAAAAGACAGATTATCATAAGCCAATAATAGCAAGAAATCTGATCTCTGGTCTATATTGAGCTTTATTTCCCTTACAAAGTACTGAATTACTTCAAATTTTTAAACCCTTCTTTCTTCTCAAAAATAGCCTGTGTCTTAAATTTGGGTACGGTAGTGATGCATGTATTAAAATCAACAACAAAAAAAAACGTGACTACCAGAGTACACAAACAGCAACGTGACTGAACGACGAGAAAAGACGAACAAAGAAGTCACTGCCTGAATACACAAGCAGCAACGTGATTTACTGCCGAGAAAAGATGAACCAAAAAAACATTGCTACCTGATCTCGAATCATCCATGACATACAGGCAGCCATTTTCAAAGAAGTGTCATTTGCTTCCTGAGGAATTCGAAGAGAAGTTTTTATAATTTTGGCTTTTCTAACAAACAGTACCAGCTTGGACAGATCGGAAATGCTAACAGACACCTGTATTTTTTAGACAAATTCACAGAAAAACAGGTGTGAGTAATCATAACTAATGCTCTGTGTGATAGCAGACGGCCGCAAACTGCCTCCACGTGCGTAATTGAAGCTGTATCTTTGTAAATGCACCTTTGTTTGTTTTTTTCTCAAATTGAGGGAAGGAATACAATAAATACCAAGCATTGCAATAACTTTATATCAAGGTCAGTTTTATTTCAATAGTACACATATAAATCTCTGGCACATACATGAAACGGATAGATGAAAGGCACATGACCCATAAAGGTTTATAATTGTAGCAGCAACTGTTAAAATAAAATAATCTCTGCCTACAAAACCACAACATAATATAGTACAATGAACAGTTCTTCATGAAACGGTCATCTATGTAAAATGTAAACAAAAAAATATTTTAAAAGTATGTAAAGTATAGCTGTAAATTAGTTTTACAAATGATTTCAGAATATCAGATGGATTTCACTTTTTTGGTAACCTTTACTATGAAAAAAGAACAGCATGTCCTAAGTGTTTCAGAGACCTTTTTCTATAAAACATGTAACACATTTCGATTTAGGGTAAACTGGATATAATATTGAAGGTATTTACCCCAAGACTGTTTCCATTGTTTTATATTCATCTGGTCAAAATAAAAAGGAACACATTTTGAAGAAGGGTGGCATAAAACACTGTTCCCAGGTTTTAAAATAGAGAAAGGTTTATTTGGGAAAAAGTGTGAATCTCATTGGGACAAATTGTTGCCAAGGAGTGTAGAAAGTATTAATGCCACAAATAAACAACACTTTACTAGTCATTCTTATAAACGATTACCTAATGTTGAGTATTGTATGACTGGTCTTTAAACAGAATGGAAAGTTACTTTTTGAAGAATAAAAACAAAAACATTACTAATATTCTGTGCAACAGGCAATATCAAATGAGCAGTTTTTCTTACTTGGACAGTAAAGTGCAATATATGTAATTTGAAAAATTACGAGCACAACTGCGCTGAAATCAAATATTCTTGCAGTTTTGACAAACAAAGCAGTTGAGATATTCATTACAAGTGTGTGATTTTGTGTCAGCAACTTCAATGTGTTCAAGAACTCTTGACAATTAAGGCACGTTTTCAAATATGCCTTCTTAAAGACTGAAAAACATGATACAAAATGAACAAGTAAATACATCAAAAGGTATTTGAGAAAGAATACATACAGAGTTTGTCAACTAGAAATAATTAAATAGCAAATTTAGATGTGTTTACAAACAAACATGTACTGATTAATAACCCTATCAGAGAAAATATACGTGCACCTCATTTTATAAATAAATTAAGTCACCATCACTTTTCATAACAGAAACAAAATATAAACCTAGACAGAAATACGGCTTCAACACAGAGATACTAGCAAATAAAAGTACAATCGTTCTTCAAATGACAAAATGTACAACTCTCAATTTTCTACATTATTATTTGAAATGGATTGTAGGGGTCCCATTAATATTTCTTGGCATTGATCTTTTTTGTTTTAGGGCTTTTTGAAGCACTCAAGGAATATTTTCTTGTCTAACAGGGCCTAGTTTAAATTATTTTCTACAGTAGTATTCACAAGAGGTAGAATGAAAAGCATGGAACATATCCAAACATATCCAAATGAAAGTATCAGGCATGTTTTCTCCTCGGTGTTGACATTCTGTGCACGTGAACTGTTCTCAAGGTGTGACGCTCTCCCTGCTATTGCTGATTATCTTGCAGCTTTTTTAATGTGCATCTAAAGATAAACATTGAAACCATTGTTAGTATGTTTTCTGAAGGACTGTTTACCCACAGATTAAAAACTCTTTAACTAACCTCTAGCCATTATATACTATATCCCTTTAAGAGATATATAGTAGGTGTATAACCATGGTTTATATTTTAGCTGTAAATTTGGTTTGTTCCCATAAGAAACAAGCTTGTTTATTTTACATAAGCCACCTAAATGTGCACAGTGATTTGCAGCTCAAGGCTGTAAAGCCACTTTAAGGAAGTGTCAGTTAATCTTAACGGTGTTCTGAAATGATGAAATGATAAAATCTGGCATGCATGCCCAAGCAGAGGTCACTGCTGTCAGGAAGATAGCATGCAAGGACTTCAATTCTAAACATCTTCTAGTTACATGTCACTCTTTCCATTAAGATCAGTGTCCACGGTCACTTGTTTATTTTATGTATATCCATTGCAGGGATATGTACAGTATGCTGCTTGCATGTATTTTCTGTTTAGTAGCTAAATCCTATGGAATGATAGCCTGACCTATTGCGGGTTGGAGCGCTATCAAACCCTCACCTCGCTGAGTATCGCCCACACGGCAGAGTCCTGTAGGACTGAAAGCCGCAGTGCAGAAATGGGATTGAAGACGGGATCAACTGCAGACTCTGACACTCCATTTTCAAATTTTCCTTCATGGCACAAACAAGGAAAAAAATGGCTGTAAAGTCACAAGGCCCAGAATCATGACTGCACAAAACATAAAATGGATTGAACTTTTTCTGCAAGATGCGTAAAAAACACATTTTAAAAAGGGCTGGAGGAACAAAGGACTTGTAACACACTTGGTTACACCCAGAATATTGTTGAACTCTCTATGAACACCTTCTGCCCAACTTCAAATTTAGGGTTATCAATTTCTTCCTTCAAGTGTTACCTGTACTTAAAAATTTGAAGGACTTGCACATTTTACATTTTAAATGTTATGTACAGTAGTATGCTACACAGAAGCAATTTAAATAACAAACAGATTGAGAAAAACAATACTGTATGTGAACATAATTGTTATGGCGTAATTGTTAATTGTTTATTGTTTAGCATTATAAAAAGGAATAGATACAAGTGCTTTACAAGTGCCTGTATTCAGTCCTTGACTGGCAGAAAAACCCCAACCGGCTTTACGGTGATTTAGATGTCACTGTTTCACTGCTGTTGAGGGATATATATTGGATATATTGTTTAACGGTATTATACCAGATGCAGTAATTGTAACTGTATTGATAGAACACCAGGAAACAAAACAATTCTGTAAACAAAAGATAAACTATTTACCTATTCTGTAAAAGCCATCATCTGTGCGTTTATATTTATCTTTGGTTTTCAATCCAGTTTCCTGAAAAAGGATTATGGGATTCAGTAAATAGCATTATTCTCACAAAGTAATGCATTGAAATTCTGTCAGCGCTTAATAGTCTATACTTCAATTGCATGGTTTTGGACCATAAGGTATTATTCAATTGGAAACATAATGGAAGCAGCAGCAATATTGCATTCAACGCCTTACTACAGGACATGGGAAGAGGGTTAGTAATTTAGAAATGACACACTGTTTTGGCAAATACAGTTTGCTTACTGCATTCAGCCATAGGCTGGTTGTGCATATTGAGTGACGCCATTCAGATAAAACCAAGGTCCTATTGTAAGTGACTCTCCAGCAGCAGTTGTGATGCATAGTTTACACCCTAGTCTCTGTAAGTCGCTTTGGATAAAAGCATCTGCTAAATAACTAATTAAAAATAATAATAATATCAAAGTCCTCTGAATTTGTTAGCTACAAGTTTTGAACAGTGACTGCTGATCATTTTACATCCAACTAACTAACTAACTGCTCTGGGTCTTATATATCTGATCAACTGACACTTCATGTGATTTAGTTCCTTTGCATGATATGACGGCTTTATTTTCTACCTTGTAGATACTGTAGCATTCAACCTCCTTCTAACACAATGTTCCTGCTTCATTAGTAGTTAACTAGTACTTTAGCCAAAGTTGTTAGTGTAATTTTGAATTAAGGACATCACTTTTTTTCCCTCATTCAACCACACATAACGTTACAATGTGCAAACAGATGGTTTTTGATACCGGTGACTGAGAATATGAGTGTTTCTCAAAACATCTGCCCCTCAATAGACGGGACAGATGTTTTCTACATTTTAAAAGGGTGTGCCCAAAGACCTTGGCACAGGAGGAAGGAACACAGCCCCTTCTAAGACAGTGGGCTGTTTTAATAAAGTGACTGTCCTGTTTAAAGTATGTACAAGCCCTCTCAAGTCCAAGGCTTTGTTTGTGAAGCGCACTGGTATTCTTACCGAAAAAGGCAGGATCTCAACAGTCGTATTCTGCAATTTATCTCCTGGATGCTCAGGGTTACCACTACGAAATAGATATCTGGAAATCAAACAGAGACAGGAGCTTTAAAGACACTGGCAAATCCAGGGATCAAACCACAGGTAACCACTTAGCATTTATGGTGGTACAGCCAGTGTTAAGTTTGAGGTTTGCACTGATTCATCAGTAATTCAAACAATTCTCAGCAAAAAATCTTGTTTTCTTAACAAAACTACTACCACTAGATGGCAGCACTTCACACTGCAATGCAAGTCCCTACACAGAAACTCTGATCAGCCTCATTTGTCCTGTTTAATTTGAAAAGGCAAAAGTAAATTGTGACCTTCAGGGATGCTTCGCTGTGGATGATTCAGAAGCCTGGAGGTTATATGGCAGCTAGAATAAAGTATCAGATAAACCAGGAGCACATTCTCTTATTCCACTGGGCACAAAAACATAAATGGCTCCTAGCTGTATTTTTTTTTTTTTTTTTTTAAGCATAAAAGAACTCTGCACTGACTCCAACAATTTTCATATTAGTAGATAAAAACTGTCAAAAACACTGGCAGCTTCATGATCTTTAGATACTAGCTACTAAAGCCACAACCGGTAAAGTCAACAAATTAAGAATTCATACATGAGATGACTGTCCAGAAAAATACAAGATTATATACAGTACCACATCCCCACATCTACTGCAGACAGCAGTCTCTGAGGTTGCCATGTAAACACTATGTTTTGATACAGGAATCTGTAGGCATTATTTACATAGTGCTTCTCAGTCCCAGCTTGTAATTAGTGGATGTCATTTTTATAACTGTAATGATTCAATGTTTGTAAACCATGCATGCTGGTTTACAAACATTGTAGACTCACCATGCAGCCACCTGTAGACACTGTAAACTCACCATGCAGCCACCTCAGAGCTTCAGCATCAGAGGACAATGCAGCTCTGGGCAGCTTACATACTGTGGTGTGTACTCTACCTTGCTGTATTCGGTGTTGGTTATGTTGTTGAATATATTCTGGATTGTTATATTTTTGTTCACACATCATAGGTCAGAATACCATCCTCAACTTGAAGACATTAAGAAAGAGATCTAGTCTAAGCGTTTGTCATTGAAGTTTTTTAGTATTTCCAGATCCTCCAGGAGAAAAATAATTTCTCTTAAATAGATATGGACAATTAACAAATCCAGATCATTCCCCCTAGCTTGAGAAATGCATTTCCATCTTAACTATGTTAAGTTTATTGCTGCATACCAGGCAACACGTTTGTAACACTTATAATAGCAAGATGAATAAGAGCAGGGTGTTTGCACAAAAAGACGTAGCAAAAAAGTGAAGTAGGGAGGGGGTGAGGCGAGTAGGAAAGGAATTTTTGGTAAAGTGGTATTATGCTTTTGATTACATTGTTGGATCACTTCCAGTCACCAGGGATAGGCTGAAAACATGGTACTGACACTGGCCTAATCAGGAAATCATAGTAACTATAAAAGAGGTTATATCACACTTGATCTTTTCAGTTCTCTCTACACTCGCTGTATACTGTTTTTTACATAAAGAGAAGGGGGTTAGGGGGAGAGAAGTAGTGAAACAGTGAAGATGGGTGTTTCAATATTAAACTGGGAGGGGGAGGGAATAATTTGTGTTGATCAAATACATTGTTGCCTCATAAGATTTCTACACCCTGGCTCCTTTCTTCATTCAAACCAAGTTTATAAAACTGCAGGGGTCAGCTAGCATAAACACTCTGAGACGGAGATGACTGTCAGGAAGTTCTGTTGTCTACAAATCCCTATATGGCAGCCTAATATTCACTTTGATCCCTCACCTTTCAATATTGACTGGCCTGTCGAATTTGAAGAGGATGTAGTCCCCAGCAGTAGGAGTGATGGCCCAAAAGAAGTCCTCCCCCAAGTAGGTTTTCTCCAAGGTGTGTCCCTGGTACATTTTGAGGGAGGTTGAAACCTCAGCTGGTGGGTTCACATGGATCTTGTGAAGTAACGGCTTCAGAAAATCTTTGTCCTGACAGAAAATAAAAGAAATGATGAGCAATGAATTTGACATGAAATTAGGGATATACAAAACTAAGCAAATTATTACGTTTTTTGAAAATGTGACAAAAATGGTTCTGCATAAAAGAAAAAAAAGGAATGGTTTTATAAATGGTATCTGTCTCTCCTTAATTAACCTCTTATGTATACAGGGTGGGAAAGTCTAGTCATAGAAACAAGTATCATCGAGCATGGTTTTGTTGTTGGCACAT
The DNA here is from genome assembly GCA_030684275.1 of Acipenser oxyrinchus oxyrinchus. Taxonomy (NCBI): domain Eukaryota; kingdom Metazoa; phylum Chordata; class Actinopteri; order Acipenseriformes; family Acipenseridae; genus Acipenser; species Acipenser oxyrinchus. The sequence continues at coordinate 8,665,832 of CM060255.1, forward strand.
ATGGTTCATTATTGTGTTCATGATGAGTCGTTTGGTCGAAAGCATCACCTATCCCTTATTCATTCCTGAGCCTCTACCAAGCATAGTCTGTGAATTTGTGCCAAAGCATTTATGTGTAAACTTTATTGTTGAATAAATTGATAAGGAATTCCCTTACAATGTGCCAACTGTTTTATGAGGCAACGCCTAAGACTCAGAAAAGTCCTTTAATCTGATATTACTTCTCTCCCAAAACAATAGTTACTGTGTTATATAATGGTAAAAGCAAGTTAAATCATGCATGATAAGAGCATAGACAAATTCGAGAGGTAGGGTAAAGACAGACGCATCTCTACATGGTGTTGCATGGTATTAATTGACGCCACGATTGATAATAAACCCATCATGGTTTTAAAGAATACAGGACATGTTTATTAAAATAAAAAATTAGTAAGGTTCAAATAACTGTAGATTAGGCAAAAACAGAACGTTTCCAAACTTAAGCACATTGGTAGAACACACACTAATTGTTATACTGCAAGAAAGTGTAACCATGTATTATGCAACACAAGTTGGGGTCATCTTACAGTGAGCTTCTGGATCTTCCCAGCCAGAGAGGAATGCAGCCCCACGTGCTGGAACAGTGATGGCCTGAATCGAACTCGCAGATTGGACTTCTGTCGCTCGCAATGTTTCTGAGAAAAGAAAAGCGAGAGATCCCTGCTTAGAACAGAGCACAGTTTCAACAGACGGGGATGGGGAATGACAGGCTTCATTACAAGCATTAAACTCATCCTCCCAGTGCAAAGCTTCAAAAAACCAGACAAGCCTTTCAGTATTTTATTCAAGAAGTGGAGAATCTCTAGTTTAGTTACCATCTCAGAGGTGGACATAAAACTTGCGCCATTGTGGACCTCTTCGGAAGCCGACACTGCTAACTGAGAAAAAAGCTTGGTGGTTTGTGTGTGATGTCGAATTATGTCCCAAGCCCAATTAGTCCTCCAGAGAGAAACGGAATACATAACCAGTGAATTAACCCTCTTCACTGACTAGCCTCTAAACTTAGACAATTAAATGAAGAATGTACAGTACTGTGCAAAAGTTTTAGGCAGGTGTGAAAAAATGCTGTAAAGTAAGAATGCTTTCAAAAATAGACATGTTAATAGATTATATTTATCAATTAACTAAATGCAAAGTGAGTGAACAGAAGAAAAATCTAAATCAAATCCATATTTGGTGTGACAACCCTTTGCCTTCTAAACAGCATCAATTATTCTAGGTACACTTGCACAAAGTCAGGGATTTTGTAGGCATATAGTCAGGTGTATGATTAAACAATTATACCAAACAGGTGCTAATGATCATCAATTCAATATGTAGGTTGAAACACAATCATTAACTGAAACAGAAACAGCTGTGTAGGAGGAATAAAACTGGGTGAGGAACAGCCAAACTCAGCTAACAAGGTGAGGTTGCTGAAGACAGTTTACTGTCAAAAGTCATACACCATGGCAAGACTGAGCACAGCAACAAGACACAAGGTAGTTATACTGCATCAGCAAGGTCTCTGCCAGGCAGAAATTTCAAGGCAGACAGGGGTTTCCAGATGTGCTGTCCAAGCTCTTTGAAGAAGCACAAAGAAACGGGCAACGTTGAGGACCGTAGGCGCAGTGGTCAGCCAAGGAAACTTACTGCAGCAGATGAAAGACACATCATGCTTACTTCCCTTCGCAATCGGAAGATGTCCAGCAGTGCCATCAGCTCAGAACTGGCAGAAAACAGTGGGACCCTGGTACACCCATCTACTGTCCGGAGAAGTCTGGTCAGAAGTGGCCTTCATGGAAGACTTGCGGCCAAAAAGCCATACCTCCGACGTGGAAACAAGGCCAGAAAAATGGCAGCAGGTGCTCTGGACTGATGAGTCAAAATTTGAAATATTTGGCTGTAGCAGAAGGCAGTTTGTTCGCCGAAGGGCTGGAGAGCGTACACGAATGAGTGTCTGCAGGCAACAGTGAAGCATGGTGGAGGTTCCTTGCAAGTTTGGGGCTGCATTTCTGCAAATGGAGTTGGGGATTTGGTCAGAATTAATGGTCTCCTCAATACTGAGAAGTACAGGCAGATACTTATCCATCATGCAATACCATCAGGGAGGCATCTGATTGGCCCCAAATTTATTCTGCAGCATGACAACGACCCCAAACATACAGCGAAAGTCATTAAGAACTATCTTCAGCATAAAGAAGAACAAGGAGTCCTGGAAGTGATGGTATGGCCCCACAGAGCCCTGATCTCAACATCATCGAGTCTGTCTGGGATTACATGAAGAGAGAGAAGCAACTGAGGCTGCCTAAATCCACAGAAGAACTGTGGTTAGTTCTCTAAGATGGTTTGGGTCAACCTACCTGCCGAGTTCCTTCAAAACTGTGTGCAAGTGTACCTAGAAGAATTGATGCTTGATGCTGTTTTTGAAGGCAAGGGTGGTCACACCAAATATGGATTTGATTTAGATTTTTCTTCTGTTCACTCACTTTGCATTTAGTTAATTGATAAATATAATCTATTAACATGTCTATTTTTGAAAGCATTCTTACTTTACAGCATTTTTTCACTCCTGCCTAAAACTTTTGCACAGTACTGTATTTAAACACATAAGCTTGTTACCTTATAAAAGTGCAGTGAAAAAGACTCAATCTCAATGCAATGGGATTCTGGAATCTAAAGGTCCTGCTAAATGCAGTAATGATTGAAAGACTAAAGAGCAATTGGTTTATATTGGTATGTATTTCAAATAGTCAAATACAATCGCTTGATTGTTTGGTGCTTAGCAACCCCTTCATTTATCAAAATACAGAGCCAAGGGATAGCTATAATGGTATCTACATAGCATGGAAATGTTATATGCATGAAATATATTCTTCTCATACTGTATAGGGACAATGGAACTGGTTTAACATAATAAAAATATTGTTTAAAAATTACATTTAGGGTCTTCTGAGTGGCGTATCCGGGGAAAAAATTAACTCCGCCCAGAGTGCAGGATGCACCCTATAGCTTGGAGATCGCCAGTTCGAATCCATTCCAAGCTATGTCACTGCAGACCATGGACAGGGGGTTCCCAGGGGGAGGCGCACAATTAGCCAAGCGCTACCCAGGCGGGGAAGGGGTTAGGCTGGCTCACCGCACACCAGCGACCCCTGTGGCTGGCTGGGTGCCTGCAGGCCGGCCTGTATGCAATTCAGAACTGCGTGGTCCTCCAACGCTGCAAGATCTGAATATGGCTGCACGGCGGGCTTGCAGAGCGAAAAAAGCGGACTGGCTGGCACTTTCGTTTCGGAGGACACGAGTGCTCATCTTTGTCTCTCCTGAGTTGGTTCGGGGTTTGCAGCGGCGAGTCAGGTTGAATAATAATTGGATATGCCAAAAATTGGGAGAAAAATTGGAAAATGAATAAAAGTAATTGTTTAAAAAAAAAAAAAATTACATTAGATATTTAGAATCTGTTCCATTCACCAAAGAGGTGTTAGTTTTTGTTTTACATTGTTTTACATTGATCTCCGCTAATTAACAATGCAATTCAACAAAGTATATTGTTTTTATTTATGTATTTATTTTACTATATGGCAATTATTTCTACCAGTACACAATTAATAAATACAATTATCACCTGCATAACTTTTTTTTTTTTTTTTTTCTTTTTTTTAGGCTTTACAGTAATTAAATCAAATTATCAGCCAGGGGACTGTCAGTAATAGATCATCTGATCTCAGTGCTTGGCTACACTCTCTAGACTCATTTCCATCTGTAACTGAATTCACACAGCTTTGGTTTTGATTCACATCTCATAACCAATTCTGCTGGCATCCAAATGACACATGTATCGGAGCAGAGAGTTTTTCCCTCTGTCGGATTCCTGCATCAAAGGTGCCTGGCGATACATTATGGTGTCATGAGATCTTAATGTCCTTGCATCAGACCTTCTTTAAGCCTCCTAAAATGCTGGAATACTGACTGAATGTATTCCTATAGAGCAGAGTGCCCCAAAACTGAGTCAACAAAATCATATTTTTTTGAGGTCACTGGTTTAAAAACAGCTCATTAAGGCTTGAATGTTTGCCAGAGGTGATTTACTGTAAAATGAATTCTATTCTTATGGCCCAGAAAAAAAAAAAAAAAATCACAATTTGAAACTGTAAATCTTTCCTTACTATCAATATAAATTGACCAACTTGATGTCTAAACATACTCAACAACTATCGGTATGTCGGTGACATAGATACTGCTGTAAATACAAAATATGTATCCACCGTGTGCACATTTAAAAATGTAGATCTGATATACAAAAAGATGCCTCAAACAACACAAGACTGAGATACTCTGAGTTACTTGTGCATACATTTATTGGATAAAGTTATCTAGATATACATTAAACACTAAAGAGCAACATACAGACATCCATACGGATGGCCGACCACTTCCACAACATTGCCAGAGGTGGGTAATAACAGATGGTCTGGTAGATGAAACATCAGTTTCTTTACAAACCTTATTTTGTATCTAATTATAGCTACAATCTGCTCAGTTTGACAATTGAGGATCAAATCTATACTGGCTAGCAACCTTCACTCCCTGACCCATTTATCAAGGAATAGCAAAAACTACTCAATTCTGGGTTCTCCATAGATTGCACATCAGGGAAACAAATACATACCGCATCCTTCTCTGGACTGCAGGCTTTTACCCAGAGGATATGATCAAGCAGCCAATCAATGGGCTTCTCCTTATAGAACATGAATATGAACTCCACAATCAGGTTCAAATCAGGAGCCTGAAACATTTTCCCTGTAAAGAAACAGGCAATCACTATTGAAATGACATCACAATGGTGTTATTACAACTACTGACAATCACTATTGAAATGACATCACAATGGTGTTATTACTATGTATCACTGCTTTACATTGGTGGCCTAACACAATACTCTGGTAGTACTAACTTCTGGAGGCTAAATAAATGTTTTTACCTTTAAAGTTTCAAAAATGCCTCAATGATATATATGTATGGTGTGTGTGTTCATAATGATTTAATTATATACATTTTATTACCTGACAAATTTTACATTTTCATTTTGTATTCCATGCCAGTCTTATAATTGTTTAATGCTAAATACTAAGCAGCCCTCAAGTCACTTTAGCAAGCAACTGTAACAAAGACATACAGCATCAAATGCTCACTTAAATGTTTTCTCTCAAATAACACAATGGGTAAGAATACTGTAAGTCATCTGTTTATATTACTGTATATCTGTGTACTTTCGAGTCTTGATAATCAATAAGGAAATGACTGGCATCAGAATTTAACATTCAACATAGAAAAACAAAATCTAATTTTTATAAGGATTATAATTAATACAACTATACATTTTTTATAATGACAATTGTGGATTTATTTAAAAATGGCAAATCATACAAGACAGCAACAAGGTAGTGTTGGAAGCTTACGAGGACTTGATTTTTGATTGACAGTGTTATTGGTTAGTACTGCTGTATTCTAGATATGTGCAACATTCTTGCTAAGGATCTCAGTGACTTCTTATTATTAGTTTTAGGCCACACAAACTATGCATCTCCCTACCAATAAATCCTAGCTGTGAGAACTCTAAAATCATCCAGTCTTCTGAAGAGAGCTGAAGGGCAAAGTTTTTCATGGTGATGAAGTAGTTTGGTTTAGCAACTATGTCATCTTCAAGCTGTGGATAAAAATACATTTACAATTTACAAACAAAACAATATGAAGCCAATGCAAGACAGGTTTGCTGAACTGTTCTATTTTTTTTTCAAATTTAAATTTACAAAAGTAATCTACTTAATATACTTAAGAAATATTTAACATTTGGACACTCAGGAGTTCAAATGTTTAAGTGATTTGTCTTCGAAGAAGCTTTCTACATTTTGGCAGTGAATAAACACTATTAAAAACATTCAATCAACTAAAAACTATATGAGAACAACTAAAGATTGACCATGCTGGAACAACAATGCTAATAAAACATTAGGTTATTATCATAACCCTGGTTCCCTGAAATAGAAAAGTAACCATTACCGAATGGGTATTTACCTCCTAAAGACCTAAAACCTGAATAAGATACATCAAAGCTGCTCGACGAGCATGTGACGTAGTCATGGCCTGCCCCTGAGGAAACCACTGTGAAACTTGGCACCAATAGCGATTCGTTCACAACGGATACAGCACTGTTTTGTAAAAAAGCGAGAGTGTCTTGAGGGACACTGCTTGGTTTATTAAATCTTTCCAGAACCGCTGCTATATCATTGAATTGCTTTGTACTCTGATTTGTGCCGTTGTTTCTCTTTCTACTCAAAAGATGGAAATTGTTCGAGCTCTTGAAAAAAAACCTGAATCAGACACAAGTCGCCGAGCAATTTTGTGTTTTCAGTTCTGGTGATTTGCTTCACCATTCTGTTAAATAATGTGCATGTCTTGTATAGTGCTGCTGCATTTTGTAACGTGTGTAGCAGTATTGTGTCAATTTAGTTTGACAGTTAGTTTACTAATGTTAAGATAACCCTAAGTAACGTCCATTATTGTTGCCTCTGCCATTGCGATAGCCAGCTAATTTCATACTACTTAAGCATTGACTGTTGCTTTGCTTTAGTTTTATTAACGATAGTTTGTCTGTTACTTTATTATTATACTTTATTAACATACACTTGCCTATTGTTTTGCTTTTACTTATTCAGTTCATTTCATATGTTGATGCACATGCAAAAAATTGTCAAGTAATACATATGTATTTATGGCTAGCTCTGTCTTAGAAAACAGTTTGGCTATAAGAACACTTCGCTTGCTGACAAAAGTCGTCACCCCTTGTTAGTATCATATAACTTTCTTCATGTGTCTATATTGTAGAGGATCCAATATACACAAAAAACAATAAACCTGAATAGAATTACCTACTGTAATTGTGGTAACATAATTAATCAAATGTGTAAGTAGTTTTCAGAATACATCATTCTTTAGCGAGGTATATGAACTCCCCCTGTCTGTCCAAATTGTCTCATGCTTCAAGGTACTGTGGGATCCTTGAGTTCTATACATATGTAAGTTGCCCTGGATAAGGGGATCTGCTAGGAAATAAATAATAATAATAATAATAATAATAATAATAATAATAATAATAATAATAATAACCATACAGTAGTACACTTTTAGCTTGAAAATATCATATTAACCCTTTTAGTCCTGAACTATTTTGTTGAAATCCTTTATTGAATATACAGGAGACCAGGACAACAAATAATATATTACATATATTTATACACTACTGTACCTCAGACTGGGACCTAGGACTGCTGTGAGGTTCCAACATGATTTACGACAACATATGTTAACATAAGATAAGGTGGGATCTTGAGGTCCCATCAGGGCTGAAAGGGTTACTGTAAATTAGCCACCACATAAGACAGCCACTTACCTGGACATAATAAGTACCCTTATTTAGAGCATACATCATAAGGAAACTGTAATCCAAATTCTGTTTTGTTCGCCACCTGAAAAATACAAATCATAAAGAAAGGTGATTAGTCAAACTGTGGCACCTTTCACTTTCTTTTTACATATTTACGAGGTTTTCACTAAAAGTCCATATTAAAAATACCAGCTCTACCAGCTATAGTTGTTTCCTGTAAACTAAATATTTTCATTTGGCCTGTATTTTCATTTGGCCTGTAGCATGCTGCATTTCTCCATCTCTTCAGCGAAAGAATTGCTTAAGTTCTTGATATACTGCAGGCCTCAGCATATTCTAGCGGTTACTGCTGTGGTACAGTACAGAATACAAATGACTCAACCTAAGCTTTGTGCTTTTGGTATTCACAAGCTTCAGTCTGGGACATATTTAGCCATTTTTATAGCTGGTTTTGGCTACCACTAACAGGATGTGGCTTCTGATGTAGCAAAAAGTAATTCATGGATCATATTTTAGTACAGCAGATTCACACTTATAATGCCGACAGTGTTACCATAATCATAATGCTAGCTATAGAAACCAAACTTTAATATCATAACCACCCGATAACTGTGTAAAAAATGTACAGATGCTTATTTTTAAAGATATAAAACAATAACTAAACAAGGTATTTGAATTATGGTACATATTACAATCATAGCTGATCTAAAATATTAACATAATTGTCATTCAATGCAGCATTTAAAGCGGATCAAATATCAATAAAGTATTGAATTGGTCTGTAAATATTCTTAAAAGGGAGTGGTTTATAGGTGTGGAAGTTTCAAAAAACAAGCTGGCATTACTGCCCAAAACCAACTCAAGCCATATATTATTGTGTGATAATATACTGCAGTCTGACCTATACAACATTCTATTTATAATTATGTTGTACAAAATATAGGAACTATATGAAATTACAAGCTTTTAGATTACCTTAATACCTGGATAAAACAGAGTTTAGAAATTGACTATGGCCGGTTGACAAATTAACAGCTTGCACAAGGAATAACACGTTTTTATACTCGATGCCAGCTGCCACCGATGTGATGCATGCAATACATTGTATTACACCATGTTACAATGTAGTACGAAGTTGGATAAATGTAGTAACGTACTGCGTGTGTCAGAGGTTTCCAGTCTCTGGGAGTGTGTTAATGAAAGGTGTCGGGAAGTACTGCAATTGCCGGTTTCATTATTATTATTATTCCATTTCTTTTTTTCTTCTTTTTTTAATCCTAAACAAAGGTTTAACCTACTTAAACACTTGATGGTGTCGATATGTTTTTTACTGACCCTTTGACGTCCACTGATTCACCAGCCACAACAAACAAACTGGACAATCAACATGATCTGCTTATTGATGCATAAATGAAAAAAAAGGCTGAACTATAGACAAATGTATGAAACCTAACAAATGCATTATATTTTGGTGTACATTTGATCACATTGGTGGCCCACTGTGGCTTTTAAAAAATGCATTTTCAACATTTTATTTGATGCCCCGCAGACAGCAGAAATGACTGTCGGGGTTCCACTTGTACTTCACTGTGTCATAGTAAAATTGGTCAGTAAATACATTTATTGATTTAAGTACTTCATAAAAAGGTAAGTGCTTAAAAATATATAGTGATTATTTACCAGGTTATTTGCCAACTTTTGCCTTAACTTTTATTCAAGCATCTCTGGCAGGCCTCAGCATCAGATTAATTAATTATGTGCATATTAAAACAGTTAAAGTTACAACACCTTAACATATTTATATATAGGCTGTTTTAGAAGCACAGTCATGCTTTTACATTTTGAGGGGAGGCGCTTACATTTTTTTTCTCTTTTAGAGTGCCCAATTATTTTATTCACAATTTTCTCCCCAATTTACAATATCCAATTATTCTCCCTCACCACAGCAATTCTCCACACAGTTCAGTGGTCATCCTCCAATCCCACAACCAAGACAATTTCCTCTTTTACACCCAGAAACTCAAGAACGGATGTCAGCAAGCTACCGGCCTCTGGAGGACAAAGGTCAGCCTTGCAGGTGTCCACTTGAGCTCACTAGGCGCTAGGCCAGTAAGGTATGCTGTAGTGCGATGAAGAGGAACAGTTCCTGTCGGTCTTGCCTCCCTAACCCGTGAGAGTGCCAGCCAATGCAACGCTCTCTCCAGAATCCCCTACAGCGACTTCGCACAGAGAGAACGCAAACCTGCACTTCCATGACTGTATCAGCAGTGCTTTTACCAGGGGAGCCTCTTGGGGATCCCTACATTTAATGTAATGCTAATAATAATGTATAGATGAGCCTAAAGAAATGAATCAAAGAAAAGGGAAAATTACACAAAACAAAGGTAAGCTCCATTTTATTAAACCTTCCACCCTTCTAAACACTCACTTTAATAAAGAAAACCTACCTTGAATAACAGCAGCAAAACATTAGTTTTTTTTTTTTTAATAAGATGTACGAAGTAATTGTTCGTTTTCAATAGCAGTCAGTAAATTCAAAAGTCTGTATGGAAGGTGTCTCCTTTGGCGTCACTATTGAGATTTTCCATTCTACTTTTAAAACCTAGGTCTACATTTGATAAAACCATCACATAGCCAAGAAAGAGAAAACAGAACCACTGCAATTTAAAATCTTCTGTTAGCTGTCTCATTCTAACATATAAGTACATACGGACAGGTGCTGTGATAGTTGGAGAAAGAAAAGTGCTTACTTGACTCTTTCTTTTGTGTCACCAAAGGTCTCCTTCAAGTTTGTCAAGTCAGGATAGTAACTAGCAGGAGGAGATATCACTTCCAAAAGGCCTGAATTGATTTCTGTAGAAAACCTGTCAGTTCAGAGAGCAAGCAATTAATGAAAAGAGCTGCCTGATGACTCCTATTTCTGGGTTTCATTTTCACAGAAAAACACACAGCTCCAAGAACATTTGGGGGATTTTGTTGAATGCTGGTACACAAATCATGGCTCACTGATGGTTAACAACTGTTACTGTATATTAATTACTGTATATTAACATTTCAGAGTTTTAGCTCATTTTAAAATTAGGACACTGGACTTCTTTAGCAATAATAATAATAATAATAATAATAATAATAATAATAATAATAATAATAATAATAATAATAATAATAAACCATGGGTGTTGGTTAGCTCCATGTTAAAACTATTTAAGAGTATTCAAATGACCTGATTTATCAAGGTCTAGATCCCAAAATTCAATTTGCACCATTTTCTTAGGAAAATCAAACTGTTACAAAATCAGAAACAATCAATGTGGGTCAATCGAGATATAATCAAGGTGTCTGTTACCAGTTTTCTAAAAACAGTGCAATTTGCATTTGTGTGTAAATTAGCCCCAATATGCTTTAAATTAGCATGTTGGACACACAATACATATTAAAAGTATAGACAAATGGTCAATGTTTTCCAGTTCCTGTACTTCACCATTTCCTGCAAAAAAAAGCATAATAGCTATTTATATATCTATTTATTAAAAAACTTTTTTTGAAATAAAAGACCCTCTTTCAATGAAAGACCGGGTTGGTGTGGTGCAGAATCTACTATTAATATTAATTTAAAATATGCAATATATTAAATCATATCTGCTGACATACTGTGGTTATTATTCTTAAATTAAAACTAGCTAGGAAAAACTGGCAGTGAACTTTCATGCACCTAGACATGCAGCTATACCATAAAACATGCGGCTATTTTGTTCATGAAAAACAATACGTAGCAGTAATCTTGTAATAAACAAACAGCACTTAACTCTTTATCCAGGCTCTCCACAACGCTATGGACATAATCAATATCTGTCTGCAGAGACAAAGCATTACAAAACAAGATACCATTCTAAACAAAAACTTCTGGCAAAAGCAGAACGAATATACTGCAGCTGCAAAGAATGATAAAAATAACCTTAATCTTTGCAGCTGGTGGTTTAATAGTTGTTAGCATAACTGCTTATTAAAAACTGTCACCAGTTCATTTTAAATGCTACATTTAACATTAAAAAAAGTTAGCGTTCACGTCTGTGAACTGACACCACACAACGTGCGGTCCTTGTTGCTGGAGGCAAGCTGTTCTATTGTGAGCAATATGTGAAGGGCAGGTCATTTCCAGAGACTGATTACTGCAAACAGTGTTGTGGACTGAATTCAATGGAGAGAATGGAGTCTGATGAGTCATTTAAAAACCCTTCAAGAATATTCCACCTTGTTAATTATACATGCATATAAATAAATACTGGTTTCTCTTTGGGATACTCCCAAATGAACATTTCACAAAATAAAATCCCTCCCAGGTTCTTATTTTATGAATATATTTGTCTGGATTTTTGGGTTTAATGCCACATAGCTATTGATTGTGCATGCACACCATTAGCAGCATTCTCTTCACAAATATAGCAAACTGACAGCTTATGGTCACTGGGTACGGTATGCAACCAACCAATCTACTTTTAGCTCATGCACACAGTCGATGCTCAGATAAGATAGCACAATCTGTAGTGTAGTTCCCCAACTCAGTTTCTGCCAACATGTTCTTATTACTGGTTTATATGAAGTTCAATTCATTGGATAGTTTTATTTTTGCAGTAAACTTCAGAAAGCTTAACTAGTATGCCACTTTCTGCATAAAGAATCACATGCTCACAGTTGATGGAGATGCATGTGTTTGACCTCATTAGTATTCTTTCTTTTTTGTACATGAATATACAGTATTACACATTCCTAATGATAGAGTACATATCCACAACATCCGGTCAAGTTGTGTCCTTACCTCTCCTACAAAGACTATAATAACACAATCCAATTTCTCTTCAGGAGATAGCTTGTTTATTAACGAATGAAGGGTCTCTGCGAGATAAGACTTGACTTTCCTCTTCACTGTTGGTATTCCCATTACAATAGACACTGGAACACACAAAAAAACAAGCATTCATCTTCCTTCTGTTGTGTATTAAACATTTTGTGCATGATTATTCAAAGATAACGTCGTTTTTTGATTCCCTGTTAATATAATTAGAAGATCCTTGACAATCACAAGACAAAAAACATACACTGCTGTGCAAAAGCATTAGACATGTTGCATTTTTCCACTCTGATGCATTATGAGCACCAGCAATGTACTCAAAGCCTCCACTAGTGTTTTCTACTATTATAACAACCTTGACCTGCATAAAGAAGGAACAACTTTGAGTGAAATAGCTTGAAGAAGATACTTGAAGATAATATATTTAAGGAATAGAAAGAAGACAAGCGTTGAATTGACAACAGAACTGGCAGAAGGCACAGGTGTCATTGTCCATCCATCACCAGTCCAAAGCACCTTTGACCATTGTTCCACAGTCCAATTTGTGTTCTTGTGCATATTTTAGCCTTTTAGTTGTGTTCCCATTTCTTAACGGAGGTATTCTTACTGCAACACATCCTTTAAGTCCAGATTTCAAGAGTGACCTTCGTACTGTTGATTTGATGGACAACGACACCTGTGCCTTCTGCCAGTTCTTTTGTCAATTCAACGCTTGTCTTCTTTCTATTAAGGATATTATCTTCAAGTATTGCTCATCCTTGTTAGACAGCTTTTTGGATCTTTGAGTAACGTTGTATAACAAAATATTTACATGGGTGTTAGTTAACCAGCAAAAAAGCATTGAACCATGTTTGTTTTTAGGTATAATACAAATTTATAATGCAACTGGTAGCAAAAAAAATAAAAATAAATGTCCTGCATGTGTACTTTACATACATGCATGCATTTATTATAGCTTTACATTTTATCTGTGCCAGCAAGTAGGCTTGGATATTTTGTATTTCAGTGACAAAAGTAGTCACAACTAAAATACATTCAATGGTATAGCAAGTGCAAGTGTTACAAATGCTTGAGTTATGAACAAAAATAGTACAAAGCCAGTACTGCTGCAAAAATACTTTGTTATCTTTGGTACCAAAACTAGTGTTGCAAAAGTACTATAATTTTGTCTACAAGTGAATTAGTGGTTTAAGGAGATTCCACTGAAATGGTGCACAATTTGTTTATCAAGGTCCTTCACACAGAAAGAACTAACCGAGTTACATTTCTTGAAAGCAATTCCCATAACAACGGCTTTACCGTACATACTGGTACTACCAGATTAGATGACCCATTAAAAATATATAATAAAATAAATCATGTGATGTTCACACCATGGAAACTATCAGCATGTATGGTTGCTGAAAAAAAAAATTAAACATGGCACCAGAATTTAATGTTGTTGCCGCTAAATTAGGTACCCTGCCACTAGAATCTTGTGCCACAGCACCACATTTTCACCTCTGACTAAAGGTGGTTCTACACTGGAGGCGACCGACTGGAGCGAATTTTGTATCTACATCAAGGCGAACGTTTTAAGTCCAGAAACTTTCATGTGACCCTATCCGTATATAGTTCCCATGTTTTTTATTGACAGCTAGTACAAACATGGACTGACAGACGCAGTGCTGCTGCAATACTTCTCCTGTGTCATATTTTTTTTTAAAGAAAATAACAACTTTGAGAATATACTTTTTTTAAATTTCGACCAAACACCTCTCGAAATAAAACTGTAAAATAAATTCCAGATTAGCAAAAGGAAGCCATAGCATAATATTAGACCCATAGAGCCAGTTTGTGAAAAAGAGAAAAGCGCACAGTACCATACAGAGGATGTTTAAAAAAATTTAAAAAAAACTATTATAGGCAGCTTTATTTTTCCCCCAGAGTAAAAGCCCCCCTCCCACAGTATGTTCATTAAATCCACTCACCAGACATACCAGTAATAATGCCCGAAATGTTCTGCCAGGCTTGTCCTTTTTACTGTTGTCTTTGTGAGAATTTAACGCATAGCACAGGCTGCCGCAGCACTTGAATCAATTTCTCATGATTACGGCGTATTTGTTATGACCGGTGTCAACTTTACTGATATTACTGTCACTGCTTCTGATTGGTCCATTTCACTTTAGAACATTGTGATTGTTCCATTTCACTCTAGTCGCCCGCGATGCGTGGGAAAAATAGAACACAGTTCTATTCCTGTGGAGTCGCTCGCTTCACTGGTCACTGGTCGCTTGTGTCGCTCTCTGGTGGTGTAGACGCACCCATACATTGCAGTCACTTCTAAATTATTCGCTTGCATCGCTCGCTTCCAGTACAGATCCACCTTAAGAGTCATCGGATGAGTGTGCGAGAACATGATCAGTAACATTCAAAACATCATTTGACTTCACAGGTTAGACAGTACCAGCTGCAAGCCATGACAGATAATCATTTTGTAGGTGAATGGATTTAAAGTGTGGATGCAGCTTTAACTTGATAAAACATTTACAACAGCAACGTACTGTTAAAACATCAGTTTAAAGCTGCTAGATACTGTACATACCGGTAATGCACTGTACAGTGGTGCGGCGTGTATGACACAACCAAGCAAATGTTTAGAATGACTATTTAAATAGCACACTTGAAGCCCTTCCGTACCCCTGGAAGATATCAGGATTGTTATGATTTCATGTGCAGAGAACTGTTTGTTAAATCAAAATGTTGGCAGATTCACAGGCTGTGAGCAAATTAAAACTAGTTTCTTACGATTACATATTTGATACTTTGTCAAAGGAAGGGGGGGGTACTACTGTAAAGCAAGCCTCACACACAGAATGACATTATGACCCACTCTGACGCTACAGTGTTGACTGTATTATAGTGCATCCATTTGCAAATATTTTGATTTTGGGTAGGAATTGCTATAATCCTTCAAAACAGAAGGAATATTTGTGAATTTGTTAATTTTGACACGACATATCAGTAAATGTACTGCAAGCTGCAGAAATCTGTCCTTCAAGAACTCACCTTTTGTCCTGCCGAGACCAACCTGCACAGCAGGCTGAAGGCTTCCTTCATTGTTTAATAAGTGAGGCAAGTGGTAGTAGATATTTGGCATCTGCAGCGGTTTTCTGTGTGCCAGTTCCTTCAATAGCTTCTGAGTTTCATCTATAAAAAAATATATCATTGGCAATGGGTAAAACAACACCTATAAACATATTAGTAAAGCTATAACACTGCTCAACAACATTTGCCAAGCAAGTAAAGGGCCATAAAGGGATTTTTCTGGTTTCTGACCTTAAATCAGAAAAGACAGGATCGATGTTCAAGATCATGTTAATTGAACAATAAATGTGATTTACAGTAATCATAAAACTGTAGTCCTCAGCTACAATCCCAACATACATTCAAATCTAACCAGGATTACTGCAACACCCCCCTGCTCTCCATCAAAATAGACAAGAACGCCATCAAAAAACATGCCTTCGTCTAGAAAGTAAACTGGTACCTGAAAAATGTCCAAGTGCATCTTTGCTCCCGTTGGTTTCTGCAATGGCCCGTCTAAACTGCTCCAGGATGGTATTGAGCTCAGGCTGGCTGCAGGGTGCGATGTTCGGCCACATGGAGGCTCTTTTTAAGGCATGGAACTCTAAGCTGATAGGCGATTAGCTTTCTACATGAAATAAAAAATGAAAATATTTGAATGAATAAAAGGGCTATTTAGATGATCTAAACAGCGGTGATCTAAATACTACCATAGGTTAGATGAACAATATAGGGCCCTTTGTGTATTAACTTAATACAAATCATACAACCAGTGCAGATTAGAGCTGTTGAAAATAAGTAAAAGTTGGGGGTGGGGGGTTCGGTTTTAGCCAGCTTTCTACCCCAAAACTGAATTTAAAACCTTAGGGTTAAAGCCTGAAAATAATGTTTAACAATTGTGTTAGGACACTTTCTTAAACAAAGTTCTCTCTCAACTATCAATGCCTTACACTCCTCAGCCTCAGATCATTTTATACTGTATCTGCAAAACATATATGCAGTAAACTAAAACAATGTACTGTGCCAAATCCACAAAGAAGCACTATTCAGCAATTGGGTAAATAAATTCATTCCCCATTTAAAAATACTAAAAGAAATGTAATAAATTCAATGACAAACATTTAAATGTTGATATATTGAGCTAGACAAAATGTTTTTCATTGAATTTACTACGCTTCTTTAGTATTTCTAAATTTAGCGCTATTGGAGTGTTTAATAGTAAGGGATACAGCATTTACTAAAATAAACCATTAAAGTAACAGAAAAGCAAATTAATATCATGCTGAATGAATTTAGTAGATATCATTTTAGAGAAGGGGTAAACATTGTGTAATAGTAAACTAAGCTTGTATTGTACAGCTTCTGGTCTCTTTAGTAACTTGATGCTACACCTTGGGAGGGCCCCCCTTTAGTTACTACTGTACCCTTTTTGTGGAATTCCCTTCCCCGAGATATCGGTAATGAGAGACAACTGGTCATTAATAGCACTGTGTTTAATAATTCAGCAAATAGCTGTCAGTGTGTCAGAATTAGTTACCCCACCAAAGCATGGCATTCCTCTCTCTCTCATTTGATATGCCCTAGCAGCTATGGAGACCCTTTAAAATACACCAAAATGCTTTTGTCACACTTTGCTACACAAAACCCTGGAGGCACTGAGGTTTCGCTTGGCCAACTGTATTTAGGGCATGTTGCAACGCAAAATAGCCTTTTGTAGCAATCTTATGACAAATCATTCAGCAATGTGACATGAAGCATGAGCATGAAATGACTGTCATATGATCTATGAGTAATTGGCCTCCATCGTCTAACTTTACTAAAACGCCACAGGCACTCCTTCAGTTTCTACATCATATATTATTATTGTACTCAGATCATTGTTCACCAGAACTGGTTTTGAACAATCATTTTCCATACAGAAAATACTGTTTCCTGCAAGAATATTTCAGTACAATATAGGCTACGATACAGTTCAACAGAATTCTAATCCTACACTAAATCGTGCAAAGATGATAACGGTGACAGCTCATTCAGCAATGTGACATGAAGCATGAGCATGAAATGACTGTCATATGATCTATGAGTAATTGGCCTCCATCGTCTAACTTTACTAAAACGCCACAGGCACTCCTTCAGTTTCTACATCATATATTATTATTGTACTCAGATCATTGTTCACCAGAACTGGTTTTGAACAATCATTTTCCATACAGAAAATACTGTTTCCTGCAAGAATATTTCAGTACAATATAGGCTACGATACAGTTCAACAGAATTCTAATCCTACACTAAATCGTGCAAAGATGATAACGGTGACAGCTAAAAAGACAATTTTATTTAACAAGCTCATGTCTAAAAGTAGGAACAAATACAAAGGAAATGCTCCTGAAAAAAGGTGTACAGTAATACTTGTAACAGGTTTATTATATAGGTTTTATTTTAGTTAATCATTTCTCCTCACCCCAGCGGTGCTACTGTGAATTCTTAGGATCTCAAGGTTCGGTCCCTGTGACAGTTGGGACACGGAGCAGGAGACGTGCTGCTAGGCAATCTTATTATTTCCAGAACAAAACTGCTTCTGCCAAGACTCGGAGTCCGGTAGTGGGTAAGTATATCAGTATTGTACAGGTTTCAGTGCACAAAGCTTCATGTACTGGACTTTGGTGCATAGTGTAACACTAGTACTTTCTGACTTCCTCACAATGAAGTCAAACTTAAAGCTGGAAAATTAAATATGCAAAGTCGCCATTGAAAAAAGACTTGATAAAATAGTTATGGATGAAGCACGTGAGGGAAAACTATTTCACCCTAAAAAAACACGGTATCTTCCCACTGAAAATAAGTTTAGATCATCCAATGCTGGCAATTTTGCGAACCACAACTATTTCCAAAAAGCATCAGCGTAAGGAACTCCTTCTTAAATCTTACATCATCATCACCAAAATTTCCAGGGACAACTAACCACATCCACCAACCGAACTGTAACACTGCTTATTTTTGTGAGGTTAAACTGGCTAGGGAAGGATATCACACACACTACAGTGCCCTGCATGTGTCTAGACTAGACCTATGCTTGTGAATAACTATTTGTTATGATTTATTAATGCATGCCTTTAACACCATTCTCAGCAACCCAACTCTGCCATTTATCAGGGGAAAGAGAATCAAACAGAATGAAAAAAAATACACCAATTTAGTAGACTGCATTCTGTTTTTCTATTCTTTTAACAATCTGCTGTTGTCAGCTCAAACCAATTTACAATGTTTCAGTTATTTACAAATCAAGCTAACCAGAGAACGGGCTGTCAAAAAAGGGCACGACACTTCAGACATGTTAAGATAGATTATATCAGTGTTGGCACACAGATGACCAGGAGAGGTCTACAGGCTGTACAGTAGTGAGTTCTCTATACTGTAGCTGCTCAACATCTTGATAGTTGCTACCCTGACAATTTTCCCTGCCCCTTGATTTTACATGTGCAGAGGGACAGCAAACAAATGTATTCCTGCAGTTTGGAGCACATACAGTACTGTGGTTGACTAAATCCTGAAGTAACCTGATGTTTGTTTGTTTTTTCAGTAAACAGACCAGGGTCAATGAGTGTCAGAAAATAAAAAAGTATGTTTTAATTATAAACTATTTATGGAAATTGAGATAAAACTAGTCAAAGAGCAGATTTAAAAAAAAAATCACCAACATACTGGTCTCATAGTAGTTTTAACACCTCCAAGACATGTACAGCAGAGTAGAAGAAAGAGTAATTCAGAACCACACATCATCAGGTGAAAACTAAGTCAAATGAGTGAGATCCTCATTTAAAATGAATTAAAAAAATGAGGCTTAAAGTAACCACATTTCTTAGAAATCTGCAAGATTCCCTTTCATTCATTGTAATGAGATAGGTCCATGTTGACTGTGGCCTAATGAAAGACAACTTTAACTAATTATAAAAATATTAAATAAAAAAAATCTAGCAGGTTGTTTGTTTCTTTCACATAATATGAGCTGCAGTGCATTCATTATTAAGCTTAATTTGTCACAATTACCTTTTCTTCCTGTTCTTTAGTAACTAAGCGATAAATATAAAAACTTCAGGATTGTGGATCTCAATAATGATCAATAATGCAGCAACTTGGCATATTCAGCCACCATTGTTATTTTGCACGCAACAATATACATAGCTACAGAAGTGTGAGTTTTAATTGACATTAAAATGCCAATCATTTCTTTTAGCTGCTTGCTTTTACACACACATAAAATACTGTTCTTAACCACAAATATTAAGATCGTTGATACACCATAACATTAAGTCTAATATATATATATATATATATATATATATATATATATATATATATATATATATATATATATATATATATATATATATGCCATAAAATTGCTACTGAGCTGCAATGAAAAAAAAATATATTAATAAGAAACATCTGCTACAAATCAAGGATTACTGCATTTCTCGGTAGCTCTTCCATTCTGAGTGCAGGCTATCGTTCCATATTAAACTGCAAATGTGGACGGGGTTGCAGACCTAAATACGTGGCGGCCCTGAGGCGGCCCCTGAGGCTGCCCTGGGCCAGCACAGTAGTGTGAACGGGGCCTTACTTACATCAGGGTCAGTACACAGCAATGACAAAACAAAAAAAGAACACAAATCATTCACCATAAAGGTCCAGCAATAATTTACGAATGCTAGGATGCTCAGTGGTGTTGGCATACTATTTTCATTCAAACTCAAACTGATGGTATATAGAGGGTATGATTAAAGTTTAATTTATTGTATATAGAATATGTTAAACCCACCAACAAACATTACAGAATTGTAAAGGGGTGCACCTTTCCTTTCAACAACATTATCAGACTGTACTGGCCAGAAGCTGATTTGCTGTATTCTTCAGAATCCATATCAAATTCAATTACCAAGCCTGGCATGTGTGACATAGACACTGTAAAAACCAGTAGCTAAGATTGCAATATACTGTGCTACAACAATCATACCATGTCTGCAAAAAGCCATTCCGGGGTACCTATTTAAAGATTAAAACATGGATTTAATACAAGATAGATCTCACTGAGGCTGCACCAGTCCTCATTTTCTCTACTACTGAATAATGAAAAGTAAAAATGATACTGAAAATAATTTAGGGTTGACTTATTTTAATATTAAGGTCTCAGACAGTACACACTTAATTGTAGTGTTTTAACTGGATTAACGTACTAGTCAGCAGTACATTTTAATATGTGGCTTGGGTCCAGTGTTCAGCCACCTTCCTCGACAAGCAGTTCTGGCTTCTCCCACACTGTAAATATTATTTTTCCTTAAAATGTTAACTTTGGTTCAGCATTTTCCAGCTTCTTCTAGTTGCAGCACATTTTTCTAGTTAAAGGAATGCTGATGTTAAACCATAGAATGGAAATTTCACAATTAACTTGTCTACGCCTCCAGTAAATCAACAATTTCTACAATCAAGTATATAATACTTAGAGAAACTTCAAAACAGGAACAACAGCTGCAATCCCCACAGAAAACATTCTTTGAGAAAGTATTGTATAAAAACAGAAGATTGTTTTTCTCGCTCTCATCTTTGACATAGATCCCTTCCTTCCTGCCCACATTTAACATTTAGTTTCACATGAAGTACAAATAACTACAGTTAAATTAAAAACACCTGGGGATATGACTAGTCTGGCAACACAATTTACTTATATTGTTCACTGGCCCATTTAGCATTGAGTGTTTATAAGCTTGGGAATATGAAATCACAGCATAAAATGCTCTCAGAAATATACAGATTTCCAAAAGCGAGAATGAATAGGAATGTGTGGCAGAGGACCTCACCTCTCAGTGCAAAAAAACTAATCTGACAGTGGTTTGAGGCCAACCTAGGTGAAGGGACCTATCAACCCCGAGCTGTTGCCATGTACAGTGTAAAGAATCGGTCCTAGGGTTAATAATATTGTTGATTGAGTCAATAGCTCAATAATTAATTCCAACGCTGGCTTTTCAAGGATAATTATGTTGTTCTGTGAAAAAGCAGGGAATCTGGCCTATGCTCCAGCACTTAGTCGTGCTCCGTATCCTTGATGAAATCACAGACTTCCTGTGCTGAGATCTGGAGTTGTTGTTTTTTTTTTTTTGCCAAGAGTGGACGCGCTCAGCAGGCAAAGTAGGGCACCTGTTGAAAACCCCTCAACAATGACCTCTTTCACTGGGGAGCCGACAGGCCTGTTAAGTCTCCAACTTCTGTATAAAATACAAACGCATGTTATTGGAAAAAAAAATTTCAGCGACCGGACTGTTGGGTTACCAGCCACTCTCAAAAAAAAAAAAAAAACACCACCACACATTTTAGAAGGGACTACCTTGTGCACTTAATTAATTCTCTGTAACAGATGGGCCCTTTCAGAATGAAGCAGAAATGCTTCAAGATTTACTCTGAGATGCAGCTTGCTTTTTCAAGTGGACCCTTCATTTATACATTTACACAGAAAGCAGACCAGGCACTCAGGCGAAGCAGAGCCAGAACAAGCGTGGCTCCAACTGGCTCAGCTGTGTAATGGGCCACACCAGATCAAATCTGTACAGTATTCACATAAGTTCTACATCTCACTGCCAAATACATACCAAAAAAAAAAACCTTTGTGTTTTGAACTCTTGAAAAGATACACAAGTCTTTAAAAAATACAGTAGCAGTCCTTTATTGTTTTGCTGTTTTTTCAGACTTATTGTTAACCTGCTACCATCCATCTTACAGTGAAGAGCATGTTCTCCAATGGTGAGGAGCACCCTCTAGATCTGAAGGGTGGACTACATGTTGATGGAGCCTCTTCACTCCACCACACGCACGCACGCACGCACGCACGCACGCACGCACGCACGCACACACCACAACTCGAGGCTATAGAAGTCCCCCCCCCCCCCAAAAAAGAATTATGGATAATTGGGATGTGAAAATTTCAGCATTACAAGAGCCAATAGGCTGTGTGATGGCTATAGGGGGCTGTGTGGTCCAGTGGTTAAAGAAAAGGGCTTGTAACCAGGAGGTCCCCGGTTCAAATCCCACCTCAGCCACGGACTCACTGTGAGACCCTGAGCAAGTCACTTAACCTCCTTCTGCTCCGTCTTTCGGGTGAGACGTAGTTGTAAGTGACGCATAGTGATGCATAGTTCACACACCCTAGTCTCTGTAAGTCGCCTTGGATAAAGGCGTCTGCTAAATAAACATAATAATAATAATAATAATAATAATAATAATAATAATAATAATAATAATAATAATAATAATCATCAAATTGTGTGAAAGTTGCCAAATGCTTCTACATTCACAGCGTTTTAAAACTCACCGAGTACAGCAACTGCAGACATGTTTTGCCCTGTTTGGGGCTCATCAGTGCAGTGTAACTGTACTCTGACGAATGACAATATGCCGATAGAATGCAGCAACAAAGTAATTACAATACATGCATTTTTTTTCAATATATTTACATTGCCTCTTTTAGTCAGTTTAGCATTAACATTTTTTACAGAGACTCAGGTTTTTATCTTTATTTTACATTTTTTAAAAACTCAAAAACTTCCCGTTTCAGTTTTTTACTTCTTAGGGTGCATTTTTGTTAACAAAAGGTTTGTAATGAAAACAGCCCTAGACATCTGAACACTCAGACTAAGTAGGAAGCTGCAGTCATCCCTACTGAGGACTGTCAGATTCAATCAAGCCATGTCAAAACTTTTGATGTATGTTACCATATTAAAATGACTAAGGGATGTTAACATGAATTGTCTATATGCAACAAAGTGTGTGATGAGCTCTGGAAAATACCCACCAACGCAGTGCTGAAACTGTTTTTCTCTTTCGTCGGTATTGTTCAGTTTGGAATTTTATGCAAGTAAAATAACCGTTGCATCCATAGTTACAGTTTAAATGATTCAAAAACCACACTCTGTTGGCACAGACTCTACACAGTCATTTAGTTTTGACTTGGCTACAACACAAGCTGTTTGAATTACAGTTCCACTCATACATGACAGGACCAGGCAGCTAACAAGATTAATAGATTAGACACAGCACAACTTCCTAATCTTGTTATCTTTATACTATACTGTTAATCCAGTAAAGAATGGAGTAGGATTACTCCAGTAAATCCTAATCAGAGTTTGTTTAATGAAGAGTTCTACAAATTGCACTGCAAAACCAAATGGCTTCCTCAGCTTGCTGTACACCACATGAATCCGTGTTCATCAGTTTACATTAGGAATAACATTAAGTCTGGTGATGAACAGGGAAATAAAGACAAAGTTCAAAGGTGATCCGCATATAACAGTAGTAAAGGCAAAATCATCAATGCAGTGTAGAGCCGCCATATTGAGACAATACATTTTTCAATTGGATTATATCCAGATACTCTACTGTAGCCAAACATGCATGATTACTGTCAGACTACAAAATTGCATCCAGACTCATTGGTTCTCTTTAGTGTGTATATGGTCATTTTTAAAGCAAATCTCCTCAAGAGTTTATCCTACAATTAAAAGTATCATATGAAAAAAATAAATGCAATTACTTTATCTTAAAGCTCTGCTGAGAGGTAGAGTATGGTGTTACTGTATTGCTTGGTAACAAGAACCCCCAAAACATTATCTAATGGAGCTTACCCTTTCTGTTTTCTGTTAACCAATGATATCATAGTTACAGCATTTAAAACAGTAGCGCTTGTGTGTGTGTGGTGCTGGAGAGCAGTGTCACTCATTGCTGCAATACCACCATTGCAGTTAAAGTGCCAGGCATGCATGCTAGTGCCCTGTCTGCCCCCAAAATCTAATTCGTTCTCAAGCATTCAAGAATTGACAGTATAATATAAAATGTACATACAGATGTCACACGTGGTTAACTTATAAATTAAAGAAAGAAAAAAAACGACACGATACTTGCAGTTCTGAACTTCTGGAATGATTTTTAAAGTGACACTTACTGCATATTTTGCAGCAAGTGTCACTGGTTCACTATTACATACAACAAAACTAAAAAAAATACATATTTGTATTACACATGGTAACATAGTAACTAAATAAACAATAAATAAATATAAAACACAAATATTGTCTTTTTAATAGAAGCTTATTTGCAGCAGACAAATCGAGTAAAATAAATAAATAAATAAATAAATAAATAAATAAATAAATAAATAAATAAATAAATAAACGATAGCCCTATCTTACCAGGTCCCCACCAGACTTTTAGTTGGTAGGGTAGCGTTACAGCCAAGGCCCATGTGTTTTGACAGGGAGGAATTTAACGCCCTCCCTGCAACTCAATATTCCCCACACACCCACACCTGTGTCCCGGCAGGGCTTTCACTCTGCCGCACCACACAACCCCCATATCAGGAACATGTTGCGAAAAATACATTTGCTGGACAACACAGGATTCAGCAAAATGAATGTGTTCCTTGTAAACCAGGGCTTCTCAAAATCAGTCCTGGGGACCCCTTGTGTCGTCTGGTTTTCATTCCAACCAAGCTCTCAATTACTTAACTAGGCCCTTCATTGAACTGATAATTTGCTTAATTAAACCTTTTTACTTGTTTCAGCTCTTGAACAGTTGCATATTTCAAGTTAGCTTGTAACATTTGATAAGTAACTTGAACTTCAACTGTTTAAGAGCTGAAAACAAGTAAAAATGTCTAATTAAGCAAATTATTAGTTCAATTAATTAATTGAGAGCTCGGTCGGAATGAAAACCAGCAGCCACAGGGGGTCCCCAGGACTGAGTTTGAGAAGCCCTGTTGTAAACACTGCAGGAGGTTCTGTAACAATTTAATTGCCTCATTTATTGGACTTGATATCTTTTTCATGTGTCTCATTCATCACTGCAAACACAACGGGAGGGCAGCATCTCGAATCTAGTACACTTAATTTGGCACATTATGAGACCTTGTGGCAGGGAAGCCCTACTGCTGTGAATCGTGTGTGGGGGAATGTAAGGTTGGCAGGGATGGGGTTAAATCTGCCCCTGCCAACAATCACAGGTGTGAAAATTCCCCAATTAAGTAATTGAGTGCTAATTGGAGAATGGCCATCTGCATAAAAAGGAGGAGAATTCCTGTGGGGGAGGGAGTTAGGTGAGTGTAACAGTGTGAAACAGGTTTTTTGTAACTTAGCAGTGCTGACGAATGCCTAGCCTACATTTGTGTATTTTGTTTATTAAAAGGTTTAAACAAAATAATCAAATATAGGCCGGGCATTCGCCTTCACTACAAAACACAGTTTCACTCACCTAACTCAGAATTAACCCCATCCCTGCCAATCTTACATTCCGACACACACTAACAGACCTGTTATTTCGGGCAGACAGAGAGGCTGTCTACCACCTGTCGTCTCAATACCCCTGCACAATGAAAGACTCCAGTAATTCTGAAGCATGCTCTGCATAACCATAAGGCTAACACGTTCGCATTTAATCTTCTTGTGCAGCCATATTGCATACACTTCACAGGCTGTATGTAACATGCTACTGCAACACTGTGTAGTGCTGAACAAATACATTAGCCTAGTAAGCCTACTAAAATGACTCTCAGTTGTGGCAGTAATTAGTTTTATGCTGAATGCTACATGGTGCCTGGAAAGACAACTATATCCTGTGACACCACAGCACACTAATGTGTAAAAGTTACAGCAATTCAGAATTAAAATCAGATACATAGGTTTGCACACAGACTAAACCCATTCCTCCTCAACAACACGCTTCAACCACAAACGTACCACATGCATTACTATTCAAATGACTCACTTAAATTTCCCAACATCACCACAAACCAGCAATCTCTGTAAAGCAGACAATGATTAAGATTAGTCTTGTGATGCACAACGATTATGGCAGAGGTGGCATTTAAACAGAAATTGGAAATTTCCAGATGTTGTGCAGCTGCAAAAACCACATAAACCAATGGTGCTGTAGAAAAGCTTTTCTTCAAACGATTTCACTCAATTATTGATTCTGTTACAGAACTAAAGCCCAAAGGTTTGCTCTGGCATTAAAGCGGTGGTGCCCTGCCAATTAGTACACAATATGAACAGGGAAAATTGATTCTACTGCACTGATCGGTCGCTAAAGGCACGTTCTGCTGATCGACAGCAAAGGGTCTGCCTTCAGAAGAAAAAAAGACCTGATCCTATTACAATGTGATGGATGTACATGTGTACCCAGGGCCCCTCCTCCTGGGAGATTGCAACCCCTAATCTCTAAATATATACATACAAACATTCATAAATGGGATTTATTAAGGACGATGAAACTACACCTTGCCACCTTTAAACATGTAAACATCTTGATAATCGTTTTTGAAAAAACAAAGACAGCAGTTTAGAAACTAGTATAAACCTCAACTCTGTCCATAAGATATCGGGCTTAACTCGCATTTCATTTACAAATGTTTTACTCCGACTGTGTTGCTGCTTGTTGCTTACTCTAACACATCCCTCTACATTAATACAGAACTGCTCTGTTCTCATTTTTGCTGGCAAGATCTTTTCAGTGCAACATCTGATTGAAATCTTATTTACTGTCTGTTAAAGGTGTTGTGTGGGCACTGTAGCAGCCACCTTCACCTTCTATTGGCTCCACTAACATGTACTGCGTGTTTTTTTTAAAACACTTGGAGAAACATACAAGGCCATCATAAACTACAACCAACGAGGATTATAACCAGTTGTAGAATTTGGGGTTATTAATCAAAGTTCACCAGGAGGTCCAGGAACCACATACACATTCACTATGTTTAATACACAAGTTGTATTATATATACACGTGTTCCAAATGTGGTGTTCAAATGTTCAGCAGCTTACAAATTAGTCAAATGTTTCAACCTGAAGTGTCTGCCTTTCTATTTTTGCATACAAGCCATGTCATCATATTTGCAATATTCGGCAATTGATGTGTATGCACAGGTAGTTCATTCTCGAGCACTGTAAATATGTTTACAGTATGCAACATACTGTATCTATTTCCATCATATTCTGGATTATTGAATATTGGGATCAGGAAGAGTGGTTTTCAGGGACCCTCACAGTCCAGGTTTTTGTTTGTTTTAAACATGCAGTTACACAAAGGCAGCACTTAAATACAAACAGCCTCCAACCATTTTAATAGTGTTGCTACAGTGATATAAAAACAGCATTTTTCTTTACTGGAATACAGAATCTGAATTGTCCAACAGTAGTTTTATCAGTCTGGATACAAGTCCCCCTCCCACCAATCTTCAAGCTCTGCTCTGACAACCATTATGGGCTTCCCCATGTAACATGAAGGATGTTTTGAAGACAACTGGTGTCCATCTAGGTTAAATAATTGTCAATAAAAAATGACCATAAAAGCCATGCAAAGTTACACACTGTCTCACATTAACCTAAGCAAGCACCGAGACGGACGGCTTTTCACTTGTGAAAATATATTGATGCACCTCTACCTTACCTTAGAACAAAGATCCCTGTATCGCTATTTTTAACATAACTACTAAATGATCTACTGGACACATTTATATTTTTGAGCTTATAAAACTTTACCAAGCACTTTTTACACAATTATTGCACCAAATGAATCATGCTTATTCAATTTTTTTCCCGTTGTTTAAATACATTGCACAGACTCTCGTATCGCTATTTGTGTTTCATTAATTTAAGTTTATCAATGTTCCCATACATGCGCCTGAGTTGAACAACCCCAGTCCCCGTTTACATGCAAGATGTTCCTGTGTATGCTGGTTTTAAGAAAATATAACAGGACAATTTCTTGTAATCCTTTTCAAGGGTAAAATACGTACAGCACAAGTTTAAATGCCTGCTGTTCACACAGGTCCACTTATCTGACACAGAAAATGATTCAAATGTATTTTATGCATGCCCACACAAAGTGGGGTGTAGCCCCCTCAATTTTTTGTTCTGCCCCTCTTGGGAAAGTCTGGCGCCACTACTGGCAATGAGAGTGACTCAAAAAAGGTTTCTATCTAACACATTGCATGGCAGTCAACATTTCTGGGGCTACAGTTATTTTTTTTTTCTTTTTTTCTAATAGGGTCACTTTCAGAAATAATTGTGTTTGGCTTTCCAAAGCCTTCACAAATGATAATTGTGGCCAGTCTGAATTGCACATACTGTAGGTGTTTTTTTTTTTTGTTTTGTTTGTTTGTTTTTTTAAGAAACAATCCTCCAGCTACCAGCAGAACAATCGTTCATCAGAATACACTGCAGGCTACACACATTGACAAATCAGATGTGAACTGATCTGGTAAGTGATCCATCACTTGGCAATGTTTGGCAACAATCATTACTATTCTGCAATTCAAGCAGCATAATCTTGACCCTCTACCGCCTGTCAAATGTTTACTGACCCGCTTCCAGCAGATCAACAGCTACAGTAGCATCCATTTTCTTACTCTCACATTGTGTGTCACATGCTCTGTAATTGTAAATGGCAATGCTGCATGACGTGGGCAAGTTTGATGCTTACAATCTCAGTTATGTCATTTTGCTGATCACTGCTTGGGAGGAAAATCGTCTGCCGTTGGTTCGTTTCACCGTTTCAGAGATTCCTACTGGTCAGGCGCCAGACAAGGCCTAACTAGTCTGTCTGAACTCTGTTCGTTCAGTACTTAGCAACTTCTGCAGATTAGGTGTGCCGGGTAAAATGGGGTTATCAGCTAGACAGTGGGAAAGGAGGATGCCGATTGATCTTCTGTCCTCCTGAGCTAGTATGTGGGTTGCAAATGGGTGAGATTACTTTCAAATTGGAGATTTCAAATTGACGTGAAAATGGGGGTAAATAATTACCAGGGCACTATTAAAACAAAACAAAAATTCTACTTTCAATAAAATATACAGTACAGTATTTATAGTTGACCAAAAATATCCTAAAGTATCCGCAAAATCATTTAAATGAATAAATGATTGAATAAAAGACAAAGATATTCCTTTAAATACTTTTGCAAACTGCTTTTTAAAAATATTGTACATTTATTTCTGCTAGTATTAATGTATTGATAATATGTGCAACATTTAGTGAATGTAAAAATATTGTTGATTCCCCATCTCTGCTGACTACTGAGTGGCCCAGAATCAGGCAGAAAGAGGGCTCCAAAAAACAGCCTAACACAGTATCCACTCTTACACAGCAATTAATGGACTCCGCAACACGTTCTATCACTTCCTCAAGCCGTTGGGCAAACACAGCTTTATAATGACTGTTTTGCTTAACAGGAAGAGATGGAAGTGATTGGTTTAAGATTTACAGTTCACTTCCCCAAATAGCCTGCTGTAGCAAAGACTTGACTATTTAACAAAACGCCTACAGCTGACCATTTACCACTGCAACTCAAGTTCTGATAAGGACCTGGCCTATCTAGCACATCTAGGACATGTTCAATTTACCAGTCAACTTAAAACACTGCTTACCTCTATTTAACTCAACAACAATTTAAGTCCCTCAATGTTCTTCTCTTGATTTTGTTTTCCACTTGGAATGTGGTGAAGCTAATTTCTTCTACACACACACACACACACACACATATATATATATATATATATATATATATATATATATATATATATATATATATATATATATATATATATATATATATATATATATATATATATATATATATATATAACCAGATCAAATAAACTAACAATCACTTACTTCAATGTTACATGTACTTATATACAAGACAAGCTATATATATATATATATATATATATATATATATATATATATATATATATATATATTGTATCCTGCATTACAAGTAATATGACCTTAATATGACCATACAATACCTGTCCTGTGACATTAAAAGCTATCTTTACAGCACCAACTGAATCATGAATTGCAAGTTAATGTGAACAATACTTGAGGGGCTGATCCCTTGGAAACAAGATAAGACAAAAAGACTTAATGTAATATAATTTTATCTGACCACATACTATAAGCAATTTTAAAAGAGGAATTTTTACTGTGGGATGGATTTGCCACTTTCACTGACTGCAAGTTGCCCATAGTGGAAAATACAGACTCCTGTCTACTACACTGTAAATAAAGGTATGGATTAAATCTCCAGTTTTTATTTGTTTCATATTCCCACATTTGGTGAGGGAATAGTGCCCAGTTTATTTGCATGCGTATTTCTTTTACAATTCCCTATAGGTAACAGTTATCTAATTTAGTAATTACTTCGCTTACAGACACTTCATTTCACACTTGCCTTTTCCATCTTGCCAGGTTGTATACCAGGACAGGCTCATAAAAGAGGTTATGAAGATTAACGCTGTGGCCACAGTTCCATTTCTGAGCCTCATTTCATTTCACCATCACAGTACGTATCCCGGCAGATCAACAGCCTCACAGCAGAGTACTCGTGGAACGGTAAGAAGGGGCTTGTCTTGTTCAGTACAGGGCTCATATCATTCTCAGGCTGGACAGTAAACACAAAGCACCACGACTACTCCAATCCAAGTATGTCGTAAACAGTAAGCTTAAGTACGTCCTGTTTCTTCTTATGACCTTGCATTAAAAAAAAAGCAAACGGTAAAATTCAGATAAGAACAGATGTTTCCATTAGATCCACAATACAGTACATTGTTTTTTAGATAAAACACAGAAGGGCCATATTTGTCTGTTTTGATCGTTTATTTGGGCTTATTTCAGACATCAAAACTTAATAGCCTCGAATTTAACTTACCTAGACTAACCTAGATCAAAACCACAGAAATTCTGGTGATTGTAAAAAAATGGATTAGGAGATTATATGAAATGTTACGCGTTGGATGTGATAACATCTTAGTTACTGAAACATGAAATCCACGAATTGTTTTGCGAAATTGATAAAAGGTCTTATATACGAATATCGGAAACTATACAGTGCGAGAAAAAAAAATACTGTCATAATAAAAATGAAAAACAACAGAACACACATTTCCAAGTCTCTGCAACTGCAGCTGTCTGCTTTCCAAATACTTTTCACCATGCAATTGAATTATTCATATATCATTTTTAATGTTAGTATGTTACTTACTTTGTGTTACGAGATGTATGCTCCAAACAAATATTAACGTTAGCGTATTAACAACCAGTAGCCTTGGTGTGAAGGTGTCCACTCCATACAAATCGTTTCTTCCTGTCTCCGTGTCAGTGTCTCTTTCTCTGAAAACATTTCATTTCCCACACTGCATTCTCTATCGAACTACACTGCGTCTGTGTACCGCCCACCAAACCCAGCTATTGGCTAACAATAGCCCCGTTTAACCACGTGCTGTTGATCAACTTTCACCTCAAAGTCATGATTCGCAGTTCCGCTTAAAACTAGCGGGATTGGGTTTACCTGTGGAGGTAGTCGCTTTTAATTTTGTCTTGTCGCTTTTTGTACATATTTTGGGTCTTGGTCGCTTATGTCAAAAGTAAAAAAAAAAAAAAGACATAGTAAATGTTTTTGTGGTCAATGCATACATAAAAACTGTAGGTTCCCGGTCTCAGTCTTCCTGCGAGTCTGTATTTCGGTGGTTTTCACTGTCACTTTGAGGGATGATGTGAATATCATTTATAATATGTATATATTAAACGTGCAACAGCATTCATACAGTAATATCATATACACAGTTATTGGGCGAGGATAGCCAAAAACGGTTTTCTGTAAAATCATGAATGCTCTGAGTGTAGATCTCTATAATCTTGCAGTTGTACAACAAGTCCATAAAAGGACACAAGGTACGTCTTGTGGATGTAGTTTTAAATGCATCCAGCCTTCTGTACCTCGGGGGCAGAAGTAACCCTAGGAGACGAGTCCGTTAAAATTAAAGTGGTTACACATGTACGGTGTTTTTTTTTTGTTTTTTTTTGTTCCAGGTATAACTATATTTTGAGCTGCTATAGACAGAAACGTAGTGCAGGCATTATAACCCCAGCACCAGAACATCCGCAGCAGGCACATCGCAGCTCTAATATCAATTACATTTTGGTATGTTCCTCCTCCTGGTATTGTTGTCTAAACACATATGAATACATTTTTTTTTCATTGCCAGAATCAGTTTTGCTATATAATCCCTTAGGTTATAATGATTAGAACCAGAACCTCTTATTTAGAATAGTATAAAACAGCACAGCTGTCCTGACTTACATCATTTTTGCAGTAAGGGGCATGGGGCTGTCACTGAGCAAGTGCTGTAGCTTGACACCTGCCAGTTCTACTTTAATTCACAGATTCACAGACAAATACTGTCACAGACAGATATGCAATGCCAGTCATGTGTTCTGTATACAGGTCAGCTACACAGTTAATACTGGGGATAAGAAGCTATATCACACGAAAGAGAAGATTGACAATTGGGAAAAACACAAGTAGAAAAATGTTGACACAAATTGTGGTTAGCAGTTGTCTCTAAATGTTCTTGGTGTTGACCCTGATTCAGACATGCAGGTACAGTGTGTTAATATAGATAAGGATGGCCTTGCACACATATAAGAAAAAGCTGCAATAAGAGGAAGCTTGCAAAAAAAACAACTCCATATATGAAACGAGTTGTATAGTTCTGTTATAAGACATGTGGGGGGGTGTATTCTGCATGAACAACTTAAAAAGAGGCTGTAACGAAGCAGTATTTTTGTTCTTTGCCTGAAGTTGTACCCAGTGCATTGCAATAAATCATACCTGTTGTGCAGTCAATTAAATCACGTATAAGAAATTAACCAATCACCGTTACGACTTTGTCACAATTCCAGTTCACCTAATCCTGTGTACAGCTGTTCTCCCGTGCATAAAAGTAAAAAAGAGCAACTCTTTTTTTTCTTTATCTTTTATTGTAGTTGACCTAATTAAAGGCAAGTGGAAATATAGGTGTGCAATGTGGTCAGCTTAAATTGGATATTTGCCTGCCAATTTAGCCACATGAAAAAAAAGAAAAGCAGGAATACAGCTTTTCAGTTAAACCAGGGAAGGGAAAGAGAGCAGATGCCTGTTCTCACTGCCTAGAACACACTCTGATAGCTGTTTGCTGGTGTGTGAACAGCATATCACAGCCCTCACTTAATAGCAGAGACATTTGTTTGTGGTTTGTGTTAGCTAATAATTGAGTAATTATCAGCTTGCCCTCCTTGCTATCTGCTGTCCTGTCTCACCCTGCTTTAAAGAACCCTGTGACAGGGCAGCATCACTGGAAATGGTTGTTGTTTACCAGGAAGGGAGACTCGGACACAGAAGGTACAGTGCAGCGCATTTAATTAAATAATAAAACAATAAACAAAACACAGGAACAAAACAAAAGGCATGTTGCCAAAACAAATAGGCTTAACAAAAATGCACCAAATATAAACAAACACGGACTTGGATGTAAATACAGCACAGCACAACACAGAACACCCCCCCCCCCTACCTCTACCTCTACCTCTCCTACCTCTACCTCTCCTACCTCTACCCCCCTCTACCTCTACCTCTCCTACCTCTACCTCTCTCCTCCCTCTACCTCCCCCTCTACCTCTACCTCCCCTCTACCTCTACCTCTCCTACCTCTCCTACCTCTACCTCCCCCTCCACCTCTACCTCTCTCCTACCTCCCCTCTACCTCTACCTCTCCTACCTCTACCTCCCTCTACCTCTACCTCTCCTACCTCTACCTCCCCTCTACCTCTACCTCTCTCCTACCTCTACCTCTCTCCTACCTCTACCTCCCCTCTACCCCCTCTACCTACCTCTACCTCCCTCTACCTCTACCTCTCCTACCTCTACCTCCCCCTCTACCTCTCCTACCTCTACCTCCCCCTCTACCTCTACCTCTCCTACCTCTACCTCCCCTCTACCTCCCTACCTCTACCTCCCCTCTACCTCTACCTCTCCTACCTCTACCTCCCCCTACCCCCTCTACCTCTACCTCTACCTCTACCTCTACCTCTACCTCCCCTCTACCTCTACCTCCCCTCTACCTCTCCCTCTACCTCCCCCTCTACCTCTCCCTACCTCTACCTCCCCCTACCTCTACCTCTCTCCTACCTCTACCTCCCCCCTCTACCCCTCTCCTACCTCTACCTCCCTCTACCTCTACCTCTCCTACCTCTACCTCCCCTCTACCTCTCTACCTCTACCTCCCCTCTACCTCTACCTCTCCTACCTCTACCTCCCCCTCTACCTCCTACCTCTACCTCCCCTCTACCTCTACCTCCTCCTACCTCTACCTCCCCTCTACCCCCTCTACCTCTACCTCTACCTCCCCTCTACCTCTACCTCCCCTCTACCCCTCCTACCTCTACCTCCCCTCTACCTCTCCTACCTCTACCTCCCCTCTACCTCTACCTCTCCTATCTCTACCTCCCCTCTACCCCCTCTACCTCCCCCTCTACCTCTATCCCCCCCTCTCCTTCTTGTGTTATGTGTTGTGTGTTACAAAGGAGCTGGTGCCACTGAGCCAGCATTTACCCCTTGAGCACTACCTTCACTGCACAGCACAGACACGCACCGTGGAATACAATTGCTGTTGCTGTTTGTTTATTGTTTGTGTTTGTAAACCCGCCGTACTGAAGTGTGTGCCTGAAAAAGTAGCAGGATCCTGTTCATTTTGAATATTTTTATGGAGTGAAAACATGCAGACACAATACACAGTTGAATGTAAATTAAATTTGGCCCAAAGAAGCATGAATCACCCTCACCAAAAGCTGATCTTAAGATATAATAGCATAATGTACTGTGGCTAAACAACAAGGACTTTCACTTGTTAGCTAGTCTTTCACTTGTGGAGACCTGCGTTTAAATCTACTTTATGTCACAAGTATGAAATGTTGGATGATATTCTCAATTCAGCCATCAGTGGACTGAACTGCTCTCTCACCCACTAAGAAGGTGGAACCTCCGGGGCAGCCACCTTGTGGGGCATTGTGGAATGCCCTGTAAGAATTGTGATATATAGCCCTCTAAGTGCACAGAAGAGTGAGGATTTAATTGCCTACTGCCATGCTTAGCACACTTCTAGAACCACTAGGTGGTGCTGTTGTACTAGTGATTCATGGTACAGTTACTGTAGCTCCTGTGTGCACAGTTGCTAACTAGTAATTACTTCTGATGTGTTTATGTTCCTGTTATAAGACAAAACTGCAGAATTCAGTAGATATACCCCGGAGATAATGGATTGTGATTGAAATAAACAATTCCCAGTGCTATAAAATGCATATGTAATTTAATTCATGTAAGGTACAGTAAGCATTTGTTTACAATGAATCATGTGAGCTACAGCTTTGATATGTCCTTTGCATTTAAGAATTACACTGGAATTAAGGACATGATATCATTGGAATACACATATATATATATATATATATATATATATATATATATATATATATATATATATATATATATATATATATAGCTTGTCTTATATATAAGTACATGTAACATTGAAGTAAGTGATTGTTAGTTTATTTGATCTGGTGAGACTTGATAGTAAAAATAATAATTAAAAAACGGTATGACTATCTACAATTCTTTTCATTCAGTTTCATTTTAAACAGATGGTTTCATCAACTATAAACTGCACATGTGGTTTATTTGGTAGTGTATATTGTAAATTAAAATATACAGGGCACAGAAAAATAGAAACAACTTCATTATATGCAGAACACACTTTGACATGACTCATGCAACTGATTAAATTGTTAATATAATTGAATAATGTATTCTGCAATATATATATATATAGACAACTTGTCTGACAGACTTTGAGAGTTTGCATAGTCTACAGAAATGTCCAGGTCCTGTTTACAGAGACAGAGGGAACTGAAATCGTAAATGCAAAGCTTCCACTGAGGCCGAAGTAAGACATTTTAAACTGAACTACATTTCAATATACTGCATGCGCTGTACTAACACTTGTTGTTGCTTTAGTAATTGTAAACCTCTTTCTTGTGACAACCACTTCCACTTTTCTTTAACAAAATCCTCCTATTCACAGCTCTGCGGGATTGACCAGTACACTCAAAACCCTGTTAAGTAAAGTTGTTTTCTCAGCTCTTAGTTCGGACAGCCTTTCATTAAAGGGGATATTTTATTAAACATGAAGATCTTGTATCCATCTACGTTTCCAAACATTTCTTCATGTCATATTAAGACTCCTCAAGGCTGATTTTCTTATATGAGGTGGGAAAGCAAGCTTGTGTTCTTGTAAAGCACTTAGGTGAACACTGAGCACTGACGCTTGTACAACACTGATCTGTATCCCCAACTGTGTTTTCAGAACTTTGATGATGATCTAAAACAACAGTAAACTAAACAGAATACACATAATAATATATTATATATGTGTATAATATATAGTATACATTTAATTACATAGTGGAGATGAATCTGAAAATCTATTATGCTGCAGATGTGAAAACGGTTATTTAAATGTATTTTTGTTGTCATGTTTAGAACATACACAGTGTTTAATTTTTAAAGTAACATCCCCACATTACAAAAGGTGTAGGAGGAGACGGTAAAATTGTGAGGCATTTGTGGTAAGAAAAGTAGACTGCTTACCTGACAAAAAAAAACCCAAAAAAACAAGGAACTGTCATGAACTCTTTCATCATTCTAACTACTTTAGTAAAGATGTTGACCCATTAATAGTAGAGGTTTTTTTTTAAATAGGTAGCGGATATATGTTTGTGGCAAAACACATTTTACAAATACATAACACTTAAAATGTTAACTGGGTTACAATTACTAGTAATAACAATTGTTATAATATATTACCAAGTATTATGTATTATTTTACTATACTATTCCAATCCCCAAAAACATAACTTAACCCAATCATTAATCAATAGTTTTACTGGCCAGTATATGATGACCCTAAACCTCAAAAGTAATACAAAAAAAATCCCCTAAAATATGTCACCTAAAATAAAGTCTTACACAGCCCTTTATGTTATGTTATGGTGCAAAGGTGTGCGTATGAGATTATAAAGTATTTTGAATTTGCAACCTGTGCTATGTGAGAGGTATATCATTGTAACTTGACTCCCCTAATGCTTAGATGTAAGATACAATATTGATGTCCTAGCTATTTCATTATCTTTACCAGATCAATGAATTCAGTCTAGAATTCCCACATCTGAAAGAAGGACATTTTGGAGTATGTACCTGTATTTGGATTTTCAAACAATATATACATTGAAATGCTAGCAAAGCCTTGACCGGTTAGGCTTGTCCCTCCCTGGTACATCCGTTAACCGTTCCACATTATTGACTGGCAGGGGGGCTGTCGTGCAACTTTACATTTCTCTAAAAATGACTGTGTTATTTATTACAGTAGACACAAACCTAGAGGCCTTGGTTCTGGAAAATTTAGTACAGTTTTTGCATGATGTTTTCAATCTGAGAAGCGCCATTGATCAAGTTGTATTGATTTTATTCCTATGACCTGGGACAGTGCTTTAAAATATTTTGAAAATCCCAGAAACTTCGAACATTTCTCTTGCACTTCCTCAATCTGTTTAGTGAATCTGTATGGCTAGCATTATTAGGACTGCATTTTTTACTGTGGGTTTATTTGAGAATACTCAGACATGTCCATTTAATTTGTGCTATCATAACACCATGTTTATACAATCTAATTTAGCAATATTATTCACTTTAATTTCTACTATAATATACAATCCTGATTAAAATATTTCTTCATCTACAATTTTGTGGGGTTTCATTAAATTTTACACCACTAACTTACAATACTCAAATTAAATTATGAAAAAAAAAAAAAAAATCAAAGCGTAATAATAAAACCAGTTTTAGGAGTGTCATTAAGAATGAGGCCTACTTTGTTTTCATCTTTTTAGGGAACATTTAAAAAATGGTTAACATACAGCAAAACTATTGCACTTCACCCTCTAAGAAGCAGTTGATTCAATGGAATCAGTTCTTCACATGCTAATGACATTAAACTGTTCACCAATGAAATGTTTGTGATACAGCAGTGTGCCATATATAATAGGTGGTACAATTCTGGGGGTGTGGCTCTATTAATCCATAGATATGTCATTCCATGCCTGGGACTTCTTCTTCGCAAGCTCCATCCATGGTGGCTGACCAGCTCCAGCAGTAGGCACTGGCAGGTCCTTGCTCAGTTGGGGTTTTTCTTCTTTATCTGTGCTCATTAGTATGATTGTTGATGGAACCCCTTCTGCACATCAAAACACAAACAATAATTCCGGTTAATCCTTCATTAGAAAGATAGCAAATTACATGCTTTACATACAAGGCCAACAACAAAATAGTCTCACAATTTTCATGTGTATGTATTGTAACTTTAAAACAGATTGTCTGGTTTCACAGACACCAATTAGCCCTAACCTTGGACTACCTTATCAAGGCAACGTTAACAAAGAGAGGAGGCCATTGGCCCATTAATGCTCGCCCAATTCCTATTAGCAGATTGACCCCAAGACTTAGTCAAGAGTTGGTTATTAAACAATTGGTACTACATGTCAACAAACTTGCAGAACACAAAAATAAAACGAATTTGAATCTGTTTGAAAGACAGTCAAATCATAACCGGAGGCTCTGGGCGTTTATCCTAATGCAATTGTTCAGTACTTAATAATGTACCTGGTGTGGGTAGTGCAGTGGTTTGAGTGGGCTGCGGTTGTTTCCACTCCATCTTGACGTCCTGCCTGTGATCCAGTGCGGCTCTCTGCTGGGTGGGAGAAGGAACTCTGTCGACCCAGACTTCAGATTGAGGCCTTAATGTTTCTTGCTAAAAAATAAATGAAGAAATGCATGCATGAAAAAAAAAAAAAATAAAATAATAATAATCCAGCACCACAGACCATTGCCCTCGAAGGGTCACATTAAGTAAATGTAGGTACTGTTTTATGCGTGTATTGGTATAGTAAATTTGCATCACAACCTTTGAAATATTTGTAACCATATAAAGGTAGTAAAAAACTAGTCAGAGCTATAATTCAATTGTTCCTTCCTGCAACCAAGGTGTTTCTCATTCGTTTTATACCATTCATAGTGGAGTATGTGCAAATGCTTAAAAACCATCCCAATATATTTATACAAATGTTGAAGGGGGCGGCAAACTATCATGTTGGCGTTTCGTAGTAAGTGCTCTATCTGGTAAATGGCAAGTAGCAGTGAGAGCTTATGGTGGTACTATTGTTTTTATTCTACAATTTAACAATGTCATTTTATTGTTTATTTTGCATCCTGTAACTTGCCAAGTCCACCCCAATGCATCATTATTATTGACTCTGTGAGTAATAGCCTGGTTTTAATAATGTTGAATAAATAGTTAGATTAATTATTAATTTGTGATAAAAATGTATCTCTACTAAAAGTGGATTGAGAACAACCCTTCCCCCACACAAACACACACAAATCCTAATATGGTTTTATAAAAATGACCATATAAGTTGGTTTTCAGGGTTTAAATCTGTATTAAAAGTCTTAGTACTGCCAAGGCAACCCTGTCTGGTTTAAATGTCAGTTGGCCAGGTGAAATACTGAATTTGTGTGCGCATGTTTATTAAAAGGAATGGGTCAAAGCACAGGGGATAAAACAACTGCTTACGAACACTGAGGGACATACCGTATTAAAACACTGAGGGACATACCGTATTAAAACACTGAGGGACATACCGTATTAAAACACTGAGGGACATACCTTATTAAAACACTGAGGGACATACCGTATTAAAACACTGAGGGACATACCGTATTAAAACACTGAGGGACATACCTTATTAAAACACTGAGGGACATACCGTATTAAAACACTGAGGGACATACCGTATTAAAACACTGAGTGAGATACCGTATTAAAATACTGAGTGAGATACCGTATTAAAATACTGAGTGAGATACCATATTAAAACACTGAGGGACACACCGTCTTAAAACACTGAGGGACACACCGTTCGGTGTCATACTGGTGTCCTTGTTTGTGACTGTCAAATGACAAATGACACTTGACAAAACCTAGGAGACCCTGGCATCAATCAGCAAATTACTCAATTTTATTCAGCTCTTCTTGCTCATTATCCTTTTAGACACAATGTAGGACTGGAAAAATCAATCTGCAAAGGCTATTGCATCTACTGAATCATATTTTGCACAAATACTGGCAGTACTGTGTTTATTTTCTTACCTGTTTCCTTTTTACAACCACAACTATCCACATTTCAGACATTCATAATTAATATTATCTAAGCAGGACAGTAATTACATTATATTAAACACAAATAATGGGATATTAAACAAGTAAGCTATTAAATGTTCAGATAATGTAGATGTGTATAAAACTATCCCTTTAAGACATGATTTCTGCATGGCACCCTGAATTCAGACTAACCTCTTTGTTAGCCCCGTAATTCAAAGCAGGGTTTCTACAATACACTGAAAAACCAACATAAACACAACAGACAAGTGTTTTTGCCTGTAGAAACCAGGCATCACGTGGAGTCGCTACCTTCGCCTCTCCTTGTTTTACTTTGTCTGTCTTCACTTCTGGGATCAGGTATTTTTCTTCTTTGCTTGTACTGTTATGCTGCTCTTGGTATCCTCTTTGTTTCAGTCTGGCCACGTTAATCCATGCAGGCTTGGCCACAGCTGCAGTTTCTTTAGTCACCTCTGACATGCTCTTTGTAGGAGTTCCTTTTTCTGTAATCCAAAGGAAGTAAACATGGAATGTAATACACATTAAAGATACAATGATATGGATTTAATCACATATTTATAGCATGTATTTCACAACATTTTACATAATTTTCCTGAGAGTAAAAGCTTAATGCTGATTTCAAAGACCCCAAAGCGCTAATCTTGAACTACCTCATATTAACCTAGGTAAGGTAGTCCTTGATTACTGCTAATCAGCTTCTGCAGAAGAGGATCATTTATAAAAGACTATTTGGAAGCTATTTCGTGGGTTTATAAGCA
Source organism: Acipenser oxyrinchus oxyrinchus (assembly GCA_030684275.1). NCBI lineage: Eukaryota > Metazoa > Chordata > Actinopteri > Acipenseriformes > Acipenseridae > Acipenser > Acipenser oxyrinchus. Next base: position 8,707,169 of record CM060255.1, read on the forward strand.
GAAAATGTATCTACAGTATCCACCACTTACACCGTCTGATGTTTTTTGCCATTTATGTTGAGCAGATATTTTGTCATTTTGTCAGCTTGTCATTCCCATTGATTTCAATAACAAACACACTGCTTATAACGTGTTAAGCACACCATATATTTCGGGCAAACTCAGCTGTTTGGATCTCGTTATGTGCCATTCACATAGATTTAAATAACAAACGCACTGCTTATACTGTAGTAATCGCTCTTACTAATCCACCAAACAGCTGTTTTCACCTTGTTACTTGCCATTCACATAGATTTCAATACAAAAGGCAGAACTTTGCTGTAGTAAAGCTTGACAGATCGATCAATCAGCTGATTGCACCTCGTTACTGAGCGATTACCCTGTACTGTACCTTGGCTATTTAATCCATGTACGCAGTGTCGGGTTTACAGTTTGAAAAAACAGCACTGACTGCAACAGCAAGCATGGCTGGAAAGAGAAAAGCGATAAGCATCAGCATGAACATTCTGTGTGTAAATAACTGTTAGATGCTGTGCGCTTGCTAAAGCATGCTTGGGACTCTGTCAGTCAACAAACAATGCAACACTGCTTCAAAAAAGCTGGGTTTTCTGTAGTTGAGGAGGAGAGTGCTGATGAAAATACAACTGAAACTCTGACAAGACCAGCGGGACTGTCAGAGGAAGAATTCTGAGCTGTGTCACCTTGGCGACCAGGATGCTTTGCCTGAAGCAGACACCGATGATGTAAGCATGCATGCTGCACTTTTAACACTGTGGCGTGCTAAGGAGCAGCATCCGGATATAAAACCAAATTGGGATTTTTTAGAAAACGCTGACAAAGTTAGACATCCATACTTTTACTTTTAATGCGTGTCTTAATAAAGATTTTTAACTGCATACACACATGTTCGTTTTGTTTGCTGTACTGGTGATTGGGGGACATTTTGAATGTCAGGTTATTGTGTGGGGGTTTATGCCGTCCATCGCTTACTGCGGGTGAATCAGGTTAACACAAACATGCTCGTTCTAAGCGGTGGCAACTGTATCATATTTCATTTGTACCTGGTTGTATAAATTGATCTCTTGGAAAATCAAAAACTTCAAGAAGGAAAAAATACTCTTTTATAAAAATTATGATTTCACAGAGATACTGTACCGTCATCATGTTCTTACTCATTTTGCATGAGACTCCAGAACACTCCTTCAAAAATATAACATACTGTAACACTTATCGAATCGATAAGGCTCTTTAGATATCTCTAAAAATGTAATAATGACATACAGATAGATGAACAGACAGACAGACAGCCCACATATGTATGTCTGTGTCTCAGCAGGGGATAATAAATAAACTTGCTCTGTTGCAAAGCATCAGATTCGTCTCACAAATCAAGGCCAATATTTGAATACTAAGTAACACATTGGCATGTATTTTCAAAACTTGTAAGGTGGGTTTAACACATATTATGTGGAAATGCTATTAGTTAATATAAAGTTGTTATCTCTTTGATTTATGTGCCTGATCAGAAATTGTTTTCAACATTTTTCATACTGTTGACATACAGTAATTTGATCACTTAGCTTTACTAACAAGATGGTGGTTACACAATTCTTTTCAAAACCTGGTAGGGAGTCTTTTAATGTAATTAAGTGGCGTAAATTTACACCACCTCAATATTATTATTATTATTATTATTATTATTATTATTATTATTATTATTATTATTATTATTATTAATTAAATTGATTTTTTTTTTATAGTTGAATTTTTTTTTCTAGACTAAACGGGTCATATAACGCTTTCAAATGAGTTCTGCTGATATGATAATATGATGGGTAAACATTTTTAAAATGACTTACAGTGTAGCCTAAACAGCAGTGGAGCATATAAGCAGTTTTCTGTTTGTTTATTACTAATACTGTGTATTTTTTAATGTCCATAAAATCCTCAGGCATTATAAATGGGTATTGTATTTATGATACTTCTGAGATTCGAACGCAAAGGCTCACAGAAATGAACCTGAATGCATTAAGACAGTAGTATTTTGTTATTGTTTTATTGTACCATATTCATTAGGTATTATCTCACAGTTTCATAATCAGCCCAAGAGAAATACTTCTGCTTCAAGCTGTTAGATCTGACAGCCTGACAATAACTGGATGAGACCGTCTTCACCAGAGAAGGTTAGTGTCTCTTTATCTTAAAGATTAAAGGTAAACCCTGATAACAAGTGGCCCGCCTAGTGACCTTCAAAGGAGTACAATTCTCTTAAACTATGCTATACCACACCTACTATATAGTTTAAAAAAACAGAAAACCAAAACAAATAGAGCAATATAAAATGCCTTCAAACAAGTTTGCTTTGACGTTGCAAACCATTGGTGAACCAATAAAGAAAAAACAATTTTATGAAAGCTAGGCTTGACGTATAAGGCAAATAGACTTTGGTCCCTATTCTGTGTTCCACTTCGATTACCAGCATGCAGAAGCATAGTGCTGACCAGCTGAAACACAAGTTCACAGTAGAGGGAAACCTGTTTTATTATGGGGCTGTTACTTCTTGGGGACCTGGCTTGTTAAAAGCACATTTGCAAATAACAGCTGTGCCCAACCAGGGCCGGTGCTAGGCAACTTGCCGCCCTAGGCAAAGTCTAGCATGTCACCCTTATATCAGTCAGATAATGATTATTTTATTTAGCTTTTAAAATCAACAGGTTTTTGATTCAGCTTGTATTGTGCAATCTCTCTTTGTGCATTACAGATTTTAAATTGGGTTTCCCACAGTACATGGAATTTTGAAAGGACTGTTTCATAACTTTAATAACATCATAATTTTAAACTGTTATATGAAATGAAATGTACTGGTTGAAAATTAATGTTTTGGCAAAAGTAGTAACATTCCTTTCTTATTGCAAATAGCTTTTTCTTGCTTAACAACTATTCTACAAAAGAACACAGCACTATAGGGAAATATCCAACCATTTTAAAACGGTAGGTTGTGGGCAGATACTAATGTTAGAATAAGCTAAGCAGACCAAAAAAATATAGTTTTTTAATTTAGATTCAGATTTTTATTTTTGTATCAATTTATTCAGGACTTCAGAGATCGGAATTGAACACATTTTATTAGCATTGCTATTTACTGTCAAAATACTGTAAATTCACATAAGTTGAAATGATTAACTTAGCAAAGTTTTGTTCGGACGGGTTCTCCATAAAGCAATCGCCTCTGCTTCGCACATAACGCCGATTCCTTCCTTTAATTTTTTGGTTTTTTTGCCACCCTCCTAAATTTGATGCCCGGGGCACCTGCTGAGTTTGGCCTGTGGCCAACACCTTTTTTAAAGCTTTTTATAAAATGTAGAACTTGCTGAAATGTGTGCTGATGTGATACTATGGGGGAACCTGTTTTGGTGGACCTTACTTAGTGGTGTGATACAAGGGTCTGTATTTGGACCTTTACTGTTCCTCATTAATATAAATTACTTGGATCAAGATGCACAAGGCAGTATTGTTAAATTTGGGGCAATAGTGGTCAAAGTAAAAGGGATTTGGCAAATTCATTTTAATGTTAAAAAATGTAAAATATTGCATATTGGGCATACAAATCTAGGATACGTATAACATGAATGGGATAGAAATAGGGAACAACAACTTTAAAAAGGTTATAGTGGAAAAAAATAAAATAAAAGGCTATATTGCAAAAAGTGTGGAATACATGTCTATAGAGGGTGTGCTAATTATATCAAGTAAGAGGCTGGGTAAGAACTGGCGACTACGCACACCACAAGCAAGCATCTTGAGCACAGTGCAAAACAGAGCTAGTCATAGAGCTTTTAACCTCATCTCATCTCACCGACAGGGTACGAAATCTGTAATGTATCACTTAACACTGCCCTTTGCACTAAAATTATACAATGCTCTACACAGTAGTTAGACTTCACCTAGAATACTGTGTGCAATTTTGGTCATCTCATTACAAAAAAGACATTACTGCATTGGAGAAGGTACAGAGAAGGGCAATTAGGCTGATCCCAGGACTTAATGACATGAGCTATAAGAAAGATTAAGATCTTCACCTAAGAAAAAAACAATGGAAAGAGGGGACTTGATTGAAGTCCTATTTGGTATAGATAAAGTGAACCCATGAGACTACTTAAAATTTAGCACAGAGTAAATGGAAGCTGAGTAAAAGTAAAACACTGGGAATATTTAAAAGCCATCTTCTCGTTCCCAAACTTTTGTTATGTTCTTATGTTCTTATTGTCCACCCAGGCTGTAAATAAAGTTTCATCACAGCTGAATAAGCATTTCTCTAGGTTTAAATACAATAACTTAGTGTGACATATAGGCAGGCAGACAGACAAAAAGGTTCTTCCATAGTCCAATACACTCAAAAAACTGATTTTCATTATAAAAGGATAAGCCGTTCTCTCGATATATGTAACAAGACAGATAGACTCCATATAATCCCCAGAATCAGATACACTCATTAACCTCAACTAATGTTTTGACTTAATCTTCCCAACAAAAAAGCAAGTGTGTGAGCTTCTGGATTTCTATGTTACCAGATGATTGCATTCTCTGTCAATGATCTCATTAATGCAAATTAACTGGGAAATTAGAATCTGTCTAAAGACATTGTTAACTATCCAGCTTTTGGCAGGAAACAACTGTTCACACAAAGAAACAAGGGAAGGGTTTCCATTGTGACTCTCTTTCACTAGAATAAACATGACTCTGAAAATAGGCCCAACATTAAAAAACTCTATTCTATTGTGCTAGTCCTTTTACTTTTTCAAGAACTCAGTCTTTCCGATCACAGCTTTTCTATCGTGATGACGTACCTGCTTACCAGCCTGTCAGTATGGCTATGGTTTGTTTGCTTAAAAAACAGCAATATGCGTAATGTTTTTACCTTGGTTTTCTTACATTTGCTGTTCAACCAGTATACTGTTTTCATAAAAAAGCAGTATACACTGGTATCTTCCCACAATAATGAAATAAAGATCAATGCAGGGATTTTCAGAACCTGTGCAGATTTATATTAGATAATTATATTTTCTCTGTTCTTTTATCAGGCTATGTACAGGAAAATGATTACATTTTCTTGTACGGTGTGACCTCCTGTGACAGAGAGCGAAGGTATTAGCTGTAAATCTCCATCCCCGACCAGGAAAGGCGCTGTGTAAGGTTGGCGGTATGCTTCCCCTCGACTGGCAGACTTGATGGTTGGTGGAAACCGAAAGTCAGCCACGAAGGATTGTAGTTACAGGAGTATTATAATTGTATTTGGGGCTAAAATCAACCATGAAAACTTGCCCTATACCATTGTTGGTATAGGGTTGGATTATTATTAACCCTTTGCGGTCCTTTGTCGGACTGGGTCCGACATTGCAATTATTCCCGTCAGGTCCTTTGTCGGACCCTGTCCGACATCATTTTAAAAGCATAAAGCAAAAAAGTCGGTTTTCAGCGGAAAAAGCAGAAAACCATTCAATGGCCGAGTGGGAACGAAAGGAGCCGAGACAAGCCGATAAAAAAAAAAAAAAAAAGGCGTATCTCATGAATAGTCATAGTACCCCATTGGCATCAGATGGGGCGGCGTATGGAAACAACCTGGGAGTACAGTATCAGCGCACAGGGACTATCACGGACATTTGCAGAGCTTTTTGAGATGTTATAGCAATAAAATAATGACTTGGATTGCATTATTGAGGAGTTTGGTGATAAAACGAGTCATCAGGAGACGATTGATCGGTATATACGACTATTATTATTATTATTTTTTATTTGGTAGCATATGTGAAAGCGATAGCAAACGAAAGGGTGGGGCGGGGCTGGAGATCCCTAGTGAGTGCTTTGTTGATATGCAGGGCCATTTAAACCCGTTTGACTGTGAAAAAATACTTTTAAACAGCGCGTCTAAAATTAACTGCGCGTGAAAAAATTAATTAGACCTGGCGAGCCTGACGCAGAATTAATAAATGGACCGCAAAGGGTTAAGTGTGAAATAAACCTAGAATGTTTTACACTTTAATGTACTGCTTGGACATTTCCTGTTATCCACGCACCACTCACATCCTGACACCTGCTTATTAAACAAAGCAAATAATACAGCATTTCATACAACTATGACAGGGAGAACTGATAACGATTCAGGTTCTGATTAGCCACAACTGAGTTTTAGCCAGTCCATATATATCCATATATATTAGAGCGCCTTTTCTACACATAGATTGTCTCCAAATACTGCATCTGCACTTAGAAAGTGACAATCCACCTTGTATTGTTTTATTACATTAGTTTGCCCAACCCATCCAGGAATTAATACAGGGCTCCTACCAAACAGAAGAAAAACTACATCATTCATTATAATGAGGTGTTAATTTTCTGTTAAAACATACATTACAGCAGGTCTTACCGCTGTTTTTATGAAAACTCAATCTTTCCCCTTCTGTATTTTCACTCTTGGTTGCCACTGAAGACGCATCTGTCGTGCCAGCACTTTGCAACACAGGTTTCCTCAGTAAGGGGGGTTTTACACTGAGCTGCTCAGAGGATTTGGCCTTGATTTTCCCATTGTCTTTAAAAGGGCTACCAAGGACATCCGATGGCTTTGGGTCATCTGTTTTCCCACCATTAGGGAGCCCGATGAAGTCACCTGTGTCCATGAGTGTGGATACCTCCGCACTGTGACGTTTCACATTGAAGTCGGGATAAGATCCCTCTCTGTATCTCAGGGATAACGAAGTAGAGCGAAGTTTAATGCCAAAGGGAGACTTCTCTTCGTTATCCTCTCCTTGGCTGTCTTTCCCCACTGCAGCAACGACAGAGTCCTCAGGCTTTTTGCTAGAGATTTCACAAGACTCCTTTGCTACTTTAGGAGGTGTCTCTTCTTTCTCCATACCGACAACAGGATTGGGTTTGGGATGGAAAGATGTACTCCCCTGAAAATAATTATCCTTCTTAATCTCTGTTTGCTCTGTCCCTGTGAAGCTGCCCATTCTTGGACGATCCCAGGCAGACGAAATAGAAAACTGGAACGACCCGGCATTCATTTTCTTAAATGATGACTGCTGAGATAGGGGTTTGACATCAGCCCCCCTACCTACATCGGCAGGTACTGTAAGGACTTGTTCTTCTTTTTCAGCAGTTGGAATACTGTCAATAGGTTTTTTAGCAGGTTCTGAAGATTGCTTGTTCTGTGGCAATTCCTCATGCAGTGATTTAGTTTTCAGGGGAGATAATTTTGAGTTTTCCATTGAGTCTTTTGAATGCAGGCTATTAACTGTCCTTGAGGAAGCTGAAGGCAACTCCTTAGTGCGGGTTTCAGATTGTGCCACCTTGTACAGATCTTGTGTGTACCTGCTTATACTTTCTCTGATGTTCACAGAACACAACATGCTACTTGCTTCTGATTTGGGAACATCTCTTAAGGTGCTATCACCAATATTCGTATCTAGCATTTGGAAATTCTCAGTGTCCTCTCTTACTTGTAATGTAGCAGTACGTGCACCGGCACCTGTATTTAAGATCTCTTTAATCAAATCCTTACTCTGTGTTTTTCGCATGCTTACAGGTTTTACCGGTACTGTTTTATCTGTCTCAAGTTTTAAGAAGTTTGTTTCAACTTTATCATGCACAGTCACAGGATTCAATTCCCGTGTTGTACTGGAATCCTGTGTGTCTGGTGATAAAGCCTTGCTAAAGGTAGAGCCCTGGGTATTGTAAGAACTTGAAGAATTACGCAGCAAGCAAAGGGCACTCTCCTTTTCTGTTGGATCTGTACTCTTCGGAGTCTGCTGTTCCATTAGAGTGTCAGAAGCCTTGACCACTGTGGGCTTTTTATTGAGCATAGCAGTTAAAATCCCTGTCCTAGGCACTTGGCTAGAATAGGAATAGCATCTTATTATTTCTTGGGGCTCATTTTCTTCTTCCTCTTCTTTTTCTAACAGGGTATAGTCCAACTCATTCAGGCTCTCACAACGGGGTCTGTGTACATTCTGCAAGGACAAAAAACTGAATTACTGCTAAAATAAAACATAAACTATAATTATTTTTTTTTGCATGCTGTTTGCATTTATTTTAAATGGTTCTGTCATTCGTAAAGCTAACTTTTATTACACTGCCATTGATCTGTACTAATTCCATTATGTCCTAATTCTGCTATGCTATTGCATACTTAAATGGCTGTTGATTGCTCTTTACACTACACTAGACAATACAGCTGCTGTACTTCTTTTTCTTCATTGCTAAAATGTAGACCATCTAATTTTGAGTTAGAAAGAGGCCAGATTTGTATAAGTGTATTGCTGTCTGAGGATTCTGTGATCTTTAAACTTTGTGGGCTCCATATACATGATATTTTGGAAAATCCTTCACATGATTTTAGTGTCACATTAAAACATGAAGCCAATAAAACAGGCTTCAAACTTGTTTGTTCATAAATGCATGGATTGGGATCTTACAGAGGGGTGTCTTCTCCCTTTGGCCCCAGCTCTCTGGTTTCTTGGTTTTACTGAAAGACGGTGTTTGGCAGCAGAATTGTCCAAACACGCGGAGAACTCGGGAGGAGAGCTGAAGTCCACGATAGGGGAGGTGCATCTGTTGGAGGTCTGAACAGTGGGTGACAGAGGGCTCGAGGTCCTGTAGTTGATTTTAGCGACTGGAGAGAGAGCTCTGGATGACGGTTGCGAAGAGACCTGAAATAAACAACAAAAAGAAAATAAAAGCATGATAAATACAAAGTTTTCTTCTCAATAACCACACCCTTGTCTATTGAAATGTACGCTTCATACAGTACATCTGACGCAAACCACATGTCTGGATTTTTTCTTTTGCAATTACATAACTTTCGATCACTACTGAATAACTCGTCCACCAATGTTTAGTTAACTCAAAATGGACAAGGCACATTAGACTAGGAACTTTAGGTTCTATTTTCCACTGTGATGAGGAATTACTTTTTAAATGTGTACTATATTTAAGCTTTATGGAATTATATTGTTAGCTACAATCACTTTAAGTCAGTGGTGATAAAGACAGGTCATTTCAATTTCAGGGCACAGCCCTTTCAATTTCAGATCACATTTTTACATATCCTAGTTTGACTCGTATTCTTCGTTATTTTTGTATGTACTGGATGCCATCAGAATTACCTGCTCTTCGTCTTCACTGCCTGTCCCAGCTAAACTCAAAGAGCTAAGATGTCTGTAAGTGTCATTGAACTGTGGGATGGAATTAGGAACAGTTTCAGTCAAAGGTGACAATGAAAACAATGGGTTACCAGCACAAAAACACATGCAATTTCAAGCTGGTTAGTAAACATAAAAACACAACACAGTTAAATATACTGGCATGCAGGGTTTGTATGAAAAGGAAAATAATTAAATGTTAAAAAAGCATCTTAACAGCAAGAGTATATGCACAACATGGCAGGGATAGCAAATCATCCTGAAATGTAATCAAACACTACTACACTGTATTACACTGTATTACACTACTGCACTGTATTACACTGAATGTACACCGACAGTAATACTGCTTCTGCACTCATAACTTAAGTCAAAGTAAAGAAACGTCCATTATTTATATTAAGCTGTACCAGCAACATTAAATATAAAAAAGTAAAAAATTGATTAGAAATTTTTTTTTTTTTTAAACTAGGCCATGTTTAATTAACCCTCCTATTATGTTGTGGGTCTATTTGATCTGACACTGGTTTCCAGTGACCTTAAATTTAACTTTTTTTTACCCCTATATAATATTTCTTAGGTTGGTTTTTTTGAACATTCATAATATAGCATCAGCATTTGATCTTTTCATACTACAACTAGACACTTTGATGGGAAGACCCGAAGCATAACTGAAAATAGCTAGTCAGAAGTGATTTATGACCTAGGTTACTGTTGTTAGCTGGAGTGTAGAGATCTAAGTAGTGTTGGACTGACTCAAGCACTCCAAAGTCATAATGTCTTCACAACCTACAGACTTTGTGCTGAGCTACTCAAAAGAAAATGGACCCTTCTTAGAACAGTGAGAAAAAGCAAGCCTAAGCTTCCAAATGAGATTGTACAAATGCTGAACTGAATTGTGAACTCTTCAACATTTGCTTTTACAGAAAGCACAACAGTTGTTGCATACTGTCCAAAAGCAAGAATGTTATTGTGATGAGCACGATGCACAAGGATGCAACAGCGTGTACCAGGGATGACAAGAAGCCAGAGATTATATTGGACTATAATTCCTCCAAAGAGGGAGTTGACAACCTAAATAAACTGACGCATAACTACCCGCTGGCCACTGGCCATCTTCAACAATATAGTTGATGTGTCAGCATACAATGCCGCTGTCCTTTGGACTGATATCAATGCAATCTAGAATGCTGGCACGATGTCTCAATGAAGAATTTTGAAAGATGTTGGGCAAGGCACTATTGACACCCTTCATTCAAAGATCAGGAATGCCTACAGCAACTGCAGCAACTGCTCTTATCCAGAATGTTCAGGCAAAAGGAGCTGGTGCATCTCTGTCTGCAGCAACTGACATTGAAAAAAACGTTCAAGATGCACCTGTGTGAAATGCAGAAATTATCTGTGAAAACATATGTCTATCTTCTGTCCGTTATGGGCAATGTGATCTCACAGTTCTGTCTTGCATTTACAAAGGACATTTGCATTTGCATTTGAAAGTACATGTCATTCATCCTGGACAGAAATTATGTTTTGTTTTGTCACAAGTATCTACAACACTTTGGCCCATATTTTATTTAGAGTACACCTCACCATACAAAAAGCTTATTTTATGAAAACATAAATAGAGCTAGATTGAAAAAATCTGCCTGTCACACAATACTACTCGGTTTCATAGCAAAATTGGATTAGAAAACACTACATATTTCTTGCAAAGTTACAACTTCTTGAACTAACTAGCAATCCCGTTTGACACGAATATGTATTTTTCAATATACTGCTATGGCCAAAAGTTTTACCTCACCTAGAATTTTTATTTAATGTAATCAAAGAAACTACAAAATTATGTCACAAAAGTCTACCAGAAGCCATAACAGTAGTACAGTATTTCATGTTAGATTTCAAAATGTCACATTTTTTAATTTTTGTCAGTTTTTTTTGTCAGAAAGTGCTTAACTGTGAATTAAATTTTAAATTTTGCTTATAAATATCGGCTTTTTCCCTTAACATTTTAATGTACAACTAATCTGATAACATAAAAAGCTATAAAAACATACTTTCAGACGCTGGTCAAGAGACAAGGGAAATCATGTCTGTGACTGGACACCGTAACGAAGGCTTAATTCGCAGCTACTGGATAGCAAATAAACAGTTAAGACACAATTGGTCCACAATTCTGTCATTAGCCAATCCACTCCCTGCCAGCTTGAATGACACCCCGCCTCCAACAATAAATTTTGAGTATGTCGTTTTTCTATTCTAATTATGTTAGGGACTATTTTCCTCAGAGGGAGTTTACCAGACAAAATATCAGAAGTTCAAGGTAAATAGTTTTTAAAGTTATTTTTTTTAAAAAGAAAATAAAGACGCATAACTCCAGTCTCAAATATGTGGGGTCTTCTCACTCTTCTGGGAGGATCATGTTCCAGGATATCTCCCTCCTCTTGATGAACAGCCACACAAGCATACCGAAGCCTGCCAGTTTCTTACAGCAAGTAGGCTACAAACGTGATTTATGTTTTCCAACCAGCTTTCCAATCCTGTTTAGACGAGTTAACAATGCAATTTAATGCATGCGTTGCAAATAACAAAATACTTAAATTACGTAATTATTGGTAATGAAACACATACGTTTATTATTATTATTATTATTATTATTATTATTATTATTATTATTATTATTATTGGCTTAAATGCACACTCCTAAACACAGGAATTATGCTAGGAAATGATACCGTTAAGACACATCTCATTCTCAGCCTGGTCTGAGGCACGTGTGAAGGTAAGGGTCAATTAACAGCACAATACAGATTTATGAATCAGCTTAATAATATGCTAATGAGAAAATTGATCTCTATGGGCGCGTTATTCCAAAGTCACGATGAGTGAAGTTTTCTGACGGTAAATAGCGTTTGTGCATCACTCGATGAAATACTGTCAAGATAACCACTATTACTGGAACGATAAAGGAGATGGTAAGTTTTAGGAATATGGGCCTTCATGTCCTATTTTTGTGTATATCCACATTTATTGGGACATTTATAATGAAATGTTATTGAAAGTGAATGTACCACAGTTATTATTAGTACTTTATAAAAAGGTGGGTTTTTTTATACTATGAAATTCTACACTATGTTCAAGCTTCTCGAGATATTAAGGTACAACACAATTAAGCATTATTCTGAGGCAGGCCGCAGTGTAATACTGTTTACCTTCCGCTGATATCACTGTGGTTGAGATATTTTGACCATTTACTTTTAATCTTTCTTGCGCATCATGCACCTCATAAAAGACTAATAAAAATAATATCGGAGCTTAAAATAGTTGAGACATTGTTATACTAAAACAATAAATACAACTGTCAACGGAGCGATTTCTAAATCTAGCCTAACTAGCTGTTGTCTTTACCCCCAAACTAAATTATTCACCACGACAGTGGGAATTACCTTAGATCAGTGCTACTAACATTCCAGTCAATTCCAATCCAAGGTCTCGTTCCAACCAGGTCCTTCATTATTTAAATTCTAGGTACAGCTAAATAACTAAGGGCCTGGTAAGAAAAGGTCCAGACCTGGAACACCCACAAGGGAGGACAACTAGCACAGGTAATTAGCCTCGTCTTTCCTCACTGGTTATGACCATTGTGTTGGACATTAAAACACAGACTGGAGCCTTCTCAAGTCAGGTTTAAATGAAGCCCATTGGAGTAAGAAAGACATATCAATACAATGTATTGCACTTACCTGTGCTGCGCTGCCACGCGCCAGGCTTTCTGGTAGTGGAGATATTTCTGGAGGGCTCCTGGGCAGACCATCATCTTCGGAGCTGGCGCCCGTGTCCTCAGTCCTTTTGCCAGGGATCACCAACAGAGGTGGGCCAAGTCTGATGTTCTGCTGCAGCTTTAACTTTTAATATGAAACAGGATGAAAGGGCCTTAATTACCATCACATTTAATTCCCAGAATACAAAAGTTCCATGCAATTCTGTCTACTATTTGGTTGTGAACAGTACATGGGAACAGCAACTCTATTTTCAGCAGCATAGCTGCCTGTTATTCTTTGTGTAACATGCAGTGTTTTGTGATGCAAAGTTTAAGGAAAGAAAACAATAATGTAGCATTAAAGTTTATTTTAACATATCTATCTTGTTGTTCAGCATGTGCATTGCTGCTTTCTAAATAATGTTTATTATTTACCAAAATAAACATTACACAGACTGAATAACTGTTCTGTTGAATATTTTCTCATAAAAACTATTTTCACTACCCTTAATAAGGTAGTTTGACAGCTCTGGGAGCTAGTGAGCTTCTTTACGGTATCTTGTCAATGTATCTCAAACCTTAGAGGGACTAGCTTCTAATTTAATTTAATTTAATTAAATTTAAATCTTTGAGCTCACAGAAAGAGAGCTAGGAGATTTCTAGGTGGACACCTCTCTGCTGAGACAAGACCATTATTTTATAGGCCAGTGACATTCATATTGGAGAATAAAAAGTGAAATACTAAGAAGTAGTAAGTAATCTGCTACTCAACCCCTCTTAGATCAACATTTGAAAACAAAAGGATTTGTTTCTTGAACAAAGCTATTGCTACAAAAAACACTGAAGATTTTTTTTTTTTAACACTAGAAGCGCCAGAATTTCGAACTGCCTAGAAGCCCTAAACTGGTCATTTTAACCTGTAGCTTTTAAACAGCTGTAATATGATAATGAAAGACAAACTATCGTATAAAACTCAAAAGTTTGATCCATATGTGCTTGCCGAAGCTCCATGGCTAACTGCAAGATGAAGTCCTTCCTGTTGCAGTTTTCCCTCGTACATAAATAAAACTTTTGAGTTTTATACAATCGTTTGCCTTTCATTATCATATTACAGCTGTTTAAAAGCTACCGGTTAAAATGACGATTCCGTTCTAGGTAGTTTGTAATTCTGCCGCTTCGAGTGTTAATCGGTATTTATTGAGGAGTGAAGAAATATTGCGGTCTATTTTAATAGTCTAAATGTATAACCCCTTTGGCTTCATTGTCTATAGTGATGTCTATATGGTGGTCAGTGAAGCAAAACTTATGAATGAGAGGAGGCCATTTGGCCCATCTAAGCTTGCCCATTTCCTAGTAGCTGACTGATCTCAGAACTTTCTCAAATTGGCTCTTGAAGTGGAGTTAAAAGGTCTGTTTAGATCATTAAAATAGATCCCACTGTTTGAATTATGTTCTCTTTGAACAAAAGATACCTGTAAAGCTTTTATCTTCCCAGACACATTTTCCTGGGATAACACATGTGCTGGTATGGAGGACTCGGGCGTGGCCTCAGGAATGAAGATACTGTCATGGGACAAAGCTCTTGAACCCAGAACACCTTTGGGACACCTGAAACCATACATATTTAGAAAACACATATGTTAAATATTTGTTGTAAACCATCAATTCTCATCCAGCCCATTACAAACTTCAAGCTGCCAGAATACAATAGGAAGTTTTACCCAAGTTCATCTTCAGAGTCAGAAATGACTGCCATGGACTCTGGAGCCATGACATCACTAGCTGACTGGCTCTGCTTCAGCCCACCCTTCGAAGCAGAAGCGGTGCCCTCCTTCCTCTTTCTTTTACCGAACAGGCGGATTTTAAAGGCTTTGAATTTCGACTTCTTCTTTCCTGAGAAAGAATTTCCATTTGATAAAAAGAAAGGAAAATAATTTAGGTTTCAAAAGAAAAGAAAAAAATCTACTTACTCTTCTCACACTAATAGTTCAACTTAAAGGCTTATTTTTTTAATTGTTAAAAAAAGCAGTTGAATTTGCTAAATCTAAAACTGATTTCCCATATAAGTATTAATTTTGCCACATTAAGCAAGGCCCTTTCCAAATTATCTTCAATTACAATGCAATAGTTCTGGACTAAGGTGCAATGGAAGCTCAAGGACAGCTACATTGCTAGAAAATACACACTGGTAATCAATTGAAGTACCAACGTATCATACCAGCACCACTTTGGTACCAAACCTATATTGGTTCCATATTAATTGTGTTGTCACTGGCTGGGTTTACAAACTCAAAATTCTATCTCCACAGTCATGACTTATGTGACGTAGCACACACATGACAAGCACATGCCTAACGCTATAGGAAGTGTGCATCTAAAACGTACGACTTTAAAGGGTGGGTAAATCGTATTCTCACACTAAAAAGCCATACAATAGACCAAAAACTCCGGTTGTTTTGCATGGAAACAAGTCCGAAAGGCTTACCTTATGCTCACGAGACTTCAGTAGTGAAAATCCTGTTTGTGACGTAACCTTTTGCAACTTTCAACTATAACTAAAGACCACACCAAGCAATCCTTTACTATCTGAGATCTGCTGGAAGTAGCCCTGGCAAAAACATTTAAACCCTACAGTAAGTGTTGGTGGCCACACTCTGAGGCCACCAACACATTTGATTTGAGAACTTCTGGAGGGAAGTTCCTACCTGTAATATCTTCACTGCATCCTTCAGCTTCCCCCATTTTAGGGTCCATTAGCTCTGTAGCCACAATATGGTTCTCACTGAAACAAAACAAAAAAACATGTTGAGGGTAGCTAAACTTTTATAGATAGAGTAGTACAGTTCAACAGCAATAAATACAACCTGACTTAAACTATCCATATCGACAGCTCTTGCATTAAAAAGATGGTCACGTTTTTTATGGAAATTTTACTCACTTAGAAACTTGTGATACAACTGATTTTCAGTTGTTTGATCTGACTTTCTTCCAAGTTTCAGGTTGTTTTGTGAGTGACCATAATAAAAACAACAACAGGTTAGAAAACATTTGTTAATATCAAACCATATTTATTTACTTGCAGTTTAGAAACTCAAAATTCTCTCTATCACACACTTTTATCACGCTATAGGAAATGAGTGGCCAAAACATGGTACGACTGAAAAGTGTGGGTAAATCACCTTGTGCTAAAAAGCTGAGCAAACTGACTCTAAAAGTCTTATATATAGTCTTATAAGCAAGAAGTGGCTGCAGGCTACCGATTTGTAGTGTTGAAAATGTGCTCTACTAAGCTTTATATATTATATGTATATTCAGTCAAAAATGTTTCGCAAAAAATTCTGTGCTCTAATGGAATGTTGGTATTTTTTGGGTGATGTTGTCAATTAATGATTTATCCTCCTTGTATAACACTGGGTTTTATTTTTGGAACGCTTGCAGCCAGCTGTAAACCCCATGAATCTATACACATACTCTTGAGGGTTGTTGTTTTTTTCCTCGCTTTTTTTTCCCCCCAGTGGCCAAATTAGGCAGGCTGCATTTCAACACAATCTGAAATCTTCTTGTAAACCCCGTTTATGAAAGGTGAATGGTAACAGTAGTCTTGCAAGGCCAAATTGGAACACTGACAGAAACATTTAAATATATTCTCATTAATTAGGTCATTTCAATTCTGAAGTAGAATTTCTCTCCCTAAAAGAAAACTACAGGTAAAACAAATTGACTGACATTCATTGTCAAAAACCTGTGTGTTAAAAGACTGGAGTGCTGTTGTGGGGAGGGACACAGTTGCACATTGGGGAGAGAAATGGGGGTAAAATAATTGGGCAGAAGTCCTAAAACTAACATTTTGGGTTGATCACGTTTAATATAAAACCATGTATTTTTTTCAATGCTGTCTGAATGTATATTTTCTCTCTACCAATAATGTCCGAGGGCTGTAGTGGCTTTTGTTGTCAAAGTAAATTCCCTTTCTAGCAGCTAAGCTCTTTATAAAAGAATGTGCACAAATCCTCACAGATTCAAGGCTGGGAGGTGGGGTGATTCTGTCTTGCATTCAGTCTTTCCACTAGTGAACTCAATGATTACTTGTGGAAAGGAATGCTTTGTTATGACAACCTTGGCATCTGATCATTTGGTAACCATGCTTTGTCCCTGTTAATAGAATAGAAATGTGTGGGCAATGATAACTTGTACCCTGTGCAGAAGGAATGAAACACAAAATGTCAGATTCATAAAACTTTAAACTTCAGAACTCAGCAAGCAGCAAAATCAACATTTAATATGAATGCTTAGAAGTATTTCATGATAAGAGAAAAAGTCTTCTGGGCATTAGAAATATTAAATCCACATTTTATTTATTTGATCAAATTAAACAGGAACATACTTTTCAATGCTGCAGGCGTGAATAAAAAATCACAGACAGACAGACAGACACCTCCATAACCCTCAGACACTCAATAACTTGTGCTGAAGAAAGTCCTAACCAAGTTTCATAACAACTAGATAAGTGATTATGTACATATGTAAAACAAGCGGTGATGAGAAGAGCACCAGGGAACCTGAAAAGAAGTGACTGTATACCATTACAAACAGAGTAGCAGTGTAGTGTAGTTTAAATGTAACTGCTATTAAGCTATATTGTATAATTTTATAACAAGCACAAGCACATCAATATACCTAAAATATAAAACATACTCATCACATAATATATTTTTATAAATAATAAATAGCCCTGACACTTTTCACCACCACAGAGAGTCCCAATCAGAGGGATTGTTTTATAAATTACCACATTTCTGTGAATACAAAACTGAATATATATTAAATATGAAGTAAACTTTTTGTTGAATTAAAAGTCAATAATATAATTTGTAATTTGTACTGACAGACCTCTCCCACCCCCTATATTTGCTTTCACTCAGTTCCTGTACCTCTACCCAAGGTTTCAAGGTTTCTAGAAAGGGAGGTGTGGCAGGGCTAAGGCCCTGCACATGGAAATAATCCGTTTTGTATTTTGTTTGTTTTTTTTGTAAATAATTAGCTACATTGTTTCCCACCATGTTTTGCAATGCTCAGCTGTAAATTAACGGTTTGTAAATATTTGTAAATAAACCTGGGTGCCTCTTGCGGATTCCTAAAACCCCAATGTTCTACATATTGTCATTAGGTGCCTGTGACAGAAATACAGTGATTCTTGGTGGTAAATCTCCCTCCCGACCCGTGAGGGCGCTAAGTAGCAAGAACAGAGTACCTTGGACTGGTTGGCCCGACAGTTCTTTCCCAGGGTTCAACAGAAGTCGGTCAGCTGGAAAGGGGATGGAACTCCGGTGCATTAACTCATCAACCTGGAAGGGAAACTATGTGGCAGTAGCGGATTGGAGGGGTGGCTGCACTCGTTTACCAAGGGGTCACGTGTGACGGCATAAAAGGGGACGGAGAGGCGCAATCTGTTCCTGTGTTTATGGTTACGGAAACGATTCGGAAGGACCATTGTTGTGATATCGTACGCAAGTGTTTTGTTTGTTTTGTCTCGTCTCTAATTGTTTATTGTTGTTATTAGTTGACGGCTGACACGTTCCGGAGCTGTCGCAAGTGTGTGTTAAAATGTATATATTATTGCCAAAAATTAATAGCATTCCCTGAATAGACAAACAACAAAGTATTCCCTAATCAACGGCAAAATCATGGTTAAAATTCTTAGAGTAAGGGGCTCCCGAGTGGCGCACCCGGTAAAGACGCTTCATTCGCAAATGTACTTAACTGCAGTTTTCCCACGAGGATAGTCCTTTTATATTAGCTTCTGATTGGGTTTTTAATTATATTTGGACATATTTCTAGAAATGCAGTATCTTATAAACCCATGATCAAAAAGCAATCTGGCACTGGCATTTCCTGTTAAAGGTTATCAGTATAACCTAAAACTTAGGGAGGTGGGAGACCCCTTTTTCATTTTTTACATTTAGTTTTTGTTTCCTGAGCTGCAGCAGAGTATGCAGATAACATATATACCCTGCTGCTGTTGCAGGGAATGTCAGGAGCATACCTGTTTAAAGAAGGCTTCAAAGACGGGGAAAAAATGGAAGCCTTTCGTTAAAACTACCTTTAAGGAAAGTAAACAAACTCGAAGCCTATAAAGGTACTGTTCCAGGTCAAGAACAGTTCATAGATGGATAATACGAAGCAAGTATGGGTTAATTGTAAATTGCGGGATATCTCGTTTTCCAGGACACCGGTAGCATTCAAAATGTTTTGTTTTATGTTGAAATTACATTAATTATGCCTTGCTATGCACCTGTCACTTATTGTATGGACATGCAGGGATCATTTTTATTAACCAATTTAACTAATTACTGGAAAACAATTATTGGTGGTGACAAGGAGTGACTAAGAACTATCTAATTATATGTACGGTATGTTGAATAAATATGGTCATACCACTGAAAATGCAACTGACAATTGTATTTAAGGTTTATCAAGAAACTCACATGCTCCATTTTCCCTACAAACAGTGCTTTGTTAATTCATAACACAGCAACTTATAGCCCTACCTAATATCCCATACAGTAAAGCACAAAAAAGAAATGTAGGTCAAACAAGACAAACAGCTTGTGGGATGGGAATCTTGCTCATATCAATTACTTAAATATTTAGGCAGTAAATACTGTAACACAGAATTACCAACACATTCTCCCATTTAAACAAATTAATTCATCTACCTAATGTATTAATTCACCTGACTTTTCCCTCTGTAACCAGAGCAAAATAAATGTCCTCACCTTGAGTCTCTGGTGATAAGCCATGGTTTGCCATCCAATTCCCTTCTCATTCTTGACTAAGAGGTTTCTCTAGAAGGCAGACTGGATCACACAGTGCTCCATTCTCAGCAAGAGATTTCGCATACATTGACCCCTGCATTCCTCTGTAAGTACCGCACAAATTATCTTACTGCATACATTAAACAATGCTGGCTGCAGATACAAGTGGAAGCATTTTTTCGGAACCAAATCCAAGAAAAAATGTGACACAGTTAGCACGTCCACTCTCACTCTCAGAGATGCTGCCTTTTTAACTACAAGGAGCCCCAATGATGAACAGTTCAGTGAACACTGACTGTTTGGTAAGCAGACTCAGCTCTTCCTGCTCTTAGCATGACTATAATGGTATCTGTCACGTGAGCCGAACACACTGCTTAACAATTTTCACTCAGTGCACCGTTTGCATTGCACTGGCTATAGAAATGCTTTGATGTTGCAACAGTTTTCCTCATAAAACTAGTTACACAGTGCACTTAAATAATTTTATTTCAGCAAACAAGATCCAGAACCTTGAATCAACACCTTTTAAAAGTGATTTAGGCTACGCATTATTTGCATTTGCTGAGGCTTTCAGTGTTGTAGATCAAGGGAAATACAGCACAGACGTGTTCAACACACAATCTTTGTATCTCGCCCAGCAAACTTCCATCTGCAGCTTAACTCTTTACTGACTTCTCTAGACTGCCAAAGGTTTGCAAAACGAAAACCGTTTCAGACAAATGTCTATGACAAGTAAATGCCTACTAGTTTAGGGGTTAAAGGCAGCATTTTCAGGCAACAGTTTGTAGTTTTTAAATACTGTACATTAAAGACATATGGTAAACTTAAATACAAATAAGTGTAACAGACAGTATGTAATGCACTAGCATTAATGATTCAGCCAAAGTACATGGAGCTATATATATATATATATATATATATATATATATATATATATATATATATATATATATATATATATATATATTTAAGCAGTAGGTTGTCTTACTAGTATATCAGTAGTAATACGATCTAATTAGTATTTTTTATTGACATTTCAACTATCAGTGGGTGATATTTCTGTTACTATAGCTTTAAAATCATCATGTGGTTATTGTGTATTGCATCAACCGTCTGCACTCCAGTGTGAGGGCCAGCATTTGAGATTAGAATGAGTCTGGATATTAACTAAGCTTGCCTGATCTGACCATCTTCAGCAGTGAAAGGAAGGTTTTTTGGTCCATGGGGTTTGAAGCATACAACAGTTAAGCAAACACACGACCTTAAACCTCTCCAAAGGAGCACTACTAGATCACTGTTTGATGCCTGTACAAAGTGTTCAAGTGTGTTAACCCTGTAGAAAAAATAAAGGGTCAAAGTGATAGTCATTCACCTCATGAAGCCTGGATTTAAATCTGGTTCAAATACAGTCCTTGTATGCTGCTAGGATTGCTAACATCACCTAATGAGACAACAGATTCTCAGATCCACATGCAAATTAGGAAGATAGCATCAACACATTTGGGGCATGTTTGAGCGAGATGCTAAATATATTCAAAATGACCTCATAGGCCATCAAAAGCAGGAGCTTTCGTTAGTTATGAATGACACTCCTATCCCTGCAAAAGGAAATAGTTTTGTTTTTAAGGAATTTTTAAGAATTTCCTATCCACGGCTGTGGTCATTGTTTGTATGGACAGACACTTTGTAGATGTGATATTCCTCTGCATCATTCTCCACCTATCAGTCACCAATTCCATGTTTGGCCATTGATGTGTTAAGCACAAAAAACAACTGTATTTTACTAATTTTTTTGGGGGGGTTATACTGTAATTCTTTCTTTCTTTCTCTCTTTCAATGATCAGTTTTATTGAAGAATATTTAAGGGTAACTTTTTTTATCACTAATTATTTTCTTTAACTAATTTAGAAATAATAAAAGAAACTAAAATTCAAGACAAATGTTTTAACTAGAAGTCTTTTTCAATGCCTTCATTTCAGTTTTTTTTTTTGAGTGTTTAATGGATGAAATAATGTCAATATTATTATTATTTCTTTTGTCAAACACACCCATGGTTCGATGTTTGGCATCTGTAGAACATTCTAGCACTAATATTACCCAGCATGCTACAGAGGGCAGTTCAAACAGCACAGACCTCGGATACAAGAAGACAGGATTTGTACCAGACTAGTCCCTTCCCCAATTTACACCTGTTATCATCGGGCAGTGAGAGCATAATTCAGATTGCCGCGTCACTTAGTTCCACTTGTTCCAATGTCGTTTTTAGGAACAACATGAGCTGCTTAGTGAACCTGAGAGAATTACAAGTTCATAACTATAATACTCTGTGCCAACAGTTAAGCTCCTTGTTTTGTCTTTCCACATCTCAGCAAGAGGAATTACATACAGAGTAAACATATTCTGTCTGTTGATTAATTTCCTAAGAAACCACCTGTAGGGAATCCATCACACATGTAATTGCGGTGATAGATAAATAGAGAATACATTCCCAGTAGACAGTTACGTAATATGTAAAATTAAAAATGATAAATTATTTATACTAATCAACCCCAAGATCCTAATTACAGTGGTTACAACTAAGGTGTTCCGGAAGAGATAATTGTCATCTTTCAAAGGTCTCTTATGGTTAATTATACTAGTACAGTACATACACTCATTCAGTACATTTTTTAAATTGGTATTCTTGAATTACATTGAATCTTCTGCTCTTTAAAAATGTTTTAGGGATTTCAATGAGCATACAGTCTTGTACGAACAGTAGTGCCTCACGAACAACAACATATTGTAATAAGAAAGATGTCTCACAAATGCAGTGACACCCACACTGTTATCCTGTTCCTATCAATGCAGAATGCCTTAGTATTTGTTATAACTGGGATAAAATGGGCAACAAATGCCTCACCAGCAGCGTTGAAGGTTGAATACATTTTTGTGAGATAAATACTTTGAAATTACTAAAAAGTAAATTACACTTCCACAAGGATATGACAGAAGGAATCCAAATCCAGTTACTGGAACTTGTATATGTAGAATAATACTGTTATTATAATACATATTTTATACTGACATGAGTCAGGGCCGAATTCATGAAGAGGGAACATGCTGACAACCTATCGTTAATTGTGCATATTTAAAATTAGAAATGCAATCGTAAGCAGTTGCTTTCACTCATTCCTATCAAAATTACATCTTGCATAATAGCAACCGAATGCATGGCTTCCATCATATACAGGGGTTGCAATTATGTTCAATGGCTTTCTGCAGGTGCAGAAAAAACGGTTGAATTAATGACGTATAACACTATCCTCCAGCGGATCTCCTTTGAAAATAACCCCCTATGTCTCCTGGTGTGCCACAGTTAAAATCACAATTTCTAATACATTATTTTAGTGTCTAAACATTAATTCTATTGAGCTACTGAACACCAAATACAAATCTAGACCATTGTATCTTCAGTTTTTTTTGTATATATATATATATATATATATATATATATATATATATATATATATATATATATATATATATATATATATATATATACAGTACTATGCAAAAGTTTTAGGCAGGTGTGAAAAAATGCTGTAAAGTAAGAATGCTTTCAAAAATAGACATGTTAATAGATTATATTTATCAATTAACTAAATGCAAAGTGAGTGAACAGAAGAAAAATCTAAATCAAATCCATATTTGGTGTGACCACCCTTTGCCTTCAAAACAGCATCAATTCTTCTAGGTACACTTGCACAAAGTCAGGGATTTTGTAGGCATATAGTCAGGTGTATGATTAAACAATTATACCAAACAGGTGCTAATGATCATCAATTCAATATGTAGGTTGAAACACAATCATTAACTGAAACAGAAACAGCTGTGTAGGAGGAATAAAACTGGGTGAGGAACAGCCAAACTCAGCTAACAAGGTGAGGTTGCTGAAGACAGTTTACTGTCAAAAGTCATACACCATGGCAAGACTGAGCACAGCAACAAGACACAAGGGTCTCTCCCAGGCAGAAATTTCAAGGCAGACAGGGTTTTCCAGATGTGCTGTCCAAGCTCTTTTGAAGAAGCACAAAGAAACAGGCAACGTTGAGGACCGCAGACGCAGTGGTCGGCCAAGGAAACTTACTGCAGCAGATGAAAGACACATCATGCTTACTTCCCTTCGCAATCGGAAGATGTCCAGCAGTGCCATCAGCTCAGAATTGGCAGAAAACAGTGGGACCCTGGTACACCCATCTACTGTCCGGAGAAGTCTGGTCAGAAGTGGCCTTCATGGAAGACTTGCGCCAAAAAGCCATACCTCCGACGTGGAAACAAGGCCAAGTGACTCAACTATGCACGAAAACACAGGAACTGGGGTGTAGAAAAATGGCAGCAGGTGCTCTGGACTGATGAGTCAAAATTTGAAATATTTGGCTGTAGCAGAAGGCAGTTTGTTCGCGAAGGGCTGGAGAGCGTACGAATGAGTGTCTGCAGGCAACAGTGAAGCATGGTGGAGGTTCCTTGCAAGTTTGGGGCTGCATTTCTGCAAATGGAGTTGGGGATTTGGTCAGAATTAATGGTCTCCTCAATGCTGAGAAGTACAGGCAGATACTTATCCATCATGCAATACCATCAGGGAGGCATCTGATTGGCCCCAAATTTATTCTGCAGCATGACAACGACCCCAAACATACAGCGAAAGTCATTAAGAACTATCTTCAGCGTAAAGAAGAACAAGGAGTCCTGGAAGTGATGGTATGGCCCCCACAGAGCCCTGATCTCAACATCATCGAAGTCTGTCTGGGATTACATGAAGAGAGAGAAGCAACTGAGGCTGCCTAAATCCACAGAAGAACTGTGGTTAGTTCTCCAAGATGTTTGGGCCAACCTACCTGCCGAGTTCCTTCAAAAACTGTGTGCAAGTGTACCTAGAAGAATTGATGCTGTTTTGAAGGCAAAGGGTGGTCACACCAAATATTGTTTTGATGTAGATTTTTCTTCTGTTCACTCACTTTGCATTTTGTTAATTGATAAATATAAACTATTAACATTCTATTTTTGAAAGCATTCTTACTTTACAGCATTTTTTCACACCTGCCTAAAACTTTTGCACAGTACTGTATATATATATATAGTTGTGGTCTATGTGTTTGTGTTTTCCTCTCTGTATTCCCACTTTGTATTTCCTGCCGCTCTGCGTTCCCTCTGTGTCTGTGTAATCCTAGCCTGCGTACGTGCGTTCTGTGTCTCCCCTGTGATTAATCCTGTCTGTATGTATGTGTTCCTATTGGTCCAAAGTATGCGGTCGAGGACCAATGGGATGTGTGTCACTCTGCCCCTGATCTACATATGGGGGCGGAGCTAAGGGCATAAGAAGGGTCTGGGCCCGGCATTGTCTTGTCTTGGTTGCCATGGTTGTGAATGTCCTGTATCCTGCATTGCTGTTTAGAGCTGTGTATCTTGAGAAGCGTGTGCTGAATAAAAGCATTGAAAAGGAACAAGCGCCTCTGTATTTTCTGCCTCTTGCGCGAAACTCTACAATATACACAGTAGAACCTGTCACATCCAATAGTGTAACATACAATACCCTCTATTAACCAATAGACCTCTGGCATGTGTTAATTACACATTTCTGAAACAAGTCGTAAATGATAACTCTGGTTCTAATCAAGAAATCGGTATGTAGCATTGATTCTGGCATTTTCAAGCAGTTGTTATACCTACTTTGTTATTAAATAATCGTCCTAATGTGATTTCCGAAATTATGTTGATTTATGAAATAATGTTAATATCTTAACGAGCAGTGCTTCTTGCGACTATTTCTTCTGTTTGCGTGGGAATTTAAAAGCAAATCTGTGTTAATTGTCGTAATTTATCAGGAGTTCATTTGCACTTGGAAAAGGAAGGTTTTAATTAACGAAACAGTATATAACTCACCTTGAAACAGAAATTTAACAGACCGCGGCTGACGATAGAGAGAGAGAGTATACAAGACCAAATTTTAGCCTTTTCTATACTTAGAAAATTAATTAAGGAGATTTATTCACTTGTTTTAACCATTTGTAACCTTATGGAATGTTTGTTGGATTGCTAAAATGATATACTGTTATTTGCACGAAGTGTAGTGTTACTACCAAGAAATTATCAATGCAACTGCAGCCTATTTGAATTCTGCATACGTACATTCTATGTTTTTTTTTTAGACGGCTAACAACCGGGAGCTGTTGCTGTTCCAGCCAGCATTAAAACCCGGATTCCAAATACTGCACTAGCAGGAAATAACTGTGTATTCACCACCAGCACTGGAGCACCGCGAGAAAACCCTGTTTTGCTTAGCAACTACACATTGCTGTGTAGTTGCCAGCATTATTATTTAACAGTGCCAAACCGTGAAAACAATTAAAGAACTGTTTGGACCGTGAACACTGTTTGTTGTCGTTGTTTGAGCACTGCACCACCTCTACACCTGCTCACTACAAGCCACGTTGCCACACCTTCCTTATAGGTATATGAGCTTAATTTAACTTAAGCCCGATTGTACATGTATACGTTTGAGCCACTGTTTACCTACTCCATTTTTTTCAGTGAAAACAATGGGGTTTGTGAACTGAACAATAAGCGGCAATTGATATGCGTCAAAGCGGCCTGATAAATCTGTAACTTGACTTGTCTGGGTTCACACTTCGACTGTATGCAGTGTAACAGTTTAGAGCCGGGTACGTTTTTAATCGCTGTTCTTACATAAGGCCAAGTTGTAAAAGCACCTCAACACCTGTTTCTTTTAAATCGTAGCAGCGGGGAATACCTGCTTAGCTCAAAGACAGCTGGAGTGTCAAACAGATTTGGGGGGAATGTGAACAAATGTCAACAAAGAAACTGGAAACCTTCTGCACAGAAGGCTTGCCAATTATATTTTAGTATAAAAGCAAACATGATTGTCAAACACTGCTGTGCACTGCACTGCACTGTGGTCATCAGCATCTTTACTAGGTTCAAGGGTACAGTTAGCGATCCTTAGTGATGACCTTTGATGATGTACCAACATCTTACGTAAAGCGAAGCATAGCAGCTGTTACAATAGTAAATCCCCACCCATTCCAGAGCTACAGTGAAATGATTTTTAGATGACGTTTCACAAAGGTTATATAAATAATTGTGTTGATAAAATACAAGTTGTTCAAATAAGATAAGTGATGACAGCCTATATGTTTTTATGGTTTCAAATCATTCTGCATAATCGTCATTACATTCCAGTTAACTCCACCTAAATGACAAACTGACAACAATAAAAATAAACTCTTACTCTTAATTGTATAACGATGGTAACAAATTCCAATCTTTTCCATTAAATAAAGGCTTAAAGGCAACTGGCAAATCCGATGAATTGTTTTGGTTTAATCTTAGACTGCTTTTCAACTTGTCCTCTGCTGAACCCATATTTCAACTCTTCTATTTTACACACTAGTGCCTGAAAAATCTGCTGGTAAAAGTGTTCACAGATTCTGAAAATTACACAACACTAATATACTGTACTTTTTACATATCGTTTGTGTTTGCCCAATTTAGCACACTGCAGTAGATACTATAATTCTATTTTATTCTATTACTGTACTTTGAATACAAGTTCCTTTTAGAATAAAAGCATGGACTGCAAACACAGTGGAAAAGCATTAATTCCCATAGCAAACATCAACAAATAATCCTCCCTCTTAACAACATTGTATATGGATCACTTTAGGATTTCCTATGGGCTATAATCCCTGAGCAGATTAACGGTTAAAGTTCAAAGGTAAGGTAGGTAAGGCCTTTGTCTGACAAAATCTTATTCTAAGAGGAGGAATTGAAAAAGCCACTAAAAAGTACATAAAAATTTTTAGATTTTCAGTAAAGTCTGGTGGCTTACCAGTTGTCAACAATGCCTTGTTTTCCCAGCTTCAGCTCCTCACAGGACCTTCTGTTCTCAGAACAGAACCCTCAGCTTCCCAGCATCTGAAGTATAAGAGAGTAGCCAGCCTCCAAGAGGGGAAGCATCTCGACCCAACAGACTCTGTGACATTAACGGCAGGCACAGGAACGGCTGGTTAAGCTCCTTATGAATTCTGAATTGATTTGGACACCCTACAAGAGAGCTTCAATGGGAGTGTAGAATATTCACTTTGCCTTGAGTAGTGCACCAAATGATCCCATTTCTGCCGCTGGATGATCCAGTGAGAAAGGGGGAAAAAAAAGACTGCTATCCATGTGTTGCTAGGAAACGCTGTGTTTCTGACCTGAATTCTTAGCACAGTTTGGTGTTACCCTGGAAGCCCAGCTATGTCGTCTTTTTTTCTTTTGTATTTTGCAATGAAATAAAGGATTTGACAGCAGTCAAAGACCAGGCTGAACCACATTAAAGGTTTTAAAACAGCAGTAAAGACCTTTGTGTATAATGACCTAGTGATAAGGTGTCGGTGTGAGATTCTCTAGTAATGTACAGTACAAAACAGCTTTCAAATGGAGTTTAACAACCCTTCATCATAAAGGGGCTGTTTGCGTGTCATTGTTTACAAACTTATCACCCCTCCCTTTAGATACACAGCGTGACCTATCTACTAGTGCTCAGCATACTAATGCTCTCTGCGTCAGCTGGATGCATATCATAGCACTCAGCACTAAGTTCTCACTCAGTAGCCTTCAGCAGAAAGCAATGGACAGGGTCACTTGTTGCCTACATGTGCTTACTAGAGTACGTATCTTTTGCTGCCAACCACACAACTGGCAGCTGGCACTTAAAAAGCTAATTTTTATGGGTGTGAAATCACAGCTATCTTAACTAATGTATTTAGAAATCTATGCAGAGCATGTTTACAGCGCCAGACTGCCACCACAGTGTGCATACCATTGAATCAAAAGAGGGTTTTAAAATGCTGGCAGTATTTTGAAATGAATAAAACCTATTACTTTTAAGGAACATATAATAATAATAATAATAATAATAATAATAATAATAATAATAATAATAATAATAATAATAATAATATTGAAATCGATTTTATTGGTAAAAACATGACCACTCCATTCTACTGTATATGGGTTTGAAAATAACAACACTATCAGTTACTGTAAATACATTCTAAATACATTTTTAGCTCCTAATTGCAACACTATCCCTCGTTAGGAGTTATTTCTCTCACAAACACACACACAACATTTTGCTTTTAAAATAAACCATACCACTGCTCACCAAATTTAAATTATTTTCCCTCGCTCAATTAAATTATAATGAACCCATTTTTATACCTGCTGAACTCTGGCACAAGTAGGTTGCATACAAGAAAAGAAAAGCAGCAGTGGTGTTTATCGCTAATATTTTTGTAGTAATAAAAATAATCAAAAGCGAAAAAAAGTGACAAACTGTTCTAACCCTATCAGTCTACACTGTTGGGACACCAGTTTGGCTATCAGTGTTATAGCCATTTTATACGGTTTTGTTTAAGAAGGATGTACAGTAATAAGCTAAGTATCATAACTATCAAGCTTTACACTAGCAGTTTATTTGGAAATGACTTTGGGAAAAACAACACTCAGGACAACTGCTGCATTTACAGTATTCCATAATCTAGGAATAAGCATTGGTATTAGATTCTGCAGTATACAAAATCCAGTGTAAAAAATGTGTTGTTACTGTAGGTGAGGCAAGGTGCTACTTGTATTAGAACAGTGCTTCGAGCAAGTTCTATGTATAAAAAAAAAAAAAAAATATATGTGCAGGGGTCCTCGAGTGACTCACCTGGTAAAAGCACGGTGTGCACAGGTTCACTTCCTGGTTGTGCAAAGTCGCCAGTCTTCGCTGGGGATTCCGGAGCGTCGGATTGGCTCTGGTGCTTCTGCGGGTTAGGGAGGCAAAACCGGCAGGGACCTTCTCCTCATCGCGCTACAGCGGATCCTAACGGCCAAGCGCCCAGTGAACTCAGGTGGATACCTGCAGGGCTGGCCTTTGTCCTTCAGAGGCTCGTAGCTCGCTGACATCCACTCTTGAGTTCATGGATGTAGAAGAGGAAGCTGGTTTGGTTGTGGGATCAGATGGCATACACTGAACCTTCAGTTCTTCTGAGCTGTGTGGGGAATTGCTGTGGTGAAGGGAAAAAATTATTGGACATTCTAAATTGTGGAGAAAATTGGTGGTAAAATAATTGAGCACACTAAATAAAACAAAATTAAAATACATGTGCAACCAAAGCTTAATCTTGAAAT
This sequence comes from Acipenser oxyrinchus oxyrinchus, assembly GCA_030684275.1. Taxonomy (NCBI): domain Eukaryota; kingdom Metazoa; phylum Chordata; class Actinopteri; order Acipenseriformes; family Acipenseridae; genus Acipenser; species Acipenser oxyrinchus. The sequence continues at coordinate 8,737,156 of CM060255.1, forward strand.
ATTTTAAATCCACTGGTATATAAGGGGAAAAAGAAACATCTTGAGAGCCATTTATCTAGGCCAGTCACATCTCATAGTCCCAATAATTCTCAAACATTGGTCGCGAAGTTCCAAAATGCAAGAACACACATTCACACAGATGAACAGTAGCCAAGCAACACTGTGGCCATTGTTGAGTAGAAAGAACTCAGGAAGAATAGCCTCTCTCAGTGCAGAAGTAGAAGGATTCTGTCCAGCAGCCAACTACTTGGAAGACTAATTAAATACTTTTACTGTTCTGCAACCTGATTCAGTTTCCTTTCACAAAACCGGCACTGATAGACCAGCCTTATGATTATATTAGAATCGACTCTCAGTTTCAGTTTTTTTAAAAAAAAGGTTCTTGTCAGTTGGATTTTTGATTTTTTTTTAAAAAACATATTTAATGTGTCTTATCAGCAATATAAACTGCAAATTCCAAGTGGTCCCTAATAAAATTCCCTAATTCAAAATTAGACACCACCACAAAAAATGTAAATCTCTTACACTACACCTTACACAGCATCTCAACAGACAAGCCCTTTGTGTCCTAAAACATACACAATATTCACATGCTATAATTAATCAATCACTGCTAAAATGTAACTACATGCTGCAAATTGCAAAAAAAGATGAACCATTGCTACCAATCTGGTGCTTAAAACACAACCAATCTTTGTAATTTGCTGCTCTAGTTCGGAAGACTCATCTTCAAACACACTGCATAACATTTCAACCAAGGATTGGCCACTGATGACATCCAGGAGTCTCTTCTGAGTGCAGAGAAGCTAGGGCAGGGACAGCTAGACACTTGTTGATAAAAAAAATGGCTGATGGTTTCAGCAGAGGGGAGGGCACATGTGATGTTCCGAGATCGATTGTGAAAGAATACGACTCCAACAATTCTGTCTACAAAGTTCAAAGGAAAATAAAGGCAAGGAGGCAACCGTGAAGGCAGATAGAAGCATTGTGCAGCATCTCATCACAGCATATGAATCGGGGCGTGCCAGGGATATCCAAAGTGTCTTGCAGCAAGAGCTGGTGTCCTACCTACACTTGCTGAGATGAATGGAATTCTACGAACCCTGTTCCACCAAATGTGAAAATGTATGGAAGTTACTGCCTGGTGATAGATGGGCAGGCACTTGTGGTAGCAAGAGGACAGCCTCCTGGTGCCACAAATATTCGTACCCTTGCAGACACATTTGTGAATTCAGTGCTTCACACTGGAGCTCACTTTAGTCGGATTGGTGTTACATTCAATTGGTACAAGCAGAATTATGTCAAGACTGGTACAGGTCTGTTTCTCTTCCCAGCAACTGGTTCCATTTTTTATCCCAGCATGAAAACAAGGCAGATCTGGCTCAGTTCCTTGGTGACCAACTTCTGACAAATGCTCCTTACAATACAACAAAACCCTGGTTGTTTCTGGGTGCTTCGAAGAGGAGGATAGAGTTCAGTCATCAAATCAAGACACTGACACAAGCCATTTGCAAGTTCACCATAAAGAGGCAGACAGAAAGAGTATTCTGCTTGTGACTCTGATTGCTTGTAGAACTTGACAACATGATGTGATGCAAGCTGTGGATAAAGACTGGAAATAAACCCCCCAAATCCATTTCAGTAGTTTCCATCAGCCAGAAACTACTATTTAGTGAAAGAGTATTTTTGAAAATCTGTTTTCCTTCTTTACAGTCAAGTTGTGACACTGTATCCCACCTTGTCAGTCATACTAAGACAACAGCATGGTAAGTATTCAGTCCTGACCATAATCTTTTAAATAACTTGGGAAAGGGTGACCTTGATAACGAAACAGTCAAAGCATAGAGAAGTTTATGTACAGATAGCAAGAAGTGGAGAGTTGCCACAAACAAGTGATACCTTGCTCTTTCATATCCAAAGGGCTCACTCCAAGCCAACTGCTCCTATCGAAGACTACCATCGCCAAGTACCATGGATTGGACAAATGACAATAGCCAACTAACACCAAAGCTAATGTCACATGCCTCGATTCCAGAGAACTGTCCAGAGAATATTACATCTGGATGTACAAAGGGATGCATGTTCCACAGATGTGGATGTTGAAAACTGAAATTGCAATGTACGGGGCATGAAGATGTGCAGAAAGTGAAGATAAATGCAGATTCCACATTTAATAAAACAATGTTGCAATCCTGGAGAGCTATATAAAGATTTGTTTTGATTATGTGGAAGGAACAACGACTATACTATACTGTGGACTGTATTCAATCAGCATGACATTTCTAATTAAAATGACCAGTTTTTAAAAATAGTGCCTCTACTGAGTATGTACAGTTCAAAAACATGGGATTAGACAATTCTATAATAAATATATCAAGAATTCAAAAAATGTTTTTGACAATAAAAATCTACAATGGTGGCATTTTTTTAATTTTTTTGCATTTTCTACTGTAGTTCAAAAACAAAAATACAGCTTGTTAAACACCATATTTTAATTCAGCACGTTCAAAATAAATAATATTATGTCTTGACCAACTTTTCCTCAAAAATACCAACTATAATCAACTTTTCTGAAAATGTGATTAGTCTGCAAACTCTTAGGACTAATGGAATCCACCAACATTGAGAGAATCTTTATATTCATTAATATTTCTATCTATCTATCTATCTATCTATCTATCTATCTATCTATCTATCTGTCTATCTATCTATCTATCTACCACCAGAGATGCCATTTTGTCACAGTTCATGATGCTTTACTTTTGGTTGAGAAAATTGATTCTATAATATTAGCACACGTTTCCTTTCCAGCGCACGAGAGAGTATAGAAGGCAATGTTATATTTTAGCAACTCGAAATAAATAATCTAATCCAATTTCTCAATCAAACTGAGTAGCAGTGTGTGACAGGCAGATTATTATTTTTTTAGTCAGCAGCAGAAGTCTTTTTGTATAGTACACTATGTTCCATTGACCTGTTGAACATCTTGTGCTGCTCTTCATACAAACAGATTTTAGACATATCAATTAATTTGTTTAAATGAATTTTGCTCATATTTGTATACTGGGGCAATACAGTAACAAATAAAATTAAAAATCACCATTGAACAAGGAATTGTATTTTCATTTAATCGTGTAGTGCTGTCTTTCTGTAACACTTAACATTCGAACGATTGCCCATGATATACATTGATATTATTAAACACATTTCATCAGAAAGAAACTTGATAGGGCCAAGAAACATTTTAAACATATAGTATGCACACCGAGAAAAATAACAGAGATACGAAGATATGAAGGCTCCACTGCCATCAATACTCACCTGTACGCTGTGCTTATATTATAGGATCCCTTTTATCAAACAAAAGTCAGATATCATGAACTGTGACAAAACGGCATCTCTGGTGGTTACAATACTTTTGCAGGAAGGTATTCGAATATTTCAGGATATATAAAAATGTCATCATTGTTTTTATCAAAAAACATATACTGCCCTCATTCAGGTAAGATAAACACAAACCGAATGAGACTTCCCCTTTAAAAATCTTAAGTCTACTAACAGTAAAAAATAAATATACAAGAAACTAACATCATTTATTATGTCTTCATTAAAGTACAAGAATGAGTTCAGTTAACGTCTCTGCTCTTGTTAATCTGGTAATGATTACCAATATTGTGACGAGTCATAAGATGTTCAAAGTTAATGGGTCAAAGGTACCTCACAAAACTTTGTGAACAGGTCCTATGTTCTTGAAACAACTTGATTTTATCTGTTGATAATGTTGCTAGTCCCTGTTGAATTACAGCAACATGAAATACATGCCAAATAAACACCCATATTTTTAGATGTTACATTGTACTTACAGACAATTAGTAACATAATGCAGATGCTCTTTCCCAGGTACAATGTGACTATGCAACTACTGTAGGTGGGATGACTGCGGCATTTATAAGAGGGCATGGTCGAGCTCCAGTTCCCAGGCTATACAGTAGGATTTGTTCACACACCTGTTCACTTTGTCAGCGTGGTATTATTTGTCTGCAATATTCAATTCTATGGTAACCAAGGTGAATTGAGTTCCACCCCTTATTCAAACCTTAGTTTTTTTGTGATCTCTTGTACTTCCTATTGACTGAATTTCTCAACATCTGAAATAATTTGAGGTTCAAGTATTAATGCCTATAACTCAACAAAACATGCAATAGTCATGTATGTACTAATAGTAAATGCAGCATATAAAATCCAAAAACAAATATTTCAATCTTTCTCAATGACGGGGTTTCCTTGGGAAAAAAAAAAAAAATTGGTAGTACCTTTCAGGTAATTTGGATTTCCAAGTAGTTTTCTTTTTGGGAGAGAAATTCTCTTTCCAAATGCAAATGGCCTAATTACTATTAAATTGTGCTGCTTTCAAATGTGAAAATGCAATTTACCCACCAGTGTTAGGAAACATGAATGTGCATGAATGTGCATGAATGTGCATGAATGTGCATGCTACGTCACGTCCTCAACTGCATGGAAACCCCGCCAATGTCTTCAAGTGTACACCATTTATTACAGTATGTTTAAAGGAAAATGAAGCTATTAGCAGAGGTTGCTTCCCAGACGCAAAGTAAACACATTGGACGGAAAAATATTTAGTCTTGCGTTTATGAGACGCACAGAATGGGAAATGGACGCAGCACAAAATGACCATAAAATACTTGCTTGTTTTAAAAAAAAACTGCAATATAACAGCATTGATTAAGGTACACTCCAGTCCTGTAGGTGGCAGCAATAAGCCTTTAGCAATAAGCTTACACAGCAATATTAAGGATATTTACTTTTAGGTCCTGTCCATACTACATATCCGATCTCGAGAACCGTACTCAAAAACGTTTTAATTAATCCAGCTCAAAGCGTCCACACTGAAGTACCATTTCATGTTTAGTCAGGCGTAATGCATACACACACTATTACTATCAAAATAGTTTGGTTACAGTTCTTAGCAGCGCAATAAACAGTGGAAATTAATATGATAGTATCCCACCATGCACTGTATTTTATTTTAAAATAATGTGTTATGCCCCATATTAACAGAGGCCCATATTGCTAAGACATAAAAACAGTATTTTGGAAAAAGCAAATGCAAACACCCACAACACACACACAAGTAGGGCTTGAAGTTTTCGGGTTTTATTTTTAATCAGATGACAAACAAATTTAGCTGATTCTGTTTCATAATTAAAATCAGAAAAAGCTGTTAATTACAAAACAATATGTGTTTTTACCTTCATATCTTGCCTGAGCCTATCTCTGGTCCCTTTAATTTTATTTCAAACAGAGCTGACAAATTACATGAATTGTTCACCACCGATCCTACTTTTCCTCGCATTTCATTTTTGCAGTCACCTGATTTAACGTTGTGCTTTTGTTATTTTCCCCACTAGGAATGCCCTGACAGATTTTTTTAAGCATAAACATGAATACCTAGTGCAGCGTATACACTGATAGCAAGTCAGTTGTTAATAATAAGTTTTTTTGCTAAGCAGTCAGCATCTTCAGGGGATTCTCATGAAGATCACCCATCTGCATCTCAGCCATCTACTTCTGACTGTATGAGTACTACAGAGCCCCAAGCAGTTGCAAGTAGTAATGCAGAAAAACGCAAACGAAAAATACCTTCTTATAATTCTGAATGGGAGATGAAGTATCCGTGGCTTGTTTATCGAGGCGGTAAGATGTACTGAAGTGAGTGTGAAAGAGCTGCTGGGCAAAAAAACTAAAAAGCATATATACGCAGATGTACAGATTTTCAAGAATCTTCGCTTAAAAGACACAAACACGGCGAAGCTGTTGCTGTTATTGGAATGCAGAAAAACATGAAAATACAGCTAGATGAAAGCAACAAACAGTGCTTAGAATCCTGTCTCGTTGTCACGGGAACAGTCTACTGTTAGTATATAACAAAGATAAAAGTGTGTCTGTGTTCATATGTATATCTATACACAGACAGAGATTGTTTAAACTACTATATGGCATAGAGTTTAAACGGTCATAAAAAATGTACCAAAATGCACATCCCTGGAGTTTATTAGCCTTTGTGTTGACAATAGTTTAGTATTCGATGGATGGGACGCAGGATTTTGGGCATGTGCGTTTCAGGAAAGCATGAGCAGAAAAGCTAGCGCGACCTCTGTATTAGGCTATGTTAAAAACAATTAAACTGTTTTATAATACTGTATTATCACTCTAGCAGCTATAAATTCCCCAACCCATAGGGCTTATTTAGCAGTTAGTACCCTGTGTGACTGGTCAACGGCAGGAATAGCAAACCCAGTCAGGAACTGCAGTTTAGCGCTTCAGCGCACTTGTATTATTTACAAAACAAAACAAAACAAACAAACAAACAAAAAAAGGTTTAAACAAAACAAATCCATGACACAACAAAACCAAACAGAACCCAAGCACAGTTATCGCGGTGCTTTCTTTCTCTTTTTCTGTTACATTCTTCAGACTGGGCAATGCCTTCACTGAACTCTCCACACTCCTACATATACTCCAAACAACCATTTATTGTGTTCCCTTTTATAGGGTGTGGCCAGAGGTTAACTGATCATCAAAAATGAAAACCCCAACTGGCCATGTTCCAGACATCTCCCATAAAATTATTAACATCCCACACTTTCATAATTACACAATTAAGCATTCCAATAATCCAATTTACCAATTACTAGGTGGTTGTGTAAAGGCATCCATCTTGGCCCAGGCTGTTCTTCTGTGCCTGAGCCAAGATGGCTGCCAGCCACAACACACACACACACACACACACACACACACACACACAATTGCAGAGCTTCTGCTCTGCCACAGACCCCAACACAACATAATCTCCATTAAAACAAAAAACTAAATGTGGCAGAATTGACAACTTAAAAGACTCCAAACACTGGGGGCAGGTGGTGTTTTTATGGCCACCATTTTAGATCAACAGCAACCCTGTACTTGGTGAGCTGAAACAAGAAGCTCTATTGGTACTCAGAACAACTGGATTGGGTCAATGCCATTGTCTCTCATCTTTCACCTTAAATAACTGTGTCTGAAGATACTGTATTCAAGATGAGAAAACTATTGAACATTACTTAACAACTCTTCCACAATACCAATCTTTGACCTTTGCAGAATGCTATGGCAGCTGTTTCACTGGGAGGGTATGTAATTTGCATTTAGATCATAAACAACATTGGTTTAGTTTTAAACAAGTGAATCCCATGAGTAAAGCCATTAAAGAAAACCCAAGTTAAATAAAACAATTAGTAACCTCTACTGTGTCACTTCAGCTCAATTCAGAAGATGAACCTGGCAAGCCTGAGAGCAACTTGTTTACTTTCATCTAGCTTGATTGCATTTACTTATTTTGTTTTGCAAATTACATTTAAAACCTTTTGCTGCTTCTGTTGGTACTGATCACATTTTGCCTGTTTTAATTGTTGTGTGCAAATACAACTGTTAGGCACTGTAGAGTCAACTAAATACTTTAAAGCTAACAAAATAATTAAAGTAAATGTTCCCTAAAATTAATTCTCACTTCATTGGCCTACATTTTTGGTGACTGCATTTCAATTTTAATGTTTTAGCAATGACTTCTGGGAGTTCAGAATGTTTCCGTTTCTAGATTATTTAGATGATGTTTCTTGAAAGAGAAAAACATACTCTCAAGAAGCTTCCAAAATATCCAGATATAAGTTTAAAAAGTTTAACAGCTGGTTTCACACACCTTGTGAGGGAGCACCCTCACTTGGGCTTGACTTTACAATGAGTCATGTTTTTGTACTATGTTATATATAACTTACTCTGAGGTGGTGGTTTTAATGTTGCAATATGAAGCCGTGCTAGTTTATTTACGTGTGCAGCTTAGCTACAGTGTTTTATATCAATAACGGTATATTGCATAATAACAGTAATGATTAAAACCCTAAATATTTAACGTCGGGAAAATAAATGAAACACTTGCATGTTTGTAGGTACTATTATGCATTGTTAAAAATACTGTGTGCGCGAGTGCACAGTATAAAAAGAAACAAATAACTTATAAAAGGTTTTATATGTGATGTTTTATATATGTAACTATTTAAAGATATATATATTTTTGTTATACAAATAAACAGTATTAAATTGTTTAATTAAGGCTGTTAAAATGTGGGCGTGGATGGCTCTTTAAAAGGCTGCCTGTCTGTAAGGATGGGGGGATCAATTGAGAGGACTGACCAGTATGTGAACCAGTGCTTAATATTACTTAAAATAAAAGAAATGCTTGTACCTGAAAAAGAAAGAAAGCTCTGAGTGTCTCTGTGATCCTGACAGGCGAGGTGGACCTGTGGCTCGGACATGTCACCCCGTCACAGACCTCAATTAGCACTTCTTGGCCTACTTACCTAGCCTTACCTAAATCAACATTAGGTAGTCCAAGATTAGCGCCAATCTATGTCTGTAAAACCAGCCATAATTGTTCATATAATCTAACAACCCAAAATGTATTATAAAATGGATGATTGTCAGATATTAGTGCAACATTAAGTTGGTTAGAAAGAACCGTAAAACGTACAACGTAAAATGCAAAACTTGACATTTGCACAAAGAATGAGACAATTACATCAACGAAGCTGCTCGTCAGTTATAACAATACTGTGTACTAAAGTTATATAATGACTCACATACTGAGGATAGATTATGTACCCATCATGCCAGGTCAGAATAAGGTTACTGATAAAGTCGTTCAGTCAGCAGCATAAAGAAAAACATACCAACAATGCTGAGACTTGACGGGAGTGTAGCAGTTTAATTTTTTTTTTAAAGAAAGCAATAATATAATGTATGATGTTCCATATGATATCAATGCTTTTATATCATTCTCACATTGCAGGTAAGAGGCACAGTAGTGAAGAGGCAGGTAGGTAGCTAAGACAAACAACATGCCAGCTCCATGTTTTGTCAACAGGATTGATTACATAACATACATCATCCCTATATGTATTTATTTTTGTTTGTTTAGTAACAACCAGACACAAACAAAGCAATTCCTGGTAACATTGTAAGGGTAATGATTCCTCTGGTACAATGGTGTGTAAACATGAAGTTAAATTAATATGTGGAAAAATGAATGGAATGTAAGGAATAAGTATACATGAATTACATAACATAAACAGGATTCTGATATGTGAATTACAAAATAAATTGTTAATAAACAGTTCATTTTTATTAGACAATACCAGCAATCCAGGTCCAGAGAATGTGAAGTCACTATATGACAAGAGGTTAAATAAATGTCTCTACAAAATGGTTCCTTTTTACTGGATGGTGATCCTGCTTACTACTAGATGGGACTGAAGAACAAGGAGTTCAATTGCCTTGCTCAGAGTCACACAGCGAGAATATCAACATTTGACCTCTAAATTTCAACAGTGGTAAAGCCAGTACACACAAGCCCATGTGCTTAATGCTTATTGTGTTCTTTAGCAAATCACTGTTTGGTTTGTTGGCCCTGCAAATTATAAGAGCAAAGTCAAACTGATGAGCCTGCACTAAAATCTCCAGATCAGTTATCTCTCTATATAAAAAATATAACATTTCTATTAACTTATATGTCATTATTTACATAAGTGAGATGGAGATCAACATATGTATTTCAGAACCTTGTACTGTGAAGTTTAAAAACCTTTTCTTATTTATAAAAATGGGCTATTTTATACTACTTCAACCTGACACCTGTGAAATTAGTTGTTTGATTGATCAGGCACTAATTACATGAAAATTAAAGTTTAAATATACTTTTGCATTTAAAAAACACACACACACACACAAATTAAAGTACTGGACTTTATGCCAGGCAGAATCGATTTTCATTACTTTTAAGAATTAAAACCTTTAAGTTAAAATATTAAAAAGAAGATACTAATCCTCTATAAAGCATGGTATTTGAAATGGGCAAAGATTTGAATGTTCAAGCATAAAAATTTGGAGGAGGCAGATGCGCTCTTGTCTCCTCTGTAGTTATGAATAGCACGTCTATTAACCAATCATTTTCTTCCATTTCTTCAACTGGCTTGCATGGAACGGTGAGTAAACCTATCTAATAAAATAGCCAAGGGTGGCATGCCTCCCCTCCCTTTTTGCATGTTTTAGCCACTCACTGGACATGTGCCCTCCCACATTGATGACCTTGGATGCTCATACCGAGAGTGAAAGGAACAAAGTGCAGTTTAGAAGGACGATTGATTCATTTAAATTGTAATACATTAAAAAATATATAATTAAGAGTACTGTTTCTGTTTGTTTCTTCAAATTACAATGTACCTTGCTCCTGAGTTAAATTTTGTCTGAATTGCTTACTTTTTATTAAATAGTTTCATATGTACAGATTGGTATATCATTATTTTGTTGGTTATTTATTTAAGTTTATCAAATTAAGTCAATAGAATGTGCTTGATTTGTACCTGCCTTTCCCCTGCCTTAACAACTTTGTTTAAGAAATATTTTATGCAAAGCATGTTTAAGTGAAGTGTCTTGAAATCTAAATGCTATATTAATGTTATACCTGCCAAGTCTCCCCCTTCGCCCGCACGCTTTATATCTTAATTCAGCTGCCGGTGAAGTATTATAAAGTGATACATCATCACAATGTGATACGCGTACCAAAACTTAACCCCTGCAATGTTAGAAATTGGTACGCTGTCACACTGAAAGTATTGCGCTGTGAGATTTTGGTACAGGTGCAATCAATTGCGATGTGATGCCTTTTCCTATTGTCAAACAGAGGTACATTTACCATTAAGTATAGATTTTTTTTGTTTTAAATTCAGGACAAATGGTGGAAATTAAAAAAGATGAAAAAGACCGAAAACAGCATAAAGTACCAGATTTGAATGGGCACTTCCGTGCATTCTAAGCGGAAGTTGTTTATAAATTGTTTAAACATGCGCGAGCAAGCGCAGTGCACTGCGTACCACTTTTTACCGCGTACCTGAAAATAGCACTACACCGGCCCAAAAGAAATCTCCCGGTTTTGTATTTTCAAAAGTTGTCAGGTATGGTTATATACAGTGGATTTTCAAACATATACTGTCAGTGTAACCGTTACATTTATTGGAATAAACTATGACGGGCTAATGTTTTCTCTGCTGGCTAGTGTAGAAAATGTGTTCAACAACAGCCTTAAATTGTGGTAAAACATTAAGAAGATATAAAGTGTGAGTCAGAATACACTAGATTCTACTGCTGCTGGGGGCTTAAGCAAGGGCGCTGGAACTAGGGGTGCTGGGGGTGTGGCAGCACCCCTTGGCTTTGCATGGCTTCCATCATATACAGGGGTTACAGTTTTGTTCAATGGCTTTCAGCACCCACACTTTAAAAGTTGTTCCAGTGCCACTGGGCTTAAGGGGACCCCAAGGCATCTGGCTTTTTTCAGCCTCCCCATTTTTATTGGCCACTGCTTGCCTTTTTCCACAAAATGAGAATGTTAACCAATAAATAAACCTGTTTTACGCTATATACATCTGTTATTTCAGCAGCACCTAACCAAAAGTCAACAGCTGCAATTGGAACAGATCCAACAAGTTGCCTGGTACACTGCTGTACGAAGATAATCACCATTTATCAACGTCTGTCTCGAAGAAAGTGTTTACAGTTCTTGATTTCTTAAGTTTTACATAGTTAAACGTCTTAAACATCTAGAAACAGAACACATAGTGTACAGTAATAATAATAATAATAATAATAATAATAATAATAATAATAATAATAATAATAATAACATAAAGTACATTAATCAACAGCCATATCTTTCGTTTGGTTTTACATTAGGCGATATTGCTAGTTTTGTGATAGTGGTGTCCTGAAAAACTTAATCAGCTCCTCACCGCAAACTTAACAACGGAGCAAATTGCGTAGCCTACTGACAATATTGAGACAGCGTATACAGAATAAATACTTTCCAACACTGTGTATGTGCCAATGACTTTGCATTCATTCATATACTGACGTCACGTTTCATTACACAATACAGTGTAGAATGGTTACACCCAGTAAACATTAAACAATAACACATTTAACGTAAAAAAAAAACTATAGGACGGCTGTACTGTTAAATTTGCTTCACAAATATTTCGGCTTTTGCGTTGAAGTTACCCGTAAAATAATTCAAACTTCCCAATCTATATCATTCTAATGCAAAGATAACGACATAGTTGTTATTTAATTTACCTTATGCAGATGACAGTGTTACTGTTCTTTTTTTCTTTATGCCATTAACATTTTCCAAGAAATGCGTTCTCCTTTCAGTTCGCAGTGACTGTTGCCGTGTTTTCGAGGGCAGGTCTTAAGTAGGACAAGGAGCCAATGGAGGGGAGAAACTACCCCAGTACCACGGCCAAGCATTGCTGTCAGGTGCACAGCTGCCTCCAGGGAAAAACATGTACTGCAAACACACAGCCATCAGTGAACAGGAGTGGCTTTTTTTTTTCTTTTTTTTTTTTGCATCTGACAATGACAGCGGATGTTGTAATTGGAAAGCTATAGGAATGCATTCACTTTGATGTTTTTATTTTCCTGATCAGTCAGGGCACAATTACTGGTCATGGTAGAGGTGTGGATGCATTTTTTTGTTTTGTAGCCTACTTTTTAATATGCTCTCTATAATATATATATATATATATATATATATATATATATATATATATATATATATATATATATATATAAGTAGCCAGCAAAAAATATTAGGGATTTTATTGTGTATAGTGTAAATCAAGTGTTTAGATTTGGACATTAATCTAATGCAAAAGATTCTACACACATGTTATTATTTATGTACTTTTTACTTTTTTGTAGTATAGACTACAAATACAGTACTTCATAAATGGGTATATGATCTATTCATGAGATTTATGTTTAATTCTAAAACATGGTTTTACAGTGAAAGTTATTTTGATATAAAAGACACCAATATATACATACTCTTGCTAGTTTTATTATAGCAGTGACATTGCTTTTCTACTTATAAAAAAACGAACAAGACTGACAGGCTAGACTGTGTGTCTTATTCAATGCTTTAACCGATGAGCCAGTCAAATAATGTTTTTTTTTTGGTTTTTTGTAAGTCTATTTTGAGAACAACGCTAATTATGAGCAATTGGTAGAATTGAACGTTTACATACTTTTACATAATAATTACAATTCTTACTGAATCCAGAAAGGGTCGACATTTTCCAGCTCTTTTAATTTTAGAAATATTGACCTCTGCTGCTGTTGCACCCTTAACAGTCACAAGTCAGTTTTCTTCTTTTTGTTGCAACTTTATTTTGCCTTGGTTTGAGTTCACTTTTTAATAAAGCAAGGCATATCATTTCTTCACATCCAAACAGCTTACTTGTTCCTACTAATCTAGAGAGCACTGTCCTGTTCAGTGATGGTAAAGCTTTTGCATTTTAGCTATATTTTCATTTTTCATTCTTTTGCAGTCTCTGTTAACACTCGCGTACACTCTCTTCACTCCACTTAATCTCCAATCTTTCACCTTTGACCATTGTATCCTAATTATTCATTTCTTAAAGGAAACAGTGCTCCATTACGATACATCTTAATATGTCTAACTCAAGCATAGCAAATGCAACCAAACTAGTATAAAAATAAAGAATGTTTTAGATATTTATAAAGAGTGTTTTAGCTATTTTAACTATTTTAAGGATATTAACTTTTAGTTTGTAACATTAAACATTTTAATACTTAGTATTTTCTAGGGCTCAACAATGCCATTGGTTATCCATTACAGTACCACTAAACCTAATCGGTACATGTGTGCTATTGGGAAATACGATATCCTTTATATTGCCATTGCTAAAGTCTGCTAATGGTTCTGCTAGGATTTCTTCTGTGTCTGGTGGTTATTGACTAGTCCAACCAGTGGGACAAGGGCCTGTGTTCAGTGGACAGAGCCTTCAACAGCTTGGACTGGTATGCTACCAGTATGCTACTCTAGCTACCCAGGCGCGTGCAAAATTCTGAGGCCGCATAGGCCTTTTTCAGCATCACTTCTGTGATGCCGCATTAAATCAACTTATCTCCGTAGTTATGACCTAAACTCAGAGCTCACTCCTTTCTGAGGCAAAGGCTGAAAGAGAAAGTGGCACTGAGCCTTATGCATCACTCGTATTCAGAGAAAAAAAGCACTTTACAGAGCGTTTAAAAGGGACCAAGAACAAAAGTACACAGAAAGAGTACTTGGAACAAAAAGGAAGTTAGAAAGGCCAAGAGAGAGATAGAAATGAGCATTGCCAAGGGGGCTAAAACCAATTCCAAAAAGTTTTTTCAGCATTATAACAGCAAAAGAACATTCAAGGAGGAAGTAAAATGTCTAAGAGATACAAATGGCAAAATCATAGATGAAGAGAAAAAAATAGCAAATATATTAAATGATTACTTTTCACAGTTTTTACAAAGGAGGATACGGACAACATGCCCCACATGTTGACCTGTTCCTATCCAGTTTTAATTAACTTTAGCATAACAGAGGCAGACGTGTTAAAGGGACTAGGAGCTCTTAAAATAAACAAATCCCCTGGGCCAGATGAGATCCTCCCAATAGTATTCAAGGAAATAAAAGAAGTTATTTACAAACCGCTAACCAAGATCGTGCAGTAGTCTCTTGAGACAGGAGTTGTACCGATAGACTGGAAAATTGCAAACATAATACCAATCCACAAAAAGGGAGACAAAACCGAACCAGGTAACTATCAGACCAATAAGCCTGACTTCTATTATATGTAAACTTATGGAAACTATAATAAGATCCAAAATGGAAAATGACCTATAGGGAGACAGTCAGCATGGTTTTAGGAAAGGGAGATCGTGTCTAACTAACTTGCTTGATTTTTCTGAGGATGCAACATCGACAATGGATAATTGCAAAGCATGACATGGTTTATTTAGATTTCCAGAAAGCTTTTGACAAAGTCCTGCATAAAAGATTAATTCTCAAACTGAACGCAGTAGGGATTCAAGGAAATGCATGCACATGGATTAGGGAGTGGTTAACAAGCAGAAAACAGAAAGTACTGATTAGAGGTGAAAATTCAAAATGGAGCAAGGTAACCAGTGGAGTACCAGAGGGATCAGTATTAGGCACTCTGCTATTCCTAATCTACATTAATGACTTAGATTCTGGTATAGTAAGTAAACTTGCTAAATTTGCAGACGACACAAAAATAGGAGGAGTGGCAAACACTGTTGCAGCAGTAAAGGTCATTCAAAATGATCGAGACAGCATTCAGAACTGGACAGACACATGGCAAATGACATTTAATAGAGAAGTGTAAGGTACTGTACGCAGGCAATTAAAATGTGCGTTATAAATACCGTATGGGAGATACTGAAATTGAAGAAGGAATCTTTGAAAAAGATCTAGGAGTTTATGTTGACTCAGAAATGTCTTCATCTAGACAATGTGGGGAAGCTATAAAAAAGGACAACAAAATGCTTGGATATATAGTGAAAAGTGTTGAATTTAAATAAAGGGAAGTAATGTTAAAACTTTACAATGCATTAGTGTTGTAACATGGAAAAGAGAAATAACAGCAGATATCACTCTGCTTGGTTTAAATGATCTGTCTGTTTACAGCACACATCCCGTGCACCTGAGTGACTAAATTCACAAATCTCCTATACGCTGTTAGTTCATAAGGATTAGCAGAGGAAGCAGGAGCAAGTGGTAATGTCATCTGAAGTTGCATATTCTTGACAAGATGGTTAAATTAACCAACAGCACCTTCTCCAACAAACTGACGGAAAAAAAAAACTGACACACCCAAGATAATAAACACAACAATAGCTGGTTAACATAAATGGTAATTTCTTGCTGGCAAGCCATTTACATCTTTTGAACACATCTCAATTGGGGTACACAGATACTACTTTCATTTCTGTGTATGTGTGTGCATTAAGAGACCTGAACCTTTTTGTTCCTTCATGTTTAAGTACCCCACTCAGATAATACAACAAAGTGGGCAGACATTCTTAACCATTTTACAATTCTCTTGTTATAGTAAGAAGGAATAAATCCTTAACTATATCTCCCCTGTAATCTCACACACCTCCAACACCCTGTCTGTCTGGGGAAACAGGATAAGTTCTGGTTACTTTGAATGTCAAAGGAACCTTTCAAATTCAGGCTTTGGCTGGGTGGGGGGCATGTAAAAATACCAATACCCATTAAAAGTTGGCTTTACCATGGGTTACGCACCAGAAACAGGGGAGGGGAACCGACCTGTGTTAAGGGGTATTTAACATCTTGTAAAGTGGTAAAAACTTTGAAATCTGTCTGTTCTGTACTTGGGACATGATTCCCTGCATGTATTATAATAAACCTATTATTAATTGAAGAAAAGGACTTTGCAAATTTTCTTAAGAAACATTGGAACTCACTTTCTAAATCAACATCAATTAGTAAGACCTCATCTAGAATATTGTGTTCAGTTCTGGTCACCTCACTACAAAAACCAGACCAGAATTATCCCAGGTTTAAAAGGCATGTCATATGCAGACAGGCTAAAAGAACTGAATCTATTCAGTCTTGAACAAAGAAGACTAGGCGGTGATCTGATTCAAGCATTCAAAATTCTAAAAGGAATTGACAATGTCGACCCAAGGGACTTTTTCGACCTGAAAAAAGAAACAAGGACCAGGGGTCACAAATGGAGATTAGATAAAGGGGCATTCAGAACAGAAAACAGGAGGCACTTTCTTTTTTACACAGAGAATTGTGGGAGTCTGGAACCAACTCAATGCAGCACTCCCTTTGGAATCCCGAATGTATGACTCACCCTGCACATCACATCACACCCCTTAGGTTCTGGTACTTTCACAGAGGTTGTGGGTCATTTAAATTGGATCAGATTGCAATATTAGCTCCTTGCAACATGTGGGACTATCCCAGAACAAATGGTTTAGAAAGATTAATGAAGAAAGGTTCAAATGACTCATTTTGTTTACTTACAGTAAGTAAATGTTTATATGACTTTAGTCAGATAACTTGCTGCTGCAGCTGTGTACAGTAGATGTATAAGCAAGCAGTCTTGCTGTTAAAAAGTACTGCTAATGCATGACAATATTTTTACATTTTTTATTTAATTGTTTTACCAGGTTTGTCTCATTTTCAAGTCAGATTTATAATGTCAGAGGGCTAATAAATGTATAAGTATACAGTACATTTACAGTGCATTTGGAATTCTTCAGGGACCTTACTTATGAAAATCAAATTAAATATTTAAGCATGTGTGTAAAGACCTTTCTCAGATAGGTGCCTTTGCTAATGTGCACAGATTTTCTGTATAATTTCTGCCTTCAATGAGTTATAGAGTGTAACATTCATAACAAAATAAAGATTGAATAACAAACTAAATACAGATATATTTTATTCAGTCCTATAAAGTACAAAATAATTGCATTTATCACATGGTATATAAAAAATTGACTTTACTGAAAATAATTCAACAAAAAAACTTGCATAAAATGATTAGTAATGTAAAAAAAACCCCACCTAATTCATTGTTCATAATAAATATTATAATACAGCACCAATAAAATGTCCCAATTGGAATCTGAGTGACAACTATACATATAATTTCAGCTGAGAGTTTGCATTCACAATCTCAGCTAATGTCAAAATCTGAAATTCTTCACAGTTCATTACCCATGGAGTTTTATGTCAGCTGTATTAACAGTTAAAGTCAGCTAGATACTTATTAAGTCTTACTCCTGTTCCATTTAAATGTCAAGTTGCTTGCTGCCAATCATTAATCTGAAAAGAGGTAAAAGGCCATCACTCATCAAATATTTCTAAAACATGCCATTACACTGGATGGATTAGTATACATGTTGATTGACATAGTCCTAAATGCTGTGAAAAACACTGTACAGTATAACAATGCTGTTAAAATGTGACTGAAATCAGATGATTCAGTGAAACTGTGATCACTCTAGATATGAGGCATTTGAGACTACTGGTAAGGCTGCACTCTGTCTATGTTGATGGGTAATTATTTAAGCAATAGAACCGGAATAAGAGGGCTTCACTGTCTGGTAAGGTCTGCCTCATGCTGTTAAATGTCCCAAACTGAAGGCGAGGGCATTTAACATACTGAGAAGAGCCTTACGAGATGCAAAAGCCCTTTTATGAGGGTTCTAGTACTACTCGAAAAAGGATATGTTAAAACAAATAACATTTAAAAGTATTTTTCGTGATTTCTCGTACAGAAAAGCGAACACGGTTTGTGAACGGTTTGTAAAACATATAGAAGAATAAAAGTACAGCTAACTTTGAGGCTGTGTATTTGTGTACGTTTCAGTATTTAAGTTACCATTAGGTCCTAAAATGTATTAGCGAAATAAAAAAAAAAAGGTTTTAAAAATAGTAATTAAAAATATCTAGCAGTCTATGTGTTAATTCTGTTTGTGCTGTTTGTTCAGTAGCTTGTTCACAGTGTGTTTATAAAGTTTATTCAAAGCCTCCTTCCTGGCTTTGTTAAGAAGAGAGCACTGTCCTGTGTGTTACTGTGATATGTTCAAAATAAAGTTGCTGAGAGTAATCAGACTGTATCCATTTGTTTGATTTCTTCAACTCGTCATTCAAACCAGAGATTCGTTGGTACTGTGGTGACTGTATTGATGCTGACAGCAAACACTATTCCTGATTTTATTTATTTTTCACTTTATTTGCTATACTAAGTTTAAATAGATAGACATAGTATAGGACAGAGATTTTCTTTCATCAAGCAGAAAAAAGGTAAAATACACGAATACTTGATTTGACGTATTGATTTGGAAAAGTGATGAAACATAGCTTAAAAGATACGATTTGAGGATCTTTACCAGAAATTAAAGCCCTCGTATTGACCAATCAGATTAAAGGAAATCACTGATACATTTTCTAATGCCATATCTTTCCAGATGAACCAATGGGAACATCCATCTACAAATAGCTGTTACAGTCAGACATTTCTTTGTTTCTCTTTTCAAATGTAAACATTTATAATTCTCATATAAAAATGTGTTAGAATGAATGGGAACTCATGTATGTAATGTATCTATGTATGCATGTACAGTATGTGTGCATATGGGGTGTGCATCAACAGTATGTTTGTATGCATGTGTAATTCATTTAAAAATCATCCTTATTAAATTACAGTAAATGTAATACATTTAGATTATGTATTGCTCAAATATATTATTATTTTATTGTTTGTAAAACCTAGTTGTTTTTTTTATTTACCTGAAAACTTCACAGTAAAGGTATAATACCTTCCAGACAGACCATTTGATTTGTGGTAACAGTTGTGCACAGAGTTAACAGTCACAATCGTGCTTCCTCTTTCACTAGTGTAGTCTTAGAAGTCCCTAAAAGAAACATTCGAGATAGAGATAGAGATAGAGATATATCAATACCTGAGGGTAAACTAATGCATTTGTAAACTTTATGTAATGTGATCTCTCAGGGCTAATTTCAATGAAATTTTAAAAAATAAAAATGGGATGGATGTAGAGTAACAAGGGAGAGTGAGGGGCAATATTGTACTTTGAGGTCCTGCTCCAGTCTGGAGGCCACAATTATATACACAGTACCACCTAATTATATAATGTACATGACATGTAAACCAGTATTGAACAGGCAGCAAAACATATTCCGCTTTCTTGAAAAAGCCAGAGGATCCATGTACCCAATAAACAACTCAACATGTTGCAGCCATTTATTTGGACTGAATTAGTATATCATTAATGCTGTCAATAACAATCAACTAAAAGTTTCTAAAATCAAACCAACAAAATATAAATTGTACTACAGTATACAACTTTTATTCTGTATAGTATATATATATATTTTTAACAACCAATGGTTTTAATAAATACAGGTTAACTATTCAACCAACTGGTAGTTACTGTACCTTGTTTAAAGGAATTAAACTTACAGCAGGAACTCTGAGTGTATTTTGAAATAATTTAAAATGTTATGATTTCAAACTTCTGTCATTGTCTTCAATTAGAACAAAGATACAACGGTTTGGATTTACTCCAGTGCAAGGTTACGCCATAAACAAAAATAAATAAACCTTCAATTGTTATTTAATTGAACTGGAATTCTGAAGCTCATAAATAGACTTGACACTAACATTAGCAGTTTCATTTCCATTTTATAAAAAAAAAAAAAAAAAAAAAAACACTGAACACTTAGGGGTAGATGTACTAAGATGGGCCAGTCGCAGCGCAAACATACCGCAATTTGCATTTTCATTACAACAGTTCGCAAAGTATATATTTTGTCGTATGTACTAAGAAAAAATATGTTAATCAAGAGAGCCGCAATATACTAATTTAAATATTATTTGCATCATCTTAGCAAGATCTCTTGCGAGAGTTGTGCGACATTTACTTTAAGGTAAATATTTTGTGAACACAATTTTCTGTATCAAAAATTACCAAGGGAACATAAGATATCAGTATGAATGCTGAGCTTTTCCTCTCACATGTCGAATGACCTGTCCAGTGAGCGTTCTGGGGATCGCAGGAAGGAACGTTCAGGCAAGTAGGCGGCTCTGGGCTGAGGGACCTTCTCGGTGGAGAGGTGGAGCTTAGTGAGGCAGACAGGCCTCGGTGACGAAGCTCGTTCACAGCGAACTCCCTGAAGGATAAAAAAAGCAATTCAAAACACACGCCACATCCCCACATGACTCTCATAACACACCATGAACAGTCAAAGCACATTAAAAACATTAGATACAGGAATGGACGTACAGCTGCCTTTCAAACCGCTCAGTTGATAATTGCTGATTAGACAATTCCAGTTCTGCTTCCAACTGTGCGGATTTGCTTCTGACCTGAGCAACCTCACGTCTTTGATTTAATCTGTTAAAAAAAAAGAATAAAGTAGCATTTTTTTTTTTTTAAATATGCCAAACTCCAGCTCCAACAAATATATAAATAAACAACAAGTTGTCCAGTACACGGTTGTCAGCACAACATTTACAACAATGTACTTTGCAGTTGCACCCCACACAAAACAAAGTACAACTAAAAAATGTTTGAATCTATAGCAATTAAAACAGATTTAAGTTCTAAATACTTTGATCTGTTACCACTGAGTGCCACCTATTGTCCGAAATGTTCTGTTAATAAGAACCAATACCTCCAACCACGTGCAAAAAGGAATGACATTACATCAGCGGAGACAGAAAAAAAGAGAATGCCCCTCCCTTGACAGGGCAGAGATTTCAGACAACGACAAGTCAAAGCCTTTATTAAAGCTATCTTGTTTGAGAACTTACATCTTGCTGTCGGCCAACGTGAGTTTGTCTCGCAGCAGCTCGATCTCAGACAGCAGTGGTCATCTGGCTGTGATATTCCTTCTCTCGGTTGGTTACCAGCAGGCTCTCCAGGTTCTTCATGGAAATCCTCTCACTTGCCAGCTGCTTCTTAAGGAGCTCGATTTCTGAGCGATTCGATTCCAGCTCATTCAGCACCTGCAAAGACAAGACGATTAACCCGACTGTAAAACAACAAAATATCTGTGGGGAAATCAATTTTGCAAGACATCTAAATTGTTTTAGAAAGACGTGGCCACTTCTCAAACATTGCTACCTCTGGGGTGGGAAATTTGTTCTTCACAATGGTCCACAGTCACTTTTGAGACTGATCTACTGTATGTGACACATAAGTTCTTTGTGCTGTTTTGGATATGAAGGCACCTGACAACTATTATAATCTATTATAATTATAAAGAATGTGTGACTGAAACTGCAACAGAGAGATGCAGTTTTTATATATCATAGTCATTAATGTCATTTGAGGGACAGCCCATTTACACAACAGTGTGCACATTCCGTTTTCTGTCCATAGCTGTATATACAGTAGCAGTTTACTCATTGGAACATGGATAACATCAGTGTGCTCAGGTAATATAGAAGTGTACAACAGTTCTGTTTTAGAGATACATACTTGTTCCATCTCCAGGTTCTTGGAGCTAAGCTGTCTGCTTGTCATCTCCTTGCTGGTGTCCAGTTTGATACAAAGCTCCCTTGTGGACTCCAGATCTGAGAAGACAGACGCTTTGTGACTGCGTCTGTCTCAGCTCATCTTCTAGCCTCATTATGCTCTTGTTCAGATGGGAAATCTGATTTTTACAGGCATCCTCCGCCACCAAGGACTGAGCCAGAGAGAAAATACAGAAACAAATCGCTAGAAATGTTTCGTCAACACAAAAAGCATCTCTGGATAATGTCAGAGGATTGGCCTATCAGTTGGAATGTTTTCTAAACATGAAGTAAAATGGATATTGGAAAAAGATCTGCCATATGTAAGGTGACCATATGGCTGTGTTCAGTAGGACAGTTTGGGATAATTCAGGCTTTTCAACACGTGCATTTTGGTACTTCTTACCTGTCTCGGGTACAATTCTTACCTTTAAGAGAAGCAGGACTACGCTTACCAGAATGCATTGGGTTGCGAGTTGAAAAACCTGAACTATCCCAAACTGTCCCGCTGAATACAGAGCCATATGGTCACCTTAGCCATATGCCAAGTTTTAGGCAATGCTAGATTTACTGGACAAGACCTGTAATGGAACTTATATAGCCGTGTACCAACTGTACGTGTAAAGACAGTGGGGTCCATTTTAATTATTTTAACAGCAGTAAAATGTAATATCACAACCTTTAAATGCATATTCTTTCCACTGTATTTAACATTTGAAAAGCAGACAAGATAAAGAAAAAAAAAAAAAAAGAATCCTTACTTCATCAAGATCTCTCTCCAGGGTGTTAATGTTTTCCTTCAATCTGCGCCTCTCAGTCTCGCTGGTAAGAAGCTCCAGCCTCACAGAGCTGACCTCCCCTTCCATCTTGTGTGCCTTGCTCTCCCAGCTCTCAGACTGAGACAAGGCTCGACAGTAATTATCCAGGAACTCACGGTTCTCCTTATCCTATGTGTACAGCACAGTGGGCATTGCTCAATTACAAAGTTTAAACCGGTCCGCTTGGTTTAAACCTTTTAATTCATTTAATTTACTGTCAGAGGCAGTATCCCAACACAGACTTAGCAAATTATATATATATATATATATATATAGTAAAAGAACTCACCCACTCAGGTTCGTTGCCCCTTTAAAAACACGACCCAACACACTGGAATGGATTTTTACAGCGCTGGTGCGCTATTTTTTTAATGAACACAAAATAAACACCTAGCTCTTTTGGAGCACTAACTCAACTTTCAGGAACACCCTGTCTAACACGGGACAGCTAAGCTGTTTTCCCGTCCTTACACAAAACACAGGTTTAATACCGCACTTACTTTTTATTCACTTTGGCTACTCAGAGACAGAGCACCTCTCCTGCCTCCTTCTACTCAGCAACCCCTTAGCAAAATGACTGCCCTCCTTTAATACCCTGCACCTGGTTTTAATTTAACAATAGCTACCAGGTGCAGGGGATAATTAATAATAAAACAATTAACAAACTCAATTAAACAATAAAGAAAAACAATTAAACTAAACAAATGTGCATTCCGACATGTTTTCTACGAGGGAGGCTTTAACCCCCTCCTGCTGTGTTACAATATATATATATATATATATATATATATATATATATATATATATATATATATATATATATATATATTAGTCGACTCCGCATAATTGCATGGGCTCTGGACCGATGTGAGGTCATGCACATAACCGGAGTATGCACATAACAGGTCTATATGTACGTGTACATGCATATATGACTTGTTTTGATCAAATTCATAACTTTACTTTTCCCTTATATTTTATTACAAGTAACTTAAAATACTGAACAAGTTCAGAAAAATAAACCTCCTTGAAATACATTATACGCTCAATGCCAACAACACTACTCTCTGGCAACAAGCAATTATGAAAAATAAAACAATGTACAGTATATAACAGCCGGCATAAACCAAGTTATTTTTATATATTTTATTACAGGTAACCCAAAATACTGTACAAGTTCAGAAAAATAAAACAACTTGAAATACATTATGCACTCAATACAAACAGCACTATTCTCTGGCAACGCACGGTATGAAAAGTAAAATAATGTACAGTATATAACAGCCGGCATAAACTTATTGTAATACAGTACAGTTAAACAGGTGTGTACAGTACCTTACTATAGATCTTGTGAGTACAATGGAGCAAAACAAATATTTGATGGAAGAATGCACAGTATTCGGCCGACTGAGCTGATAAACAACTGTAAAATAAAACTGTCAGAAGACTGACAACCATTTGCCTCCATGAAGACTTGTAGTGTGCTGAGGCTTGAGAGTTTAACAGATCCGCTTTGCCATTTTCTGTGTCTTTCTTGCCAGCTTTTCCCGCTGTCATGCCGTTGCTATGTGCGCTATGTCACTGCTATTTCTGAAAGACTCTAACATTTTTTTTTTTTTAAAACACTCGAACTTATGCAATTATGCAATTATCCGAATTAAAATGCAATGTACAATGGACTTTGGGACCACACAGTTTTATGCAATTAAGCGCATTATGCATTTAGCCGATATGTATTTAACTGTATCAAACAATCATAGAAAGTGATGCACTAAAAAACGGGACTAGCTGCATGTTATAAGTGGAGTTGACTGTGTATACACACACACACACACACACACACACACACACACACAGACCGAGTGATTAGAAAGTAAGTTTACCACATCAATTCACCATGCAGTAAGTTCTTTGTCCTGTTTTTGCAATAAGAAACAGTCAAAATAATTGAAAACATGATAAAAAAAGTTAGGTGACAGTAAAAACGGCAAGCAAATTACATTTGAGGCGTATGATTTTAGGCATGAATTCGCTTCATTGTTTTTTCATAATGATGTTATAATAAATATATAAGCTTAACAGCAGATACCTGGTGAGTGCTTGACTTTTTATTATTTGTTTATTTAGCAGACGCCTTTATCCAAGGCGACTTACACAGAGACTAGGGTGAGTGAACTATGCATCAGCTGCAGAATCACTTACAATTACGTCTCACCCGAAAGACGGAGCACAAGGAGGTTAAGTGACTTGCTCAGGGTCACGCAATGAGTCAGTGGCTGAGGTGGGATTTGAACTGGGGACCTCCTGGTTACAAGCCCTTTTCTTTAACCACTGGACCACACAGCCAGTGGTATTCTGCATGATTTTAGGCACAATGATTATTTTATTATCCATTTATCAGAGTTTTTTATACCTGAAAACATTTCTAATATAGCTGAAACTAACCAACATTGATTTTTTAAAATAAATTTATTGAAAATAGAAAAAATGTATTACCATATCTATGTACTTGATTGACTATTGCAAGTCCCTGTTTAAAAATACATACCTTAGATGCAAGCTGATTTTCTACTCGTGCAACATCGTTCATGTAATCCTGAACTTTCAGCTTCAGGCTGTTAACTACTTGTCCAGAATCATCCAACTTGCGGAGCAGTGACTGAGGCAAAGTGTTCAAAATGTTACAATTACGCTTATAAATGTGCAATGCAAAAAGACTGGTGTTGAGTACTTTTAAGAAGAAGTAGATGATTACCACTGTGTTTAAACAGTGTTTTAGTCATTAAAGTCTATAGTGTAAGGGGCAGTCCCCAATGAAAGAATCACTGACTTTGCTGTGCTAGGAATTCCTAATAGATGATCAATGAAGAAATATTGCACACAATTTCAAAAAGAAACCAATGATTGGATTCCTAATTATGCACTTAATATTTACTTTTTCATTTATTTTAGATATTTTTTTGTTTAACTGTTTCATGGAAGGTAATGGACTGACAGCACAGAAGTAACACAAACACTGGAAATGTGAGAAACAAGCCTTATGCCTTCCCTGGTGTTCTCTTATTTAGAGTTTGATGGAGCAGTGAAGATTTAAATCAACTGAAATGAGAGAATTGCTTTCCTTAGATCAAGCTCTGCATCTTCTTAAAAGCGCAGCATCATTTGGATTTGCCTCACCATTCTATTATTAGATTTTCCAAAATAACATAAAATAAAATAACTACCCAACTTTGAGTTGAAGCACACCAAGTTTAGCTTTTTCTATCTAAAAAATAATGGTTTGATTGAACTAAACTAACAAACCAGAGTTCTACTTTTTTAACATGTTTGGGTGCTTAATACAGAACAGTTTGTGATGTTGTCACATTTACCTGGTTTTCAAGTCTGGCCTTGGAAAGGGCATCTTGGAGCTGGCTACACTCTTGCCCAGCAGCCTCTTTGGCTCTGCCTGTCTTAGCAAGTTCTTCATTCACAGAGTCAAGCTCCCGGCGCACACTGCAAATCTCTCTCTCTCGACTGCTGACAGTCTCATTCAACTCCCTATTTCATTGAAACAGATATGTAATCATTGTTATCTCCAGAATACAAATAAAAGTACTATATTAAACTAGCTTTCCAGGATAAAACGGTTTTATGCTGGTCAGAGAAGCCAAAGCTAAAAGCACTTCAAACATTTTCAAAACTTCACTAAAACAGCATTGTGAATGCACCAGAAATTTAAATAGCTAACAGGGACAAGAATGCTCTGATTTCAACACCCTCGCTGAAGCAAACTGCAAATAGTCAATGCGATAATGAGGGTTACCTGATAAGAATTCCTAATTCTTTCGATACACAGGGCCCTATTCACAAAGCTTTATCGGAAGAATTATTCAAAGATTGTTTTTATGAAGAAAGTACATCTGAATTGGTATTTTAAAGATGCCAGCAGCAGTCTAGAACAGTTCCATGTACTTCTCCCTGAGTTTTTGGAAGAGGCCCCTTTCCTTTGTTTGTAACAGATGGGCTTCTGTAACCTCATAGGAAAGGATAGCAGATTTTTTTAACCTTTGACATTATCGGATGTATCGTTTCCAAAGGTTACCCTGGAAAAGCGGTACAAGTTTACACGAAACTAATTATGACGTAGCACTCGTTATCTTTTATTAGACTCAAGGACCGCAAGTGGTATAAATGAGTTCAGGACATGTCTTAGAACCCCAAGATGGATTTCATTTATTGGTTTTTACATGGATTTTGAAATGAGAAGAAAAGTATGGACAATTTTAATAAACAGTTGATCAATTATTTGAGTAACTTATGCAACTGTTTTTTGATAGACAATGCTGTAATGCACTGATCGTAGAATATTGCAGATATAGTTACTACAGACATTACGCTATGCTTCCACTTTTAAGAAGCGAAGTAACGTCAACCAAAAATGTTGTGGTTTCAAAGAGTAAATACTGTTTCTGTTCAAATCTGGTGAATTGTAGGTGTGGTGGATTGCAGAGAGGTTTCTTAGCTGGGAGCACTGTATTATACTACTATGTAATTTTTATTCAAAATTGTGTTAAATGTTTAGTTTTGCAAGAGAACCATGTTAATTGTGTTCTATGATTAAAGTGACACATGACCAAGATATATATTACTTATTTAGTTATTTTTATTTAGTTTGCCCAATTATTTTACCCCCGATTTTCTCCCCAGTTTGCAATGTCCAATCATTTTCCCCCCTCACCGCAGCAATTCCCCACACAGCTCAGGAAAACTGAAGGTTCAGTGGGTGTCCTCCTATACCACAACCGAGCCAGCTTCCTCTTTTACACCCAAGAACTCATGACTGGATATCAGAGAGCTACTGACCTCTAGAGGACAAAGGCGAGCCCTCCCGGTGTCCACTTTTGAGCTTACTGGGCAGCCTGTAGTGCGATTAGGAGAAGCAGTCCCTGACGGTTTTGCCTGAATCCCTTTGGAATCCCCAGTGAAGACCAGCCACTTTTTTTTTTAAACTTACTTTGTTGTAGTCTCCATTTTCTCAATAGAAATTTTCAAATCCTTGATGAAATTTCAATATTTGAAAACATTCTTTAAATGCTGTATTATGTTTAACAGTTGTAAGCACAGTCATACACGTTAATTATCCAGCCCCATATTCACAAAACTGTTTGAAAGAATGCTTTATACAGTGGTAAAATGAATAAAACCCCTCAAACAATTAACTGTTTCCAGAAATGTTTGGGAATATGACCCATAGGATCTTAAATTATTACTTCAGCTGAAATACCCCAAAGGTGCCTGAAAAAGTCCCGAAATCAGGCAAATGGATGTCCACACTCTTAAACTGTTAAATTGGCAACCATACAGTAACAGCACCTCAACACACAATCCTTGTGCTTGCTACTGTATTTATCATATTAGAAGTGATCAATGACTGTAAAATGTAACCTCATATTGCCATTGTTTTGTTGCCAATATATTTTCTTTGCCACTTGAAAGCATATTACAACAATAGACCAGCAGGATTTATGTCTCTGAGATTTACCATACCAGAAAAATACAGGTATAGACAATCCCAGAGACTTTCTGGCCTAGATAGCAGCTACTTTTTTCTTTCTTCTGAAAAATACCTTCTCCTCTATCTCACTCTGACAGGCAGAGATCATCTCAGTCTTCGTATCCACAGTTTCCTGTAAGGAGTCCTTATCCTGGTCTAGTGAGGTAATAATACTCTGGAGATTGAGGATCTCTTCTCGAAGCGAAGCAATCTGCATTGCTTGTAAATCTGTGAACAAAAGGACAAAACTGATTCAAATGCACTTCATGAACCTGCTACAACGCAAAACACCTCTAAAATCCACCACCTTAATAAACCATTAGGCTATCTGGTGTCCACCTGCAGCAAAGTATGATCTCCAGAATAAATTTTCCTTGTGACACATCAATTTTCCTTGTGATAGAAAATCACCCCTTTAGACTATACAGTATGTATAAACTTCATATGTATCTGCTTTACTGAGTGATATGCATATTGTTCTTGATCAACTGTACCTAAGTCTTGGTTAATACACCCACAGTAGACGTCAGTTATTACACACTGCTGGGCTACCTACTGTAGGGTCACAAAACAAGCTAGAATAAAATCAACCAGCTGTTAACAGAACTTCTTGAATAAGATTCTGAAACCTTCATGAAATTGTGCTACGAAATGCATGGAAGATGTTTCATCATGGCTGGATGCACAGTTCTCAAGATGCAGATTAAAATGGCATGCGTCTGTACAGCACAGTCTATACAAGCACGTGTCATTTTCACTGGATAGGGGCAATGTGCTAGTAAACTACTGGCTGTTTTTATGGATTACCATTCCTAAGATCTATATCATTAAAATACAAGATTTTATTTTTTATTTTTTTACCATTTTTTTCCTCCATTCGTTTGAGTTTCTCCTGAGAAACCTCCAGTTCATTGATCTTCACTGAAAGTCGAAGCTGGTTCTCATTTAGGGTCTGCTCCTTTTGCTTATTTGTTGCTCTGTAAACAGTAAATAATGTTATACATGATTTTAATGTTTAGTGAATGTTTCAATTTTCACAAAGATTATTCAATTTGTATGTTGATGACAAGGGATTTTAACACCTCTTATTTTAATAAGGGTCAGAGTTAAAGCCTAAGGCGTGATTAATTGACTTCATGAAGATCAAAATACTAAGAATCGGGTAACTCCAACAGGTACTACCTAGTAACAACAGTTTTTAAGTTTGATTTCTTTAAGCTGTTGTACTATAGAGCAACTGAAAATGGTTTTCTGTATCTCTATCATCAGATTCTCAACCCATGCTATAGTAGACACACTGTTTTCAAGTAACCTCTTTGTATATATCAGGGGCGGGAGCAGAGCAAAGTAACCAAGACTAAAAATGTATGGTGCAGAGTGAAGCAAGGCAAACATTTTTAACAAAAAACACACACACACAGGCTA
This sequence comes from Acipenser oxyrinchus oxyrinchus, assembly GCA_030684275.1. Taxonomy (NCBI): domain Eukaryota; kingdom Metazoa; phylum Chordata; class Actinopteri; order Acipenseriformes; family Acipenseridae; genus Acipenser; species Acipenser oxyrinchus. The sequence goes on from CM060255.1 coordinate 8,766,984, forward strand.
TGCTCCTGCTGCCTTCAAACCAAAACTAAAAGCTTATTACTGTGCTGAGAATACCTTGTTTCCAGCTAAATATGGCTGCTCGTTTTTTGCAAAATTCAAACTGCATTTAAACATTGAAACTGGAGTCGCTATTGAAACAATCTTTAAACATGTATCAATGTTCTGTAAATGTGTTGGCTGCAAAAAAAAACAAAAAACGTAACAAGCAGACAAAAATAGATTTTATTTTAAAAATAGTAACCAAATGCACGGCTCTGATAAAACTATGACTTTACAGTGTAAAATACTGTAAGGAAAATTAAGTATCTAGCATAACATGAGTGGGATAACATGAGTGGGATAACATGAGTGGGGTATTTTACCATTTTTGACAGTTATTTTTGACTATTTAGCTTTGAAAATATTTGGAAAAATTTAAAATCATTCAGTTATTTTACATATACAAGTAATGGATAAAGCCTAATTTCAATCCAATTCAAAACTGATTTGAATCTATATATTAAAAAATGGCTTTTTTCCTCAACTAAAACATTCATTCAATTGACAATAATAGCCATGTTAACATACTATAATTGTGCTGCAAAAAAATTATAAGATTCAAAAGGGGAGCTTCAGTGAATTTAGTTTTTGTTAAAAATCGACCACTCTAATTCTTTATGTAAGTTCCAGTTAGTGGTTTATTGGTAATTTTTATTCAATTTATTCAAAAACTCAGGTAAAACATATAAAGTAAATCTAACTCAAATGGATTAAGTTACATGAATATACATGTTATGAGTTTAGTCAGACCCCGAGGAAGTTGTCATAACAAAAACTAAATGAGTTGCTAAACTTAATTATATTTTGGCAATTTTTTGGAGTAAACTTGGGTTTACAGTATACTCTATCTTCCCTCTATCATCCTGTAGTAGCTAATTTAGTACATTGTGAACTTAAATTCATGCCTTTAAAAAAGTCTAAACTGATTTACAGTGCCAACACTCTGCTTCATAGCTTGCTCCTCATTTTACACCTCCATGTACAAGGTGTTAGATAAATATCAAGAGCAACTGGGCTGGAGGAGCACATTATTACTCTTTGTTAAAAAAAAAAAAAAAAAAAAAGGCTTTTGAAAATAATATTTTGGATCAGAACTCTAAAAAGCGGAGCAGTGCAGCAAACAAAACAAACACAAATCGGCCTGTAGATTTCAAAAAGCAAATATTTTATAAAATACCTTTCAAAATATAGGGAATTAGTAATAGGGAGCAGTTTACAGCCTGCTGTCAGTGGTGTTATGTACTGTACATCATTGCTTTAAGCAATACAGAACAATGGGAAAATGTCATTCAAAAAGCATTTAGATTTTCAAGCAGTCTAATGTGATTTAACAGTAAAAAAAATTAAAATAAAGCTAAAAACATGCATTCATCATAAAACTGTCGCCCTATAATACCTTCCATTATTATTATTATTTATTTCTTAGCAGACACCCTTATCCAGGGCGACTTACAAAAGATATCACATTATTTTTACATACAATTACCCATTTATACAGTTGGGATTTTTACTGGAACAATCTAGGTAAAGTACCTTGCTCAAGGGTACAACAGCAGTGTCCCCCCACCAGGAATTGAACCCCACAACCCTCTGGTCAAGAGTCCAGAGCCCTAACCACTACCCCACACTGCTGCCCCACTACCCCACACTGCTGTCCATCCTGGACATTAACTTTCAGGTAATGTATATGATTTGTATTTTTTAAAATCAATACTAAAACATGATGTTTTTGCTGTTTTTGCTCTGCCCCTGGTTTATTTACCTTAAAATGCTGCATTCTGTTCCAGTCCTGTCGAGGTGATCCTCTGTGTTTGCTGCCTTGCAAGTCACCAGTTTGACCTCCTCTTCAAGAGACAGCAGTGCTTCCTTCATCATGGACTGCCTGGATCTGTACTCCTGACGCTCATTGTCCAGCTTACAGAGCCAGGATGAACCAAGTTACTCACAAATTCAGAAGCATTTTTACTTTTACTCATTTATTACAAATGTGTGTTCTCATTAAGTGTTGGATTGTCAGTACTTGAGATGGAAATACTCAATGTAACCACAAAGCAGGAATAGTACGCACTACCCAGCGAGCATGCTTCAAGCCTCATCATGATTATTCATTCAACTTGTTATTATTATGAACGGTTCTGTTCACTGACGAATAAGGGGTGGGGTGGGGTCGGGGGGTGGTTCTTGTAATTTCAGCTTCACAAATCCATTTTTCAAACAGAGACATTTTGCCTTACCAAGATTATTTCTGACTGCAAATCTTCTGTTCTTTGCTCCAGATGAGCCTTCTCATTGATAGCAGTCTCGTGGGATATCTGTTACAAAGAAGTAACATTTTTTATTTAAAATAAATGTAAGTGGCATTAATATTACTGATTCTATGTTTTTATTTTTAAAGTAACTGTAGCCAACAAAATAGTTCTTTAAATGGTCTGTACCATGCACATCCATTAACTTATATATGCTTCAAATATGCAGTTTTTAAAGAAACATGTGGTTAAGCAAACATGTATCACCTCTTAAATAATGCTATCTGGCACTACAAGTTAAATAAATCTCTGTTTGCAAGCCTTTAGACCTGTAGAGTTAAACTGTCCCCACCCCTTAAAGGCCTTCCTTCCTGTCAGTAACAAACCACCAGCTTCCCCACATGACTGACATGTTTCCAGCCAATTAGATGCATGACCCCAATGATACTGCTAAAGTGAAATGACCAGCCTTGCTCGGGACGCTACACCACAGGAGTGTAGTACCAGATGTCATGTTTTAAAATTGAAAGACATGTTTTCTGTAACACATGTTTTTTGTAAAATTGTACATTTGAGATCTATATAGAGAATTAAAGTGTGTGACAGGTAAGGTAAACATATTTTGTTCGCTACAATCATCAGTAAAATGCTATAAAATGATGGGTCATTAAGACATAAAAAAACACTCATTTACCACTGTGGCACTGCCAATTGAAAGGTAGAACCTATCCAGACTGACTACAGTCCATTGAAGGATAATGTGTGACCACCAAACTCGTAATTTAAGATTAGGCCAGGCCTTTGCAGCTGAAAAGCTAGTGCATTATCTAACCACTGTGTCGCATATCTTCCCCTTGGTAACACATTACCTGTAACCTCTCCCTCAGACTGTCCCGCTCAGTGGTCATCCTCCGCAGGTCAGCAGTTGCTTGGTCCCTTTCAGCCTCCACACGTCGGAGAATGGAGTGTGCTGCAAGGCTTGATTTAGGAGTTTTTGTGGACTTGATTATCTCCCTCCGAAGCCTTGTTATCTCTTCTTGGGCCTGTTAAAATCAGGGTGGAGAATTAAGCTGCGGTTCTATTGCCTTGAAAACCGTTCTCGATGAGCATGCCGTTCCTGTGAGTGTCCTGCTCTCCCTCCATAAGACGGTTCATTCAGGTGGAACATGATTGGTATATACTTAAACTTAAGCTATGCACCTCGCTTTTGGTTAGAAGGTTACCTTATATTAAACATATCAGCTATTTTTTGGTGTTCATTATAATAATTGCCATTTGGGAAAAATCTTTGTTTCATTTGTAGAAAATTAAATTACTGTGACTTACTTCCAGTTGAAATCTCTACACACCAGACATGTGAGACCGCTACATCAGGCGCGATGCGACAAAATTAATAGAACCTATACTTTTGTACACTCAACAATAATGGAGGCAGACCAACTACTACTCGTATGGGTACCTGGGGAGACTCCACACTCTCCTTGTCTGTGCTCCAGTGCCTAGATAGAACACTTCTCAGTTAAGATTGCTGTAGTGTAAAAACGTAACCCCAATTTCTTTAGTTATGCAGGCTTGTGTCGCAAACTTAACATTATCTTATCTGAATTTCATAATTTAGTAATTAAGTCAATGTATGTAACCACTGTCCAGATTGCCTGGACAGTATTTTTTTTCTGAGCAAAAAAAAAAATATGGGCCAAAAGAATTTCAGATTTTTTAATCGAAGGTTTGGCAAAGTTATCCTTACGTTGTACCAATGACCCAAATAAAACAAATGGTAGCATATGCCAGTATTGTTTTTATTTTGTAACCAAGAAAAATGCCCAAATATTTGCCATAATAAATGTTTTTTTGTTCGTGTTATTTATATATTTGAATTTTACACAAGTCAGCTCCAGAGTAAAGGATCTTGCTTTGATGTTAACCAACCAGGGTGTGCACTGGAGACACAGACACAGATAAAATATCAAGTTTTCACAATACATCTCTTGTGTCTCATTAATCCTCACCACAAATTAAGATTTTTTTGGTTAAAAAAACTAACATTTACATCTAAAGGCCACTGCAACTTGCATGAAACAGAGGCTATACTTGTAAAAACAGCCATTGCTACGAAATGTACTAATTCTTCAAGCACATAACATACATACTGTATGAAATATTCTTCATATTATTTAAAAGTCAGTGCTGACCTGAAAAGATATTCATTTAAACACGGTATTGCTTTGAAATTAAGATGCACTTTTTGAACCATTTTTTGCTTTAAAAAATAGCCTGCATCTTAAATTTGAGTACGGTATAGAAATGCTGATCAGGCCCTCATATTTTTCGACATGCCAAGCAATACCACAGTTCACAAACTGGGAGAAAAACAAGTGTGAGTAATCACGACTAGAAGCAGCACATAACTGTAATGCTCTGTGTGATAGCAGACGGCCGCAAACTGCCTCCATATGCGTAATTGAAGTTGTATCTTTGTAAATGCATATTCATTTGATATTTATTTTTTTCCTCAAATTGAGGGTGGGAAATTTGGGCTGTGTCTTAAATTCTAAGGAATACGGTAATTAACAAAGAGCACACAACAAGTCACGGCTCCCCTTACGAGTCAGATCGTAGGTTGCGCAAATCATTTACAGATCCAAAGTTCCAAGACTGATGATTGACAGGGTCAATTGGGTCTTGGAATTTTCACAATATAAGTGTTCTCATTTGGGGACTGTTAATTTGAATAAACTTACATTTTTAAAACCTTAATATCTCTTTTAATTTACATTTTATTTCTCTTTTTCAAATATGCTTTGATGCAACTTAACTTTACAGGCACCACAGTGCCTTTATAATAAGAATCCATTATTGCTAAATAGTTCAATATTCTGGCCGTTCATACTCTTATGAAATGTGTCATACGTATGCATATAACAATGAATTGGAATAGAATCCACTGATTTGAATGGAAAGGCAAGGGCTGAACATGAACCGAAAACCATAAGGTTCAAAGATGAAAATCTTGCCATGCGTTTAATTAAAGAGCAAGCTCTGTAGTCAAGAGGCTAGTACATGTCAGTATTATTAACTCATCAGCCACTAGAAAGAGTTCCATTACAATAGGCTCTTCTAATCAGTAACAACTATACTATTGTTAAAATACATGCAGTTTGAAAACCAAAGTGAATTCATGAAAGACATTACCTGTTCATGTAGAATGTTAATCTGGTCTCTGTCTGCTGTTAAAACTTTAATGTTGCCTTGAATTTCAGCCATGTGACTCTCATACTTTTCCAGCATGGCTTTGAACTCATCACGCTCATGCATAATCCGCATCACCTCCGAATCATAGGCCCCTCCCTAGAACATGACATTAGAAAATGAACTGCATCTGTCATATTGCCATGGCATCAGCAGTAAGACAGGCTGCAAAAAGATGTCAATCAGCACACAGCTCAGTGTCACATGGTGTAATAAAAGCAATCTGAATTAGTAAAAATAGTTTGTTTGAATAAACTAATTTTAACATGCACAAACCAACTAATGATATAACCAGAAACAGTAAAAAAAGAATTATACAAAACACACAGTACTTAAGAAACTCTTAATCAACTTTATCAATGAGTTTGTGTGATCTCTCCACATCTGTAGCACACATTATTGTGCAAATGTGCTGTCCCTCACATGACTGAATATATGTATTCTATAATATATAAAAGCTGCACCTCCCTGTTGTAAGTAAGTTTAAGTCACAATATGAAAGCCTAACAGACCTGCCAGAATATAATAGTAGGTACTTGGTGCTTCTATGTGTAACACTGCACAAATTATTGATGTTTAACAGGGGAACAGCCAGCAGATTTCCACCTATAATGTCCCTTAAGAAATAAGTGCAGTCCTGGCTGCTCATGAGGACCCAACACTTTATTATCAGTGTTGTGGTAAGTGTTTGTACAAAGATGTAATCTGATATATATATATATATATATATATATATATATATATATATATATATATATATATATATATATATATATATATATATATATATATATAGTACTGTGCAAAAGTTTTAGGCAGGTGTGAAAAAATGCTGTAAAGTAAGAATGCTTTCAAAAATAGACATGTTAATAGATTATATTTATCAATTAACTAAATGCAAAGTGAGTGAACAGAAGAAAAATCTAAATCAAATCCATATTTGGTGTGACCACCCTTTGCCTTCAAAACAGCATCAAGCATCAATTCTTCTAGGTACACTTGCACACAGTTTTTGAAGGAACTCGGCAGGTAGGTTGGCCCAAACATCTTGGAGAACTAACCACAGTTCTTCTGTGGATTTAGGCAGCCTCAGTTGCTTCTCTCTCTTCATGTAATCCCAGACAGACTCGATGATGTTGAGATCAGGGCTCTGTGGGGCCATACCATCACTTCAGGACTCCTTGTTCTTCTTTACGCTAAAGATAGCTCTTAATGACTTTCGCTGTATGTTTTGGGTCGTTGTCATGTTGCAGAATAAATTTGGGGCCAATCAGATGCCTCCTGATGATATTGCATGATGGATAAGTATCTGCCTGTACTTCTCAGCATTGAGGAGACCATTAATTCTGACCAAATCCCCAACTCCATTTGCAGAAATGCAGCCCCAAACTTGCAAGGAACCTCCACCATGCTTCACTGTTGCCTGCAGACACTCATTCGTTCGCTCTCCAGCCCTTCGGCGAACAAACTGCCTTCTGCTACAGCCAAATATTTCAAATTTTGACTCATCAGTCCAGAGCACCTGCTGCCATTTTTCTGCACCCCAGTTCCTGTGTTTTCGTGCATAGTTGAGTCACTTGGCCTTGTTTCCACGTCAGAGGTATGGCTTTTGGCCTAAGTCTTCCATGAAGGCCACTTCTGACCAGACTTCTCGGACAGTAGATGGGTGTACCAGGGTCCCACTGTTTTCTGCCAGTTCTGAGCTGATGGCGCTGCTGGACATCTTCCAATTGCGAAGGGAAGTAAGCATGATGTGTCTTTCATCTGCTGCAGTAAGTTTCCTTGGCTGACCACTGCGTCACGGTCCTCAACGTTGCTCGTTTCTTTGTGCTTCTTCAAAGAGCTTGGACAGCACATCTGGAAACCCCTGTCTGCCTTGAAATTTCTGCCTGGGAGAGACCTTGCTGATGCAGTATAACTACCTTGTGTCTTGTTGCTGTGCTCAGTCTTGCCATGGTGTATGACTTTTGACAGTAAACTGTCTTCAGCAACCTCACCTTGTTAGCTGAGTTTGGCTGTTCCTCACCCAGTTTTATTCCTCCTACACAGCTGTTTCTGTTTCAGTTAATGATTGTGTTTCAACCTACATATTGAATTGATGATCATTAGCACCTGTTTGGTATAATTGTTTAATCATACACCTGACTATATGCCTACAAAATCCCTGACTTTGTGCAAGTGTACCTAGAAGAATTGATGCTGTTTTGAAGGCAAAGGGTTGTCACACCAAATATGGATTTGATTTAGATTTTTCTTCTGTTCACTCACTTTGCATTTAGTTAATTGATAAATATAATCTATTAACATGTCTATTTTTGAAAGCATTCTTACTTTACAGCATTTTTCACACCTGCCTAAAACTTTTGCACAGTACAGTACTGTATATATATATATATATATATATATATATATATATATATATATATATATATATATATATATATATATATATATATATACATTCTTACCTTAACTGGGATGGACCTTGATGGGCTACGACCTTGGGATTTGCTGCGCATTGGACTTGAATTTCTTCCTTTTAGCATCTTTCTCAGGTTTGATCCCAGTCTTCATCCAAAGTCTTTACAAAGGAGTCCAGTCGAGAAGGAGACTTGTCCTTCCTCTTTAGGAGTCCTGCTGCCCTTTCAGCTTCTAATATGAACTCTTTTTCTAAATAATAATAATGTTACCACAGTAAATTCATTCATTTAGATATCCAAGCTTAAAAACTGATACATTTATTGGACTAAGATCTTCCAAAAAAACATTAAAGACTTGGAACTACAAACATTGTATTTTGATGAAAGTGTCATTACTGATTGCTGGTAATATACATAGTAATAGTTATTTACACCAAACACCACACAATAGACTTAATGCCAAACGAGAGCTATCAATATCACGACAAAGTGGAGCACCATGATGTATGCACATGATGTGTACATGTATGTACATATGTATGAACAGACAGGAACCATATAGTGTACAGTATTCCCAGATTCATCAAAATGAATAACTATTTTTCTAGATTTATGTAAAAATGGAAGTAAGACACACAGCCAGAGGGATCCGCCGCCATTATCCAGAGTGACTTACAATTGTTACAAGATATCACATTATTTTTACATACAATTACCCATTTATACAGTTGGGTTTTTACTGGAGTAATCTAGGTAAAGTACCTTACTCAAGGGTACAGCAGCAGTGTCCCCCCAGCTGGGATTGAACCCATGACCCCCCGGTCAAGAGTCCAGAGCCCTAACCACTCCTCAACACTGCTGCCCATATCCAGATTTGGATACTCTCAAAAACATGTGTAGAAGAATGTATAGTATAGTATAGTATGGGAGTGAATTATCTATATCTATCTGTATATATATATATATATATATATATATATATATATATATATATATATATATATATATATATATATATATATATACAGTACTGTGCAAAAGTTTTAGGCAGGTGTGAAAAAATGCTGTAAAGTAAGAATGCTTTCAAAAATAGACATGTTAATAGATTATATTTATCAATTAACTAAATGCAAAGTGAGTGAACAGAAGAAAAATCTAAATCAAATCCATATTTGGTGTGACCACCCTTTGCCTTCAAAACAGCATCAATTCTTCTAAGTACACTTGCACAAAGTCAGGGATTTTGTAGGCATATAGTCAGGTGTATGATTAAACAATTATACCAAACAGGTGCTAATGATCATCAATTCAATATGTAGGTTGAAACACAATCATTAACTGAAACAGAAACAGCTGTGTAGGAGGAATAAAACTGGGTGAGGAACAGCCAAACTCAGCTAACAAGGTGAGGTTGCTGAAGACAGTTTACTGTCAAAAGTCATACACCATGGCAAGACTGAGCACAGCAACAAGACACAAGATAGTTATACTGCATCAGCAAGGTCTCTCCCAGGCAGAAATTTCAAGGCAGACAGGGGTTTCCAGATGTGCTGTCCAAGCTCTTTTGAAGAAGCACAAAGAAACGAGCAACGTTGAGGACCGTAGACGCAGTGGTCAGCCAAGGAAACTTACTGCAGCAGATGAAAGACACATCATGCTTACTTCCCTTCGCAATTGGAAGATGTCCAGCAGTGCCATCAGCTCAGAATTGGCAGAAAACAGTGGGACCCTGGTACACCCATCTACTGTCCGGAGAATTCTGGTCAGAAGTGGCCTTCATGGAAGACTTGCGGCCAAAAAGCCATACCTCCGACGTGGAAACAAGGCCAAGCGACTCAACTATGCACGAAAACACAGGAACTGGGATGCAGAAAAATGGCAGCAGGTGCTCTGGACTGATGAGTCAAAATTTGAAATATTTGGCTGTAGCAGAAGGCAGTTTGTTCGCCAAGGGCTGGAGAGTGGTACACTAATGAGTGTCTGCAGGCAACAGTGAAGCATGGTGGAGGTTCCTTGCAAGTTTGGGGCTGCATTTCTGCAAATGGAGTTGGGGATTTGGTCAGAATTAATGGTCTCCTCAATGCTGAGAAGTACAGGCAGATACTTATCCATCATGCAATACCATCAGGGAGGCATCTGATTGGCCCCATATTTATTCTGCAGCATGACAACGACCCCAAACATACAGCGAAAGTCATTAAGAACTATCTTCAGCGTAAAGAAGAACAAGGAGTCCTGGAAGTGATGGTATGGCCCCCACTGAGCCCTGATCTCAACATCATCGAGTCTGTCTGGGATTACATGAAGAGAGAGAAGCAACTGAGGCTGCCTAAATCCACAGAAGAACTGTGGTTAGTTCTCCAAGATGTTTGGGCCAACCTACCTGCCGAGTTCCTTCAAAAACTGTGTGCAAGTGTACCAAGAAGAATTGATGCTGTTTTGAAGGCAAGGGTGGTCACACCAAATATTGATTTGATGTAGATTTTTCTTCTGTTCACTCACTTTGCATTTTGTTAATTGATAAATATAAACTATTACCATGTCTATTTTTGAAAGCATTCTTACTTTATAGCATTTTTTCACACCTGCCTAAAACTTTTGCACAGTACTGTATATATATATATATATATATATATATATATATATATATATATATATATATATATATATATATATATATATATATATATATCAAATGCTGCTAAACAATTAAATGTTTTCCTAGTTTTGTTTTGATTAAAAAAAAAAAAAAAAAACAGTCCAGGCTGGTTTACCCCACTGAGTAACAGTTTACCATAAACAGAAAATTAAAATAATTAAACAGTTAAATATATTTTTTCAGCTAGATAACACAACTGTGTGTTTTCAGGACTACATGTTTTGTCTGAAACACAAACTTCGCAAACTTTGCAGTTTCTGGAGAGGTACTTTCCAGGTGTACAGTACTGTACTATCAGCAACTGACACAACCAATTCACTCTGTGACTGTCAGTGCTGGATTACTTTTTAACAGTCACAGCAAAAATTAATAAATAAATAAATTGTATCCTCACAACTCTTAACTTTCCGATAAATCAAACAATTAACCTACACTGGAGTTAATTCTGACTCCAGTATCCTCCCCAGGGTCTTATTCCCTCCTATACCCTTCCAATGTAATAACATGCATTTCAACCAAACATTACATTTATTCTTTTTATACCCAACTTTGTTTGTTTAACGTTTCTTAATCAACCCATGATAACCACTTTACGTTCATTCGTTAACTCTCGTTGATTTTACTTTTAAAGATGTTACAATATATCCACACTTTGTTTACCATCTAGTTGGTTTATGTTGTCCTTTCACATTTTATTACTTTTTTAAAAAATTTTAACCATCTCCTCAATTAAACATTCACACAGGCTTTACCCTGACGGAGTGTACATTCTTCACACCCACTGCCCTAAAGCTGCCAAAGTTTGATCTGGAATGTACACTCCCTCACACCTTGAAAATTTCTGAAAATTACACCTGAAAACGTAATTTTAAAGACTAACCAGTACTGTGCTTTTGTCATATTGTTCTGTACAGGCAATATACAAATGAAATAGTATTCCATAGTATATGGTAAAAGAAAAAAAGTAAAATGATAAAAAAAAAATCCAAAGCAATGATGATGTTACTGCTGACGTGTACAGTAATAATAAATGATAAAGAAAGTGTTGTTATATCAGTGAGAGCCTAGCGAGTCACAAACATGTATGATATTCTTTCAGAATCTCTCAGGTTGCTGACCAAAGTGAGATTGATAGTATCTATAAGCTCTACAAATGGAGCCGGTTCTTTTAGCGCAGCTGAACAAGGGAACCAAGAAGAGAACATTCTGGAAACCTAGTTATACAAATATCTGTTAGACAGGGAAACTACATACTTTCAAATCAAGAAATTTCCTGTTAGAAGGGGATTCACAGTTTCTGTATGAATGTGTTGAATGTGTCAAATGTAAAACTCATGGCTGTGAAATACCTACTAAGGTTTTAAAATCTAATTTCTTACCTATTACTATAGAAAGAAAGGAGGCTGCTGCTTACACCTTAATTATTTTCTTCAAATTTGGTACATCTTCTGATTGTCTCAATAATGCTCTTGTAAAGTACTGTTCAGTCCATCAATTGTTTCAATGCCACGTTCAGACATCCATTATGATTCATGTTTAACATTTTGCTTCCAGTTGCCATTTCTCTTACATTATGGCCCTGGGGTCCATTTCTAGTTTATCTTTATGTACACTAACTCTTTAATTTAACACAAACTGGTAATACTGTATAAGCAAACTAATTTGAGCTTCACATAAGTGTTAAGAATGTTTTTTTACATAACTTTTTAACAAATTGCCATTAGGACATTTCTTTTGACAAAAAACAGTAGAAAAAAATGCAGAGGCTTTAAAAAAAAATAGTTCCTGTTTCAGTTTGACAGACCTTAATACAGAGAAAGAAACTTCCTCACACACAAAGAAGTAACTGTACAAGCAGCTTATCTCCTTTAGAACACAGACTTGTTTGATTGTTACCACAACTTTAACTGTGTGTGTGTGTTTATAAATAGTTTTAGATTTTTTTTAAAGCAAACTTATAAATAGCAATATATAGATACTCTGTTATTTTATTTTGGCACCACATTCAAATGGAAAGTTCTCAAGTTTCATCAATGTAAAGCCTTCTGTTATTTATACCTACGGTAAGTTATCTTTTCTTTAATCTATTACAATTATTCTGAGCGTTATACTATACAATATAAGTATAATATTTGCTATGTGAATGTATTGAATTATAGAAGTGCTTTGGTTCTAGTGGTGGATAATCAAACGGAGTGTAATATTTTAGTGAGTAGAGACTTCAAAAAGTTTACATGAGTCAGCTGGTAATTTTACAAAGCTGGTGCTATGGCACTGACGCATATCATATTGGATGTAGTGACTTGATATTTGCAGAATTATGAACATTTCTAGGGATTCATTTGGCGAGGGACCTCAGATGCCCAAATAAAGTTGTGAAAAGCTTGCCCTATGTAACCATTTTGATTTTACATAGAATGGCCATTAATCCTAATTCTTAATAGTTTTCACATATTGAGGAAGAAAAAGATACAAAAAAGTCACAGTAATGGAGAACTCCAACAATAATGATAAAGACAACATAATATGAAAAAGAAAATCAATGGCTGAACACTTTGTGTGTGTGATGACACTTTTATGTATGATACTTGCTATATAGTATTAAGTGGTGACAAAAGCATTGGTGCTTGTTGAATAAAATGTTAACAAAACCAAAAACAGTAATACTACAATTTAATTATACAAATATTGTATAATGTTACAGATTTATTACCTCAATTTTACAAAGGAAGCCACAATGTAATTGGATTGCTAACTTTTTGGTGTTACTTTAGTTTTGGGGTATTTACAGGAGCATTGCACTGCTAGCTTGTGAAATAAAACCAACACATACTATATATTGTAATCGCTTTCCAAAGGGTTGATGAAAATGTAATTTGATATAAATGGTGCTTTCTGTTGATACAGCATGCATTCCCTGTATCAAAAGGATTCAAATAAGTACTTCAAGTCCTGGGGAGTCAGATAAAAGATATTCAATAACTTAGTCATAAAGTACTTTTTTTTTTTTTTACATCTCCGTTGCTAAGCTATTTTCTACTGTTTGTAATCAATCTGCAGGTCAATAGACTCCAATACTGAGTTATTATAATTTTCAACTCCACCTACTCTGCATTTATATAGACACAGAGAGAAGGAATAGAATACATTGTTTAATGATTTGAGAGGAATGAGGAAGTCAAGCTCAAAGCCAGGCAGATTTAGGGAAAGAAAATATTAGTGCAAAGTGCAAAGTGTAAAAAAGTGTAAAAAAAATTACTTGCACCCATAAGATACATGGTAGAACTGTATTGAAAATAAAGTGGACGTGTTTTTATGTTACCTCAACAGAGTGTCAAAAATGCCTTCTTCAATTGCCTTGATTATTTTTTTTCACCTGGTATATTCTGAAGCTATACCGGACAGTGAACACATTGGTAGGTATGTTTTTAACCACGATAATAATGTCTATGCTTTTTAACCCTTAATTACTTGGGGAAATGATATTAATACTCTTGCATGCAGCAAGAGTTGGTTTAACTTTTCTTAATCAACCCATGATAACCACTTTACGTTCATTCGTTAACTCTGTGTACATGAGGAGTTCATTTGTTTAATTCACTGTTCAGAGTGCACTGGTAATGTAATAATGTAAAGTACAATTATTTGATTTGTAACTCAAAATGTAATTGCCTTATCAGTTTCTTATTCTCAAATTTACAGGTAATAAAATTACTGCAAAAACCCAGGTCAAACAAAACATTCTCATTAGGTGCAAGAGTCAACACAATATTGTAAACAAAACATCTCAGTGGACATGCACACGATAAAGACTTGATTATGTACAGTATGTTTGATTTGAAAATAAGAGAGTCACTGGTAATGCACACTAAAAAAAAACAAGATTGGGTTTCCCATGGCAATTATCACAATTCCAAGCATTGGCTTGATAAGCTACACGATGTGTGTATATTTTACAAACAAATTTATGCCAGCCATGTATAATATCCCCTTTTTGATCTATCAAACATTAATTACAAATGCTACCTTTGTTGCTTAATGTTTTTTGCCTGAACGATAATCTGAGTGCACTGTAAGCACAACTGCCCCCACTGTATTTATTTATGTTCAACAGATTTCACTAGGCGCTAACCCAGTTTGTGTCCAGGCTGTGCAAAGAGGTCGAACTCCAAAGGGGGCGTCACATTAGCTCTGACGGCAGAGATTCCGTCTCCTTATCGCACAACAGCTAACCCTACTGGCCAGACACCAAGCACATTGAGAGTGGATAAAAAGCAGGGCTGATCACTGTTCTCCAGGATAGGTAGCCCGCCCACCTCTGCTCTGGATTTCTCGGCGTAAAAGCGATTCAGGCTTTAAGCTTGTGAGATCGGAGGACGCTCACACTCCCTCGTGGACGTCTGTGCTGTGTGGGGACTCGCTGCGGTGAGGAGAAAAAAAACAATAATTGGACGTTCCAAATTGGGGGAAAAATAAATACAAATAATAATTGGTCACTCAAAAAAAAAAAAAAAAAAAAAAAGTCTGAGTGTGTCTTAGGTGGTACATTGTACACTGCAGTGAACAGATGTAAAATAAAGACACTGTGTAATTGTGATGTGCAATGAACAATAACAACAGCCTGTCAGAATATAAATGTACTTGAAATAATCTGAGACTTTTTGTTTTGTACTTGTTACCGTAGAAATCCCCCAACCTACAGACTTTGATGTTACAGAAATACATTTAGGAGTTTTTAACTTCACTTGGAATTCAAACCTTTCTTATAATAAGGATTATGCTGTACATTACAAGGTGTGCATTGGGGATCTAGGCAATGAAGACTGTAAGGTAAGTGCTCTATATTAGTTAACTGAATGAATTATAGATATACATGAACTAATGATAATGTTCCCCACACATTAGTAGCAAACCTTTAGAGGGCATGTGACCTGCCACCATGATCTTGATATATCTGAAAAAGACAACAGAGTTTCATAGCAATCCCATATCAGGGTTTTATTTCTGTGGAAATGGAGAAGTTTGTAACGGCACTAGATATACAGCACTAGTGGCTTGATTATTTTATTCATTCACAAAGCACATACAGTAAGTCATGACACAGGCAGTTTGAGCTTCTCTACACTGCAGTGCTAATGTGCCAATGAGAAGGACCACCCTCTTCGGCAGTGGTCTTATTGCCAATGGTTCTGTTTTTTCTAATTTGTTTAAGCAGTCTTACTCAGATTCCTAAGTCGCCTCATCAATTAAGATCTAAAACTATTCTATCACAGATAATATTCTCCTTTATTTAAGTGATAGTGCCCATCGATTAATGCTCTACCACTTGGTAGTTGACCACGACTGGAGTTATGAGTCTTGAGCCGAAAACAAGGGCGCGAATGAAATTCAAAGTCATCTACCACACAGCAGAGCCTTAACCCAGAGGACACTATCGCTATTAGAATTTGTTTTCTCATTATTTTCTTTAAAACATCACTTTAAAACTTAGATTTACCTTGAACTTATGATTCCTCGTGTACCCTTCTGCTGAGAAAGGTTTTAGCAAGATAGTCCTGAAACTTTATTAAACAAATAACATTTTATTTGTCAGGGTTGTTACAGTATAGTTTCTCTCAATAGTGCCAGCAGTGGGCATAGACCATCGGATGCCCTCTAGAGCTGGAAACTGATTAGCTGATGGTACTAAATAGTTTACTTGTTTTTCTTCTGTAAGATATGGATGTTTATAATCAATTGCAACATTGTTTGTCTTAACAGGAAGAGGAGAGGAAAGTTGCTCATTTTAGAAGATTTATATCCAGAGGAGTTTTTGCAAAAGTTAAAACTATTGTGTCTTTTGGTAATAGAAAAGCTGAAAGCAATTGGACTGTAAGGAATTTTCCGCGATCAAAAGGTAGGACTTTTGTAGTGCTAATCACTTCCCATTTAATTTAATGAGCTAAGGTACTTAGATTTGGCATACATTTATATTCATAGCTGTTCTATGCATGGATTTAGTTCCTCTAGTACTGCACATATTGTATGGTACTGTAGAAGCTAAAATTCAATTCCTATTCTCAAATGGCATTTAGAGTTTCTATGTCACTTCAGAGAGAAACACATGTTTTGCAAAATTGCAACCATGCAGATAATGTGGTATTATAGAAATATGAATAATTCTTCTCTGTAGGGGTATCAAAATAGTGATTAATATCTGTGCAAACAATTTGATTATTTTAAATAAGAACCATATTTTGTTTTCAAATAGAAGTAGATGTGAATACATTTTTTGAGTAAAAATTCAGAATTATTTCACTGTTTAATATCCCTTCTAGTTCTGGATGTATTGTACCATAAAACAAAGATTGTACAAATAGGAAAACAGCCTCTTTCACAATTTTGTCTGTTGTAATTTATCTTATCTTACCTACCTAATTTAAAGACTTTTCAGTTTGGTAGATGTTTAGACTAGGTATATTACATTGGACATACTTTGTATTGGAGAATGACCCATATCTATAGAAATGTAATTATCTTTCTCTCAGTGGTATGTTATCCACTGAACGCACTGTAAGGATATGCTACTGTAAGGTATTGAAGCACAGTCCCCAAATTCTACTGTATTTAAAAGAGCCAGGACTAAACTGTGTGCCACTCAACTTCTGGAAAGAGTACATTACAATTGCAGCTTTAGCTAAGGGTATATAAATCTTAAAACCAAAGTCATTCTAATATAAATATATCAAACAGAAAATACCATATTTAATCTGTTTTACAAAATGAACTAGGAGTTAGGGTTGCACTACTAGCTGCATGAATCTGTATGTACTCAAAAGTTATCTTGCTGTAGAATATATTGCAAAATTGTCACCTTCAGAGGACTCAAGATAGTTATTGTTGTTGTCAGCCTTAAAAAAAGTGATGTTAGTGGTTGTTTCAAAGAAAATATAATTTAAATATAGTTTTAACAGTGCAAATGTTGGTGGCTGATTGTGAAATGCAAGCTTGTTTTTTTTTTTTTTGTGTTAAATTCTGCTGTTCGCTCACTCTTTGTATTCCAATACTCTGAGTACATTAATGTTGTTCTTGTCTGTCTGTCACACTCAACATTGTGAACATAACTGTTTTGATTATGTACCACTCTTCACCCATTTTTATCGTACACTCCTAGCCTAGACGTTTATAGTCTGATTTTATTCAAATATTTGAAAACGTTCATGTACTGACTGATTATTATGCAGACCCGCTGTACGTGAGTGCACTGGTTACTGTATGCTATTAATATATCATTATATATTTTATGCATGTATGTATGTGTGTATGTATGTATGTATGTGTTAAAGACATGAATGATTGCAAGGAAAGTTTCTCTCTGAAGTTACGATTCATTGTACGACAGTTTCTGAGGGGGCAGAAATGAAGGTAATTTCTAAAAATCCCTTACAGTAAAAGAATAATAAATATTGTAATATTCTTAAAATATAGATGGTAAGATGAGTATGTAGAGGCTGTGTGGTAGTGGTTAAGAAACAGGCTTGTAACCAGGAGGTCCCCGGTTCAAATCCCACCTCAGCCACTGACTCATTGTGTGATCCTGAGCAAGTCACTTGACCTCCTTGTCTTTCGGGTGAGACGTAATTGTAAGTGCCTCTGCAGCTGATGCATAGTTCACACACCCTAGTCTCTGTAAGTTGCCTTCGATAAAGGCGTCTGCTAAATAAACAAATAATAATAATTGATAAGTATAAGCTGAATAAAATAGCTACTTAACTTCTTTAATTTCTTAAAATACATCATCATCACTGTCTGATTTTGGTTTATCTCCTCAGGCATAACTGAACAAGCACTACAGAATGTGTCCTGCATTTTGTACAACTTTGACCATATAAACTGTACGTGGGAAACAGCAAAGGAAGTGCCAGATGATGCACACTACTCAGTTTATTTTTGGTAAATATATTATATAACACAGATATCACCCTCAAAACAAACAAACAAAATTGCATCGATGTATATTTAATAAAAACCAGAAAGGAAAAACACTGGAAATGATTACTCAATTCATGTTGACTTCACCCCCTTCCCAGTGCAGTTAACTGTGCAATGTCCCTCCTTCCTGACTTGTATCTAGCATTGATTTGTTCTGAATACTTTAAACCCACCCCAACTACTGAGTGGCAGCAAATTCCTACATTTCTATTGGAGAGTCTGTGAGAATGCAGACAGGGAGGATTGCACACGCTTGTGAGATTTAAAACAAGATTACAATTAGATACGCAGGATTGTTGTTGCTCGTGGGATTTAAAACAGAATTACAAATCGTGAACAAAATTTAAAAAAATGCCTAGACACGAAAACCCCAGAAGAATATGCTTGTGACCATAAGGATTTAGTTGTGGAAGACAGCAAAGCAAAGAAGGCAGTGTGCAAGTACAGAACTGTCGACTTACTATACATATTGTGTCAGGAAAAATCTGCCAAGAAATGTGGAAGTAACCGAAAAAAAGAATCTCATACAGTTAGATCTCTATTTAGGATGGAAATAGCAATAATTTCTGCCCACTCCTAATCTACTGCCTGACTCAATGCTTCATTTAACAGGGAGTTAGTACAATAATGTATTGGATGTCCCATATAATGAACTGTCACATACTTTCTCTTTAGGCAAAAAAATACAGATTTTCCATGTCATCAATTTATTAGAAATGACCAGAGGAAAATTACTGGATGCCACAGCAAAAAAGGGACAGCTTTTCTTGATAAAAGTGTTCACATACTCATCAACGTGTCAGGGGCAGACTTCTATTCTGCTCCCAGATTCAGATTTAATCCATATAAAATAGGTAAGAAAATGCATGCTTAAAGTGTTGCCAGGTAAAGATGTTTAGAATATTTTGAATGTACTTTTACATTAACCCTTTTGATTCCTGGCTATCTATTCCACACAAACAATGTGCGGCAGCATTGCTAACAAATGAAGAGCCTGGGAATTGCACATCTTGCAATTTTATCACATTTTTTTTTTTTGCATAAAATTGTGTGCTACATCCTTTTTGTGTTCATTGTTTGGCCCAAGCCTTGTATATCTGACACACCATGATGACTGTGGCCAGATTTTTGTTATGCAGAGTATTAAAAATACAACTTTTTTTGTTTTTCAGAGAAGCTCAACCCACCAGAAAATATTACAATAGAAAAAAAAACACATGGTTTAAACATTGTATGGGATCAGCCGTATTCATTAATTACCAACAACAAACTGTGCTTTATTTATGAAGTAAACCTAAATGAAAATGAACGATTTTTTGAGGTAATGTATTTGCAAAGGATAGGAGGGGCCAACTTACTTGCTGGTATGGAAGTGCTAACCAAGGTTTTTAAAAATATGCTTCAGATACAGTAATGACAGACTAAACATGTATGTTTAACATGGCCTGTGTCAGTTGAGTGGTCTGATCTCTCACAGAAAATGCAAAAAGACACTCTCATGTAAATAAAATGCTGTGGATGTATTTAGATCTTATAGGCTACAATAGGGAGCTGACTTAAAATGTTACAATTATACCTTGCTTTTTTAGTTGTAATAGTATGCTTTAGATTTAAATAGAAATATGAAGCCATCAATAATCTTTTTTTTTTTTTTTTTTAGCTCTCAAAAATATTTTTTGGATTCAAGAATATCCTGCAGAATTATATCATTGATAAATCCATCTGCTGGACTTTTGACTAAAATCTCTCTCTTTTTTTGTTTTTGCTTTAGACATTGAAAATAAATTACAGTGAATGTTCTATAACAACTTTTGACACAACTAAGAGCTATTCTTTACAAATACGAGCAAAGAGAGCATCCGCTTGTAGAAAAAACTTATTTTGGAGTGACTGGAGTAAAATCATTAGTAAGTTGTTTGTTTGTTTACTAAAAAATGTTACATCTGGTTCCAAATAAGCAACATGAACATGAGATCTTCATACCCATCCTTCCCTGGTCTCTTTGAGATTCCATGGGAAACATCTTAAAGCACAGAGAGACATACAGTAGTAAAGCTTCAATATGTATTTTAAGGCACTATAAAACCATTGACCATTTAAAGCACAGTAAATAACTTATATAAATCATGTATGAGAATCAACTAATTTGTCACAATTACAGTACATCTAATACAGTGTACAAATATAATCATGTTTATAGAACATACAGCTTAATTTGAAAGTTAAGAAACATCATTTTTTTATGTTTAATACTAGTTCTAAAAAGTTAAAACATTGTGTTTAGGGTGGAACTTGTTACAAGAGACAACACTTTGCACAGTTTGAGCAAACAAACTGCTTGAGATGACATCTGTTTTAGCAATAGTAAAATTGTATTGGGGAAAGTAAGTTAAACTGCAAAATCATTGGTAATTTACCGTGATAAACTTTCATTGGGGATATTCCCAGCCAAAGTGACAAAACAATTAGTTATTGGTCAATAAGGAATACTGCATCGCTAATTTCCTGAAATTATGTTTTCATGTATGTTTTTTGTTCTGTTTCATTTTTTAGCGATAAATGACAAATCACCTGATCCTACAGTACCGTTAGTTGTCATAGCCGTGGTTTTGTCTGCTTTGTTTCTTATTTTGTTAAAGTGGAAAGGACCAAAGTAAGTTTTGCATTTTTCACTTTATGTTACTTCATTGAATTAAGAAAGTTAAGGACAACTATTTTGTATAGAAAAAGAAACCTGAAATAAACTCAATCCACACAATTTATATGACAATGTTTCCTTAACTTTTAAAATGAATACCAGTAGAAATGAACAGAACGGCTGCATTTTCACAGCAACGAATTTTTAAACACACGCAAAATATAATCTAAAAATAAACAATAAATGTTTACTAATATTGACCCATATTCCCCTTCTAATGTTAATGCATCATAATAATGTTTGTATGTCTCTTTCAGGGTTTTGCTAAAACTTTTCCCGCCAATTCCTAGCCCTACCAATAAAATTAAGCAGTGGTTGGAAAAAGAAGACATTATCCAGGTAAAAGGAGCACTGTTAAACTTTTTAAATAACCCTTTTGTATTAATTTATTGCTAGAAAGTCTATGCACCTTCAGTAGTAAACCCACACCCTATGGTGTTTGTCTCTTGACTGACCTTAATAAGGTGGTTTCACTGTATTTTTTTAACATCTCTTTAATATTACAAAAAGGCTTATGTTTACAGTATTAGTAACACAGTGTATTGTGAAAACACACACATGCACCAAACAGATAATGCTATACATAAAACAGGATTCACGGGAGATTTTTCTTTTCATTACTCCATTGTTTAGACTTCTGAGCTCACGTCTGCAGGCACAAGCTTCCTCACGCAAGCTCCTGACATACAATGCTAAATGCAATCTGATTTAAAAACCTCTTCCTAGAGGCTTGTGATTGGGCGTGGAATGCAGAAATCTTGCAGAAATAGTCTATTTTGAAAAAATTGCCATTTGTGGTTCAACATACTTGTTTGAGGCTACATTTTCAACAACAACCAACATGAAATGAAAAAATTACAGCAGATAATACTAACTGTGTAAAATAGAATACATGATTGGCCTCAACTTGTTTTAATAGACAATTTTGCCAAATAAGATAATACCTGCCTATAATATATAGAGGACATGGCATTAAAATGACAGACAGTATTTGTGGATGGGTAGATGCAGCAATAACAAACAGTGTTGTTTTTAAATGATACGCAGTATTTAGTATTTAGTATTGAGTATTTAGGAATAGAATGTATTATCGGTGTAGGACGCCACAATGGAAAAAAAAAAATCCGGCCAGTAACTTTTCATGAGATTAACATCAAAATAACTCTAGCCACATGAGTGGAAATATAGCCACACGAGTGGTATGAATTTGTTTCTCTATGTGTATCTCTTATCAACTGGGACACATGTATTCAGATATTTATTTAGATATGTCAGACATTAGCTCAAAAGCAAACTGGATTTCTGAGTATACTCAAATACCTTTTCAAAATGGTCCTAGTAATTCAGATGCAATTAGAATTTGAAAATAGAGCCCAATAATACAATATTAATGTGTATTTAATTGAAACGTTAAACTTGAAGTTGTCAAATAACCCTTTTCTGCTTTTATAGCCTTACACTTCAAAGGAACACCCAACATACATTGAGAACATTATTAAAATAGAAGAAAATGATACATTGTGAAGATGCCTATATTTATAAAATGAAGAAGAAAAGTAACTGATAAACTGATTACTCACTATTTTAATAATTAGCTACAACAGTTCAGCTAGCACCATTCTTTAGATAGCATGGTAGAAACAGCTAGGCAGACTAATGTCTAGAGAGAGAGAGAGAGAGAGAGAGAGATTTTGTACTTATGCAGTTTGTTTATTGAGTACTTGTATAAATGACTGTTTTGGCCATGTTTATTATCTATGAATAGTATTAAATAGTTATTTACTCTGCAGTGAGTGACCGAATGTATACAATATCATCATAAAGTGTCTGGTCTTGCATTCAGGAATCGGATGCTCTTTTTGTTTATGTTAATGTCAACCAGTTGCAAACACCTACCATTTTATAGCTGTAAACAACAAGGGAATGTAAAGAAATTCTGTGTATTATTGTCAATAAAATGTCTAAAAATAAAACTTTTTGTCTACACGTCTTTAATACAAAAAACAAACAAAGAAAAAGATTTATATATACAGTCAACTCTACCAATTTCAGGGAACCAGCAAAAAGTCTTATCAGTAATTCTTATTATCAGGAGTCTAATCCCAGCTGCTGTTTTCAATTCTCTCAGCTTTGTGTCTCATAGTGGTCCCAGGTATAAGCACATTCTGATTACTTGCATTTTTAAAACACAAAAGCAAGGCACCCTCAACATCCACAGTTTGCTGCTCATAGTCTGTATTACATTTTTCAAAATGGTTGTGGGAATGTTGAAATCTGCAGCAACACTTTTTTTTCTTGCATGGTGGTGCAATATCCACTGCTTTTAACACCTCTACTTTTATCTGGAAGTATAACACACTCTTGTAAACTGTGTCTATGGCAGCTTGAAATGCATCATAGGATCAGTAGTCCAAAAACAGCACTAAAAAGGAGTAGAGAGGCTCATATCTGGATTGCAAGTTAATACATTTCCAAATATTCTTTACACTCAGTGGCTCGAACTAGGGTAATTCATTGAATTATTTTTTTTCCTCCCTGGGACGGCTCCAAAATAATTTGCGCAAACAGGAAATCTGTGTCAAGCGAATTTCCATTATAAGAAGTACTTTACAATAAGAAACTGCTAAATTTGGCTGGGACCAAGTCGAAAATGAATAGTGTCAGGAAATGAAATGACAAGTTCATTTTAATGAGAATAGACTGTATTTTGAGCAGTTGTTCTAATTACACTACCCAATTTCAGTTTTCATATAGGCTTGAGCCTTGTTTTTTTAGCTTTTACCACAGTAAGCTCATTTTTAACACTTCAATACATAAGGGGTATCACATATGATCTTAGTTTAAGACAGAGGTATGATTACAACCTGACTTGAGTTATTTCTTTAAAGGAGAATTCTATAACACTGTTCACATTAACATTGATTTCTCAAGTAAAAAGTAGTAAATGTCTTGAGTAATTTTTATAGGATGATTAATATCTAATATATTTTTTTAAAGTTTTATAGGATGTTTCTATCCATTTTACTGTAGCTAGCTCTAAGGTTAGATTGCTAATGGGTGGCTACATTAATTTTTTTTTTTTTCTAAAGCTACAGGTGAGAAACAGTAAGATATGTTTACTATTTTATATACATTTCATATGTCATGTGTTTCATGTGTTCTCTACTGTTGTCTGTCGTTGTTTCTGCTTAGATGATTATTTACCAGGTTATTTTCCATTTTCTCCACTGAATGTGCTTCTGAGCAGACTCCTAATAAGGAAGTGAAGTGGTTTAAAATTACCACTAGAATTGTGCAGCTATTATTTATGTCCCCTCTCACTGTAAATTTAAATTTCCTCTGCAAATTCCAAATTTCTACTGTCATGCCTTACACACATTAGTATGTTTTAAGACCAATTTTATATTGAAAGACAAAATGGAAGGGCTTGACTATGCTGCTCGGTATTACATTTTCATGGCCTTTCTTAAAAGCTAATAACACTTCACATATTTTCCCCCAGTTATGACCACATGTTCTGAGGGGAAGTTTTAATATCTTGACTTCCAGGAATCCTAATCATAGCTGTCCGATGAGAGCAGAACAATGTTTTCAGCGGTTTGTGTTTTGGGATTGTATGACTTAAATCGCCAGTAAACATTTACACTGTACAGAAATATCTGTATTTGTGCAAGAATATGTCAACCTTTTTTCTTTACTTGACTACCCATGCATGAAGCACCATGTGATGTGCTTTATAAATTCAAAGACCCTGGTGTATAGGAAAACAGTTCAGACAGCAGAGCACATGTCATCTTAAATAAAAAGCCCAAAAAAAGCCTACATAGCTCTCGGCTTCTTGTTCCAGTGAAAACAGATGAAAGTGTCTGTGATTTTAGATGCCTGTCTGTTGTCTGTCACTGTAAGTTGGGGGGGGGGGGATTCCAAGAAGACCCCGGAGGACTGTCTTGATGGTTTCACGAGTTGGATGAGGCAAAACGCCCATGTTAAAAATATTGATAATACATACGATTTCTAAAGGAATTAAATATATTTTAACCTACTGCCACCCAGGAACAATTACTTCCTTAGGTTTCCTAACCTTGACAATAAATACAAATAAAAATTAAATATTCCCATGAAACTTGCCATACTTGTATGGATACATATTACATGGTTCATGATCATTAAACTAATTCTGCAGCATTACAAAATAAAATAAATACATAACTATGTATTATGTCTGCATCTTCTTGTAACTATCCCACGAAACGTAAGACGCATATTTTTCAGACTCGGATCCATATACAGTGCTCCCTCGCTATAACGCGGGTCTCGGAGGACACACAATATGAGCGTTATACCGAAGAGCGTTATAAATGGGGGTGGGGCGGGCGTCGCGGGACACATAACAACACACATCTGACTACAATACAAAATAAAAGAACTGCCTCTCTATAATGCACATATAGTGAAGCAAAAATGTATCTTTCAGCGAATTAACCATGCATAAACCATCATGTAATCAACGCTATATTTTTTACAAAATAAATAAATAAATTAAAAAAACACCTAACATTCCCACTCGTGGATCATTTTAATTAGCAGTTTTTAATCTACAAATAGCCTGGCTAAACGGCGGTCGGGAGTTCAGTTAGAAGCGACAGACAAGCAAATCAAATGGGAGAAACAGAGCGGGTCCTGCGAGAAGACGGAATGGGCTCGCCCCAGGTTAAGCTGCCGGAGCGGGGCTGAAGCGAAGCTAAAGCGTCTCGTCTCCCGGAGAAAACTGCAGCTCCTCGCAGCAAAAAAGTAAATACATTAGGAAAGATAAGCATGTAATAGCCCTAATATTTATTTAGTTCTAAAACTAATGCTGAATAAGATGTCTGTGTTATAAAGCTTGTATTCAGTTCAGATACTTTATCAAAAGGGAGAGACAGAAACGGAAGTTAGACTGAGAAGTTGTTTACAGTTTGAACACCGGTACTGTATTTACTGTAGAAATATTGCATGAATCACTAGTACAGAATTGGGGGACATGCTGTAGGAGCGTTATATCCGAGGCGCGTTATAATCGAGAGCCTATAGCGAGGGAGCACTGTATTACAAAAAATAATATGTGGTTCAGTGTCTATAACAAGGGGTAATACCATCTCTCTGTGGTGTTATATTTATAATTACGCTTTTTATAACACGTATGAAAAACTTTTTCGACTAAAACTACATGAAAAATGTCTTACAGTGCTTTCTGTGAAAAGGAAAACCAGCTCATTGAAAAGAGAAGTATCACCACCAAAACTGTAATAAAGTAACCCCAACCCCCCCACACACACAACATGTGCATCACAAGGACTCATTTTGCAACCCTTACTTTGTCATCTTCGTTGAAAAGGTTGTGAATTCCTACACATGGTCACAAATAATTAAAAAAAGGATATTGTGCCATCTGTTTTTCTTCTAGCTCCTGCCAAAGAAAGGGAACTTTGGACATCCTATCATGTGATCCATTTTTACATTTTCATGACACTTCTAAGAAAAGGCAGCCAGCAAAACTGTATACCATACTTACTGTATGTTTGTTGTAACCTCACTCATTAGCAACATTGTCTTGCTTTATCCACTGCTCTTAATTTAGCCCTGCTGCTTTAAGAAAAATAATCATATCATTTTATGTATTCTTTTATCAATATGGTGACAGTTCAATCAACTTAAAGGACACAAGCCTTAGACTTGCCAAGTTAGAAAAAACGTTGGTTCTTATGTCAGTGCAACTGATATAGTACAGTACACTTAGAAACAGTTTAGTGGCACATATTATGATTAATCAGTATTGTGATGATCTAAACCCCCATTCGCCTCAAAATGAATCATCATTCTGATATTAATTAGTTTCACTAGACTGGTGTATTTGAATCATGCAGTATTTTGCAAAAGCAGTTCAATGGTTCTGTGATGGTAGGAGCCAATAGTACCAAAGTAATAACACTTTCATACCTTGACACCCTAATGCTAATATAATGGTTAATAGTATTAACTTGTAATCCATGGAAATACCATACCAGTATACCCTATATGCTACAATTTTAGGACTATGTGGAAGGGTGTGGGGAATTCACTGAACTGAAAAGTTCTGCTATCTGCAGTGTCTCGCAGCCTCCACAATTCTGTGAGGCGCCAGAATAATTGACATTCTGTTTTACCCTCATTATACTGTAACAGGGATGCCCAAGTTTCCCCCGTGCCACCCTGGTAACGTCCCACTGTCCTTCTGCACTATGTGTACGTGGAATTTATTATCGCTGCAGCTGTCTTCCTCCTCTGTGCTTCTTGCCCCTTGGTCTTGCTGCTGTTCGCTGTAGCCTCAGCAAGCCGGCCACCTTCATTTGGTCTTTGTTGTCGCTCCTGACACTGGCGTTCTTTTCGTTATTCCTTGTCCCCGAACAGAGCTCCTGCTGTGTTTTCTCCTAGAAGGACAAGACCGAAGGAATCACAGACTGTTCATTTTATTGGTCGACCGTCCCCCCAAGATCCGTCTCCCGACCACTCAGAGCGAACCACACGCATGTCCATTTTAGAACATCCTCAGTTGTCACCCCTCCTCGAGTCAATCCTCACCTGTCCTCGAGTCAATCCTCACCTGTCCTCGAGTCAATCCTCACCTGTCCTCGAGTCAATCCTCACCCCTCCTCGAGTCAATCCTCACCTGTCCTCGAGTCAATCCTCACCTGTCCTCGAGTCAATCCTCACCCCTCCTCGAGTCAATCCTCACCTGTCCTCGACTCAATCCTCACCTGTCCTCGAGTCAATCCTCACCCCTCCTCGAGTCAATCCTCACCTGTCCTCGAGTCAATCCTCACCCCTCCTCGAGTCAATCCTCACCTGTCCTCGAGTCAATCCTCACCTGTCCTCGAGTCAATCCTCACCTGTCCTCGAGTCAATCCTCATCTGTCCTCGAGTCAATCCTCACCTGTCCTCGAGTCAATCCTCACCTGTCCTCGAGTCAATCCTCACCTGTCCTCGAGTCAATCCTCATCTGTCCTCGAGTCAATCCTCACCTGTCCTCGAGTCAATCCTCACCTGTCCTCGAGTCAATCGTCAGACATCAGACCTCTTTAAGGCATAATATCAGCTCCCATTTTTTACGATTATACTGGAATAGCTGGACATCACCAGAACAGAAGTTTAACAGTACAGTTTAATTGCTAGAGAGACCGGCGAGTACTAGAACCATTAAAAAAAACAAAAAAAAAACACACAAATTAGACAGGCCTATATTAATATACTTACACAAACGTACGTTAATAGGACACTGTGAGTTAGTACAGTTATATGTGTTATGCGTTAATTTGAAAATACTTTAAAGAAACTACATATATGTTTTCACATTTTTTTAAATTACTTTTAATATAGGTTGCTTGTGTTTTGCCATGTTGAAAATCAGGCGATGGAAAAACCACAGCCGTATCCTTTAAATGAAAACATGCACCAATTACTCCTTCTTCATAATCTTAGTATTATAATTACCTTTTATCGTTAAAACAGTAGTTTGAACTTTGAAAACGTTTTATTTCTAAAATTGTAGTTAATGAATTTAAACAACCAACATCTAAGATGAGTAGCTAATAATGACCAATCTTGCTATAAATTAAATCTTTGAATGGAAAAAAAAGATTTAACTGTACAAAAATACATTTTTTAAAATAAAATGGCCTATTTTTTTCTCACAGCCATCTTGGATTTTCTAAGTAGGTATACATGATGAAGCTTTTGCATTTTATTTCATTTTTCTAACAATAATCTTAATTATTGTATGTATTGGCTTCCATGTTCCGTTTTTAGCTAATTAGTAATTACATATCTTTTCAGTGGAATATGGTAGACTACAATGATCAGTATAATCAGCTGAAGGTATTATAAACAATATTTAGCATATCAAGATATTTTATTTTGCCCTCATTTTAAGTTATTAGTATTGTCTGCAGTTCTGTTGCAAAAGCTAACTCTCTGTTTTTTAAATTAGATTCCGTCATAGCACAAGCATTTTGTGGTAGCTAACTTAAGATGACAATCGACTTGGTTTTTCAGCTTACACACTCCTTGCTAACAACAACTTTTTCCATAACTAACCTACATTATTGTAAACTATACATTTGATTTAATTTGTGATTGTTACACATATAGGAATACTGACAGAAAATGGGTTTGATACACGCATGAAAGCTCTGTTAAAAAGGACATCCCAGTCAAATGTCGTCAGTAAATGCCAAGGTAATTATGAGTAATTTCAGTCCTTTTATAAATTGTGATTGGCTGTAATTAATCCTCTGAACTGTAGATGGCAGTGCAAACAATCCAACGACACTTGTTTTACCACTCCGAGTATAATGTTAAATATATTGAGTTGGTAAATAAACCCTATTAAGCTACTCAGGGCACATTTTCTATGTGTTTTTATTGGGGAATATGGCAAATAGTCTTATTTTTATTATAGTTTATTTGCCATCTTCCGTAACTAAAATGTGTTTAACCCATCTTCCTAATAGAAACCTAAAAAAAACAAACAAAAAAAACCATTACCTAGGTAGTGTTTCTTTGGCAT